>OY740774.1:78086054-78686054 GCA_963513935.1 Aphrophora alni
AATCCCTCATTTTTGTGACACTTTTCTCTTAAACACACTTGTTCCCTTCGCTTCTAATGCTATTAGGGAACAATTAGTTTTCCATCATTCGTTGGTGTTTTAGGGTAAAAATTATTTAATATTTTAAATTTAGAAGTCAGAAAATGTAGTGTCAATACTTTATTTATCCAAACTTAAGCCATTGTTATTAAGTCAAAATGACACAAATTTTATATAAATAGTATGTTAAAATAATAAAATTAGCTTTTAGATTTTAAAGTTTCATGTAAACTAGGTAATATGAACTATGTTTTTATTTTGGTTAATCATTTTAAGATTGAGGCTGAGATAGCTATTACACTATTAATAAAGGAAATATTGTACTAGGTTTAAGTATACTCTAGAGAATGGGATAATTCTATATAATACTCAGTGTAAGAGAGAAAAACTCAAAGTTTTTTCGTATTAGTTTGTATTTCTATATGTGTATATATATGCTGATCACCAATAGTGGATAGCATTATCGGAAACATTCCTGAAAAAATGTTTCTTATGTGCGTTTTTAAAATGACAGAGAAGTAATACAAATTACTATTAGAAGAGTATTAGAGGGTTAGGGGTCTTTATTTTATGTTCTTTTCATGATAATAATAAATTATAAATAAAGAGTAAATAAAATACGCACAGCTACGATGGATCTAATTACATTAAGACCGCCTCTGTCATTTTGGTGTTCAGAGGAGGTATATCGAGAATGATGAACAGCTAATAATGTAAATCAAAGTAGTTTAGCGTGGCGTGTACAATTAAAATACCAAACAACTTTCACATTTGTATTATCATTGGCATAGATTTTAATCAATGTAACGTTATAGCTTAAATATGATGTTTAATTTTGTAACCTAAGTTACTCTATACTTTCAAAAAACCTTTTTTTTCCCTTTTTTTCCATTTAGTTTTTCATCTCAGTTAGTAAGTCTAGGGTTTATAATACATCCTCATTTTTGTCATCACTTTGATTATTTTCTCTACCTTTCTTCAGTTTAATTACCAAGTTATTATATCTTTTAGAAAATATAACTTGCAACTATAGTAACGATCAAGCACATAGTCGAGGGTTTTTTCGTTGTGGGTTCTTTTAATGCTAAAAATAAATGTCAGGTCAATCCATATGTATTTTTACATAAATTTGTTTCTATTGGGTTTCCTTTTAATAAAATGCATTATATGAATCAATTGTGATCCAACGTTGATATCTACGATAGAAACTAAGGAGAGTCTGATAGAGTTATTTAATCATTACAATAATGTCGGTCCTTTTCTACTAAGTGCCATTATAAATAGTTCAGTTTAAGTTGCTTTCAAACTTTACGTTACATCTACGAACGTGATGAGACAAACAAATTTGATTCCGTAGGTTTTTAACATTTTACAAGTTACTGTATTGCTATGTTGCCAAATTACACTCTCGCAGGAGAGGCATTTACAGCAGAATACAGTAATATCTGTGTGCACAAAATTTATGATTTATAATGTACTCTAGAAACTTTAGTTTGAAATCTTATTGTATGTCTGTAGTATTTGTCTCTATGATTTCAAGTCAGTTTGAGTATACTCAGAAACTATAAATAATGACCAGGTATTATTTTATAAATGGTTTTTATTTTATTATAATAGGTTAAATATAAAAGGTTTGCAAGATACATTTATTCCAAGGAGTTCAGTCATTTTTTATTGATATCTTGATCGTTAACAATTTTTAACAATCCATTACCTCTTTCATAAAGTAATGATTCGTATAAACATCATGAAGAATTAATGGTTTAGTTAAAGACATCTGAAGTAGGAGATTTTTGTATGGTATCATTAGAAATTATGAGTACTAGAGAGTACTGCAGCAATATTGTATACAAGTTTACATTTATCAACTCATAAAACTGTATCTGCGATTTTAATTTATAGTAAGTATAACAATGATTCTAAACATTGATGACCAATTTTCCTGTTATTAAATTTGACGAAAGTATACACCAGTAAGCCTTTTTTTCGTTGCAAGATGTTTTCAAGAAGAAAGATATTTTTCCTAATTCGATTATGAACAACTACAAGTAAATTTACAATTACACATATTATACAATTTATTTTATGATTAAAAATAAAATTTATTTTAAAATATTTTTAATTATACTATTTTTTTTAATTTTACTCGATTTTTAACTTTAGCTTTAAAAACTTAAACAATGTGGACATAGTTTTGTTTTAGGTTTAGGAACAATAAATTTATTGGATGAGTTTTTAATTTCCATGTAATCACAGAACGTATTTTAAACATATTCTAGTGCCTGCGATAAAGTCCTGTCTCTTATATTGGTGAACAAAGGAAAATAAAACATTTCGTTGGTGTAAAGAATCAAATAAAGGGAGAATTAGAAACAGGTTTTTACGATTCAGAGGCTTTCAGCTCGTAAACTGTTTGTGTTTTACGAGAAGAAATTGTTTCAGGATTTCGTTGTCAAATTGTTTAGAATTCGTATGTTAAAACAACGTAGGAATTGAGTCTCATATTATATTGAACTCACAAATAAATTATTATTAAAATTAAACATATGTATTTTATTCGCTTTAAATTATTACAATAATAATTGTTGGAAATATATTATTTATTGCAGTAATCACTCTAGTGGAAAGTATACAATCATTCAAATAAGCATAGTAGAGGAAATATTCACAAGAGTTAAAAAATCTAAAAATCAGTATGTTTAAAGAAAAAAAAATTATGCTTTTGACGAATTATTTCTTTTTTTACCTGATACGAATGGAAATTAATGTCCTTCATCATCGGCATATATGAGCTGCATCTATATCTGTTATTGAGTTATAAATGTTTCAATATTTATTTATACCTCTATATAGTGATTTTATTTCAACATTCAATGTCTTACTTCATCAAAAACGAATTCATAAAGAACTACAAGCTCCAGAAATCCTGTATTTTGAAAACTTTTCTCATGGTTGTAACTAAATAAAGGTAAATAAAATCTGGATATTCAATACTAATAAAATGTCAATCATTAGGTTATTAAATAATATTGATTTACTCTCATTAAAATATAATTAAAACTCCACTCTAACCGTCTCATAATTTTAATATAAAACATTAGAGTGAATACCGGTTTTAAAGTTATATGATAACGATGGATATTTCATATTACTAATATGGTTTAATCTGTCATTTATCATCATTTCTGCATTAAAACTAATACACGACGTTTCGAGAGTATAAGTCAATTCACGTTATCAAGTGTAAAACTAGAACATAAATAATAAAAACAACAACCTAATACAATTAAAACTAAAACTACAATTATGGACGTATGCTACTTGGCTATGTTGGTGTTTTTCTCTTTCGTGTTCTAGTTCTATACTTGATAAAGTGAGTTGATTTATACTGTCAAAACGTCATGTATTATTTTTTTATATACAAAAGAGATGGCAAATGTCTCATTAAACCATATTAAAAATACTAGACTTAAATTTTTTTTATTGTAAAAATACGATCATTTTACATTTTATGCAAAATAAAAACGTTTTCTTTTTTCCACTTTAGTCCTTTCATAAAACCTGATGTGTATTTCACAGATTTAAAAGATTTCCTTCAGTTGAAACAAAAATTTTCCAATTTAAAAAGAGACAGTAAGCGATGTGGTATGTTCAAAGTTAAATTATTCGTAAAAAGTTTTATATTTAATTAATTAATTTCTTATTCTTGCTTCAAACAATTTCAATAATCATGTCTATAAAAAGTATATTTGTGTATTTCATTAATTTAATGATAACAGAGTTTTGTAAACTGTATAGCCTAATATATGTATTGTACAGGATGGAGTGATTCATTGAAAGTATATACAGTTCAGTGAGTTTTTAAAGAATAGACAATTAAATCAACAAAACATCAGAACATAACATATAATGCGAAGATCATACACGTAAATTTGTTTATCTACTATTTCTTAAAATTACATAATACGAGTCAAATAAGTAACGCACGTGTAACCTTCTAGCGTAGAGGTAATTACAGAAAGACACCCTACCTTCGTCAGTGTAAATAATAGTGTGGTAAGGGTAAGAAAATAGGGCATGAACAACAGCTTGTGTAGATATAAATTTATTTATCTACAATTACTTAAAATTACGTAAAGTTAAATAAGTAACGCACGTGTAACCTTCTAGCGTAGATGTAAGTACAGAAAGACACACTACCTTCGTCACTATAAATAATAGTTTGGTAAGGGGAGGAACAACAGCTTGTGTAGATATAAATTTGTTTATCTACTATTACTTAAAATTACATAAATTTAAATAAGTAACGCACGTGTAACCTTCTAGCGTAGATGTAATTACATAAATACACACTACCTTCGTCACTATAAATAATAGTGTGGTAAGGGGAAGAAAATCGGGGATGAACAACAGCTTGTGTAGATATAAATTTGTTTATCTACTATTACTTAAAATTACATAAAGTTAAATAAGTAACACACGTGTAACCTTCTAGCGTAGATGTAATTACATAAATACACACTACCTTCGTCACTGTAAATAATAGTGTGGTAAGGGGAAGAAAATCGGGGATGAACAACAGCTTGTGTAGATATAAATTTGTTCAGTTACATGTTCCCAATGCGAATGACATTTCCCAAAGTTATTTCACATATCTCGTGGTTTCTACAAGATAGAATTTAAATTACAGGGTTGATGATAAGTAAAATTAGTTTTTTAGTGGAGGGGAGAATATTTTTTACTCTTTTTATTATAAACAGCTTTATAATAAACCAAATTTAACATTTTGTTTTTACACCCTATAATAAAAGTATAATTATTTGATTTGTTCTTGTAGATGGTATTCTCTTATGTCAGTTATATTACACAATACTGGAATTTTTATTCATTCACTCATTTTATTTTTTTTGGTTAAATAATTACCCTATTTAGCTTCTCTTTATAATTGGAATTTCGAATTGTGGTAATCCTTCAAAGGTTTTGTTGAGTTATGGATGGTAATTAAAAACTACGTCTTATTTAAATCCGACTTTTATTCATATAGATGTAAGTATTAATTTCTAAGATTTTATTTTAAATACTATATAGAGAACTGTTTTTATCATATTTTAACTAAATTTGATAGAAATAATTACCAAAAATATTACTTTGTCTGTTGTAGTTCAGTATCAAATGTTTGAATACTTGTATCAAGTGAAGATGTTGATTTAATTATTGAAACACTTCTTGTTACAAAAAAACATTATTGTGGAAAATTGTGCTTGTTTTCATTACAAAATAATACAATTCGCTATACTAGTATACTAATATAATTAATTCAGATATCTGTCACGATTTTTGTATGCAGAACACAAAGTTTTGAGAGTATGAATCAACTCTTGTTATCAAGTGAAAAACTTATAGAGGAAATGTTCAATTCACCGTAAGGCTGCAAGCGTAAAAAGACTTGAGAGAGGAGACAAAAATAAATGCAATACCGATAGTAATATTAGGTAGTTACACGGTTTTCACTAAAACATCTTTTTTCAATTTTCAATTTGATTTAATGCTTATACGCTTTTACCAACTAGTCAATAAATCAAATATATTTTAATTTGTTGTTTTTGTGAAAGTTGCCTAACGTTTCGACTATATTGCATTAGTTCAAAAACAAACAAAATTAACTGCATTGTTTCCTGCGATGAACGTGTATTTCTCAATGTTTGTGAAAATGAAGTTTGAATGAATTTTCAAGTAAAGTAACAGATAATTTTTATGAATAATCATATATAAAAAATATTTTATTATATACATTAATTTTAACTTACTATGTTAACAGATTTAAACAAATATCATTTAACTATCCTTAAGTTTATCTTAGCAAAAAATTCTGAAATAAAATTTAAAACAATAATTTGCGATTCGCAAATATATTATCTGCATACACATTTTCCACGAATTCATCAAACTTTACACATTAAATGAATTAAGTTCTTAAAGGTGCTATCAGTGACACCACAATGAAAGAATACAAATACAATGTTTTGCTTCTTTCCACTTTAGTACTTTCAAAGAGTGTGATTTATAGTGTACGACTTCAAAGATTTATCTTTAGGTGAAATAAAACTTTTCAAACTAAACGGAGAGAGTAAACGTTGTGAAACGTTCAAAAGTTAAATCGGTTATCAAAGTTTTAAATAAATTCATTTCTTATTCCTGCTACAAACGATTTAAATAATCTTATCTCTATAAAAATACATTCGTGAGTTTCATTTATTTACTGATAACCAAATCTTGTAAACTTTATAATATATTCTGATATACAGGACTGAGAGATTTATTAAAAGTTTGGATACAGTTCAGTAATTACTTTTTTTTTAAACGAGTTGATAAATGTCATAATGGTACTTACCAAGTCCCATTTTGTAATGTGATACATACAGATGCTCTAAATGTAATTCCCAATAGTTGATTTCTTAGGTCTTGTAGAAAATTTTAAATTGTTTTTATATATCAAGGGTAAGCTTGTTGAAAATAGCTTTTCACAGGTTTTCTGAACCTTGTAATTGTGTTTAATATTAGAATTTTGTAGAATACTAGAATAGTTCTTGAAACTTACTAAGCCCTACCTGGCCTCGTAGAGTTGTATATATAAAAAAATCTCCATTTGCTTCCTTCGTATCAGTATCCTGTACCTCATGTACCTCTAGGCTGTAAATATGTGAAGGTGTCAACACAAACTACCCTCGTGTTAACGAAGTGGCTCTGCCGCATCTTATAACTACACGACTTTCACGTTTTCTTGAGGTTAGAATTAGATTAAACATATTTTACAGCAACTTCGCTATGCATCCTCGTAGGCTTGTGAGATTGGTACCATTTCATGCAGAAATATGAAGTTTTTTTATCTAATTTAATGTTTTATAAGTTGAATAATACACAATATAAGAACAAATTGTTAAAAATGGCTGCCATTTACACGTTTTGATTTTGATTTATCTGAAGTTCACTAGGATATTAAATATCCACACCTTAGTCCACTATACGAAAATTTAAGTGCCTATCTTTGGTTGTGTGGCCGCTAGGTGTGGACCTCATGTTGAAAATAACTTTCTACTTTTCCTGAGTTTATGAAACATGAAGATCAGTCTAAAACAGATGTAAAATATGTAAAATCTAATTCTAACCTCAAGAAAACGTGATAGTCGTATAGTTACGAGATCCGGCAGAGCCACTTCACCAACACAAAGGGTAACTAGTGGTGACACCTTCACGTATTTACAGCCTAGAGATACATTAGGCACAGGACGCTGATACGAGGGAAGCGAATGGAGATTGTTTATATATATAATTCTAAGATGTCAGGTAGGGCTTAGTCAACATCAAGAAGTTAGTGATAAACACAATTACGAGGCTCATAAAACCTGTGTAAAATCTATTTTAAACATACTTACCCTAAGACCCGCTTGATCAATCAAAACAAATATACATTTTTTCCTAGAAGATCTAAGAAATCAACTTTTGGGAATTACGTTTAGAGCATCTGTTTGTATTACATTGCGAAATGGGGCTTGGTAAGTACCGATATAACGTTTATCAACTCGTTTTAAAAAAAAAAAACTGTAATTACTGAACTGTATGCATACTCTTATAAATCTCTCCATCCTGTATATCAGAATATAAAGTTTACAAGATTTAGTAATCAGTTCACAAATGTATTTATATTTATATAAGATTATTTAAATCGTTTGTACCAGGAATAAGAAATGAATTTATTTAAAACTTTGATGGCCGATTTAACTTTGAACGCTTCACAACGTTTACTGTCTCCGTTTAGTTTGAAAAGTTTTATTTCATCTAAATGACGTCGTACACTATAAATTAGACTCTTTGAAAGTACTAAAATTGAAAGAAGCCAAACATTTTATTTGTATTCTTTCATTGTTGTGTCACTGATAGCAGCTATAAGAACTTAATTCATTTAATGCGTAAACTTTCATGAATTCGGGGGAAATGTGTACTCAAATAATATATTTGAGAATCGAAAATTATTGTTTTAAATTTTATTTCAGAATTTGTTGCTAAGATAATTTTTTTTATTAACCGAAACCACCCTTTACTTCATATACTGGATAAGCGAAATCGTAAACAGTAAAAAAAATTTAAAAAACAACGTAAACACTCCAACAAATTTAGCATATATTACATAATCTTATTTTGTTCTGGCATCATACAAGTAAATTTGTCTAGTTAATGTTCTTTAAAATTAGATGAAATGGGTTAAATAAACGACGCACGTGTTCCTTCTAGCCTAAATGTAATTACAGAAAGACAGACCTTCTGACACCGTGACTAATAGCATGGTAGGGGGGGGAGGGAATTGGGATAAACAACACCTTATCTTGATATAAACTTGTTCAGTTTTATGCTCCTAATCTAATAATATTTTCAAAGATATTTTACATGTTTCATTTTTTGTACAAATGCAAGGTAAGATTTATATAAGGATTATACTTAAAATATCCTTATTGATTTTTAAGGGGAGAAGGGAGAGTATGCTTTATACTATTCATTATGTTCACTATTACATTATATAACAAAATTAACAATTCACTTTTTACTCATCCAGTAAGTATTATAAGGAAATTTTTGTAATCTTAAATAATTAGACCTCACTTTTTGACAGACTTTATATTTCCATTTATCAGTTCTCATTTAACGCTATACTATTAAACACTAATCTATGCATTTTATCTTTATCTGTATGATTGTATATTATCATATCATTCATGGTGTCTCAATTGGTAAAGTGGTTACTCATTGCTTCGCAAATAATTGAGAAAAACCTGATTCATTTACCGAGAACAACAATGAATTTAGTTGGGTTATGTTTAAATTTACTCGTAGGTTTCACAATACATAGCCTACATTTGTTGTCACAGTAGAGAGAGGCTGTTTTGTACATTAATTTTTCCCCTCCCCAAATAGATTACTTATCTATCTGACCGAGAAATAACAAATGATTAAATTAACAAATGTTACGTTAAATTGAGTAAGACCCTAAAGATAATTTATTTGCATTTACTAATAAACTTGGCTATTTTATTAACAAAAGTATATCACACATGATATTTTAATAACATGATGTTTTTTATAGATAACTCCAAATAAATGCTACCAATAACAATAATCCGTGGGCTTTCATATCGAATTTTCTTTGTTGAATTATTAAGTTAAAATTTAATTATTAAATAAATAGTCAATAATTGTCATTTTTATATTATGTGTCTAGCCTTAGCAACATGTTTCGCACACTCACAGGTGACATGTTCAGGCTAGCTATATTGACACAATATAACCATTACACATTAAATGCTTAATAACATTAGTAGATAGTATAAGTCAATATTTCTTAACTATTAACATTTTTTAAACAAACAAATCACATGAGAGTAATATGGCCACATGTTTAACTTACAACAGTTAGATATATATTTTTTACTAATGTAAATAAATATTTTTACGTTAAAATTTACAAAATTAATTGAAAACTTTTAAAACTGTAATTGGTTTAGAAATGAGTGTATAGTTATTATATTTTATATAAAACATTTGTTAATATGTATTGGAACTAGAAGCTTTATAGCACAATGAATAAAATGAAATTCAAACAGACATTCCATGTAGTATTTATTACGAAATACAAGTTCCAAAGGAGGACACGGTGCAGTTAATATTTGTTTTGTAATATTTGATAAATATTAATTTTACTATTAATTTTAATGAATTATTTACGTTTACTTTCTATATTTATATTCACTTCTCCAAATGTCATGATTAATGAAATATAAAACAAATCGAGACATTGAGTTATCTTTAACATATTTAACATGTTTTTATTTTAGTATCATTCACTTCTCTTAACTGTGTTTAAACTTTAGTATAACATATTTATCACGCCTATAGATTTATTATCAAATTACAAATAATATTACACCAATTAAAGCTTTGCAATCGTCTAAGTTTCCACACAACTAATTCCTACCCGGATGTAATGAATGTACCTTGTTATGCTAGTTATTAGTAAGTTGTACAGTTCTCAGATATATTTGTTTTTAATACATTGCTTGAAAGTTTCTGATAATAATCTTATTGAATACCTTTACACCTCAATTTTTTTATCATACCTGAGTGTTTCCAGGTGAGGTTGTGTGTTATACAATAAAACCACTATTTCTATATTGTCTTTCAAATTGCCTTTTTTTCAATATCTTGGAGAGGTTTTATATTTTAACTAGTAAGACATTTTTAAAACACTTTAAAAATTGTGACCTCAAAATTATAAAATTTATTTATAATTAGTTTTGTGGAAACACTTCATTAAGTTAGATGATGATACGTGGTTGGTAATATTGTGCAAGTGTTTATTAAAAATCTAATTCTCCCGTTGAAACACAATGAAGTGTAATTTTAAATCCCTAATATTAAAATTGAAATCGAGGATAAAATCTGTAAAAGTTAATGTTAAAATATGGTATAAATAACGTTAGATAAACATGTGAAAATTCAGTTGAAAACAGATAAAATATCAGGTAAAGAAATTTAAACTATTGAAAATTATGAAGGAAGTAATCCACAAACCACAAATAAAACACTAATACATTTAAAGTTAAAAAGTTTAATAAACTCTTATGTACATATCGGTAACATACATCTTCAGAGGGATATAAACCAATGATAATGAAATATGACAGTGAGACGACTTATTAAAGGACTTATAAGGCTGTTCAAACCAGTTTCTTCGCCTATTTATAAAGTGGGAGGGGACCCGTGCCGCTCAATCCAACTAGCTACTCTAAAACTAATTTGGATTACCAATATTTAAAGAAAAACAAAGTAACAAACAAATATATGTAGGAAAATACAAGTCAAAGTTCTGTAATATTACTAATTTTAAGACATAAATGAAAAACAACTACCTATGTAAGAAAATACAAGTCAAATTTAAAAAGTTAAAAACAGGGCTATAAATTTGTGGTTTTTAATAAAGAAAAAACGAAGAATTGGCTCCTTATCAGAATTCAACAACAAATCATTTTCAGCTTTAACAGTAAAAATACGTTGAAGCTTTCTAACAATGTATTGTTCTTAATTTCTTTAATCAAACGAACATTGTTCATTCCTAGATTATGAATTGTAGAAAAAACATGAACAGCAATGCTTGATTTTTCAGGCCTGTCAATTAATTGTAATATGCGTCAAATGCTGTTTAAATCTCGTTATAGCGGTTCTTATATTTCACCAAGATAAAACTTTACCACATGAGTCACATTCAATCTTGTAAATTCCAGTAAGGTTTTATTAAATCTTCTAACGTGAATTGTGTTAGTATTTTATTTGTGGTTTGAGGATTAATTCTTTCATATTCTATTAACCACAATGCTCTGGATTTTTATATTTGAATTCTAAATCAGATACATGTCTAATAATTAACATTTATAAATACCTATACCCCCTTTGAGACATATTGAGTTCTATTTATATTTCTTCATGCAGTTAATCTCTGCTTCAACACTTCCGTTTCTAAATAAATCTCCAATGTCCAGATTACTGTGTACAGCGCCAACCATTGTAATTACTAAATTAAGACATGCTGGGATTGTTACATTTCATTCAACTTTGATTTATTTATTGCTACGGAATTCAGTCAATGTCTGCATGTCCCTGTTGTTTCTAATGTAAAGTGGTTACATATCTTTACATTTATTGTACTTAATACGATGTCACCAAAAGTGAACTGTTGAATAGAGTTGATGAATATGCGGCTTCATTACGATTACATTCTTCATTTTCATTATATTTAAATTCAATGTTTCCTTTAATCTTTTCATGCACTAAACATGTTATTAACAGACACAAGAATATTATTGGATGTTATTCAGTAACAAGACTATTAACAGTAACTATTTGTGAATATTATACTAATGGAGAAAACTTTTACAAACTCCAACCGTAACTGTGATTTAGAACTGTGGATATTTTAAGATCCGTAACTACACTAGTGGAAGTTACAAGACTTCGTGATAACAGTGCGGTGAGGTTTTCTGAAAATCAGGAAACTATATCAAAACATTCTGGACAACTCATTCCAGAACTAAAACTAATCTATTATTCAACTGTGTGGTTAATAGTTCATATTACATTAACCATCATGTAAACTTATGTTTAGCTTCCAGAATGAATTCAGCACTACACACTTTCTGTTTATAATAACTTTCGTGTCGTAAAATTTACGTTATAAAAGCAGAGTGTGGAGTGGTCGTAAAAAGATTGTAGTGTCATCAAGTTTGGTCAGCTAAAGTGAAACCTTTTAGGCAGAGATTTGTTTTAATAATGCTCATTTATACTAAATCTAAAACGAAGTTTATTAAATAAATATACTTAAACTTTTTATATTTAAAAAAATCTCCTAATACAAAAATAATAAGAAACAATCATTATTTAAGTTTTATGTGGGAAAAATCCTAACATGGATACCACTTTCTCAACCCTAAAATATAGACAAAATATCAGGAAACGAAACCAATTTAAATAGAAAAAAAAATGTTGAAAATAAAATTTTGGATATTTGATTTTTTCCACTGTTAATACATTCATCTTAACATAGATGTCATACTTTCTTAAAAACTTGAATTTTTCTGCCTTAACAACAACGAAACTTGTAAACTACATTAAGGAAAAAACTTGCATAACTATAACTGAAATATATCGAAATAGTTGGATTGAATCGGTTTTAAATATTTTTGATTAATCAACATTGTAATTGTAAAATTGAAGTTATTTTTATACAACATTCTATCTGTACTAATTAGGTTTATGTGATATTAAATGTATTAAATTAGTAGCTTAGATTTTTGGCTGGGCAGATAATTGAAATATTTGACAGAAAGTTGAGAACCCTATGATTTAAAAAAAATGCATCTTTATTGTTTTTTAAAGCAAAGATTTTCAAAATGTTGTATTACAACAATTATTATATATTACAGTTTTATATTTTACCATTTTACTTGTTAATATCCTAAAAGGTATCCCAAAATTAATATATTTTCTTTTCTTCATTCATGAAAAAGTAGAGTAGGATGTATTTTTTTTCAGTCACGATGAAAATCTTTTCATGATTATATTTCTTATAATTCAAATTATTTCCAATGAATTTCAATTAAACAAAAGTCTTTTTTATCGAAATTATGTTACTATATATCTACAATAAACTATTTTGGTTGAAGATATATGTTTACCAGCAACAAGCAACAAAAGTAAGTGAAAAATATTGCCTTTCAACTCTATACAAATCCATTTATCTTTCTCTCTATTGACGACCATTTAATATAATCCCATAATTTCAACCTCATAATTGATAGGTATTGATTGTATATCGTTAGAAACACAATAAGTAAACAAATGAATTTGACTGCCAGAAATGAATGGTTTTTTAGTAAGTAGGCCTACACTTTTTAAAATTTAAACCACGATAACCTTTAACTCCATTTTTACCGATTTCAGAGAATCAACTGAAGTAATATAAAACATTTTAAATATATCGAAGAAAATGTTATACATCCAAACTCCTTTTCCTACATTTATTACCTCCTTTTTATTTATTTATTGATTGAATTATTCTAGTATTAAAATGGTTTTTTTTCCATAAGATTTCTTGCGCTCAATTTGTTTTTTACTTTAATCGTTAAAAAAAACATTTAATTTTTTAAACATAACCACTTTTTTGAAGCGGAATAAAGGTAATTTTGAACGAAGATAAGAAGCTTACCAAGACCTACAGTATGTTGTGTGCTCATATTGAGATTGTACCCTTGACAATTACATAATTAATATGTATTACATAATCCCATAATTTTATCTCCTTTAAATTATCTACTAAAAATTGTATAGCGTTTTAAACACAAAAAGATGAACCATGAATTTCAACTCTCTGAAAATGAACGGTTTTTGACAGTATCTTTTTCTATCACCATAACTTTTAAACCAGTAGACCGATTTCAATGAATAAACGAAAATTTGAAGTAAGCCGTTTAAAACATAACAATAAAAGTTTTCAAAAACCGGTATAGTTTTTGTACTAAAACCAAAACGTATATATCTTTGGATATTAAATTGGGTTGTTTGTTGTTTTGATATTTTCATTTTACGTTTAAACACAACCCAGTTTGATTCTGTTGTACATCCAGAGGACACGATAAAAGGTTTGCTTTGACAATTGGCCAATAAAACTGTATCTTATTTCTGTGAAGTTACTACATTGCCTGTTAAGTTGGTGCATGTGTTGAAGTTATTATTTTTCTTAATTTTTGTGTATAAAATACGTTCCTTCTATGTGTTTTGAATATATAATAAAAAATGTGGCTTGATGTCTCGTGTATTGAGAATGACAAATGTTTACCTTTTTGGGGATTAAGAAATGTTTCATATGTTGTTAAAAATATGTTTAAATTACTTCACACAATAATTAAATTGCTTAATTATATGTTCACAAAGTAAACTTTTAGTCGTCCAATATTGGTCTCTATAACAATATATGTAATTTTTAATTTACAATCCTTCATTTTATTATGAAAGTGTTTGTTTTTCATATTTTTTTATAAGTATGATTTTTATTTTACAAAGGTTATTTTTAATATTTTTCAATTACTCAATAAGAGAAATTATTATTTTTTTTTAGGTTTTAATTTTTATTGGACCGTTATAAAATGTATGAAATTATTGTCTTACAATCTGTCAAACCATGTCTAAAATATAAAAAGGTTTAGGGTATCTCTAAAATTGTTAGTTTAAGGAAATTTAATCTCTTTCCTCCTAAATACGTAATGGCTTTCTCCGAGATGGGACCGTAAAGAAATAAATTTCCTTTGACAAATCCCCCTTAAATAATAAACATAAGCACTTTAATAACAATTAAAGGCTGGTATTGTTTGGCTTCCTGTCATAAACCAGGCGCTAAGAGATTTAATTTTCTTTTCATAAATACTTAGAAGTCTTTTGCAAAATCTGACCTGACAGAAGCCACTACAGTATGTAAGTGAAATCTCTGTAACAAAGACAATAGTTAAAGAACTTAATTTTATTTAATAAAATTTGAGTCAAGAACCAACTGCTGAGAAATTGAAATTCCTTGCTTATAAATTATATAAACCCTCTGAGATGAAACAAGACAGAAGAAACGAAGAAACAATGACTGAAACAATTCATCAATGCCAACGAGTTTCTTACTCAAATATTACTTAAGAACACTTTACATTTCCTCCCTTATAAAATGGAAAGGAGTCTTCTAAATTTGTATAAAAAGGAAAAGCAATTGTATAAAAGATTTTTTTAATGTTACTGTAGTAGTGGTATATAGGTGCATTTTAATCAGGAAGTGAAACACAATTCAAAAGTAAAAAATTATTTAAGTAATGTATTTCGTCATAAAAGTTATCATCTGATTTAAAATGTATACGTATTCATTAAAAAATTTAAGCAGAAGATAACTAGTATTGAACATGTTACAAAATAACTGTTTAATAGTTTTCAGTTAGGATATTATTAATCGATAATGAAATTTAACAAATCATATCGGGTATCACGTTATAAACTATGTCACATTCAGATTTACAAATGAACGCTCTTGTGCAAAGGAGGATTGAACCACTAAAACAAAATTGTTACAATAAAAATCTTCCGATATTTGTGAATTACCCTTATGTGTTGCCATGGGTTACATTTTATAATTAAATTTTAATTATAATTATATTTTCCAGTTAATGAAACGCATGAATATTTTATATTGACACGTTTACCATATTTATCGTGGAAACAATATTAAACAGTAAACATGAAGACTTTGATAATTAGTCTTACAGTAATAATTATTTGATCATTAATCATTTCAAACAATTTTAATCCTAAATTCCACCACTAAAATGTGATGCTAACCGTTATTTAACTGAAGTGTAAGAGGGAAAACTGTCAGTATTGGAATAAAGCCAATGTTATATGTGTTTATTATTGTTTGGAAATCAAACTGTTCTTGAGTGTTGAATTTTTTTACAGAAAAAAATGCATCGCATCTTTTATGGATAATATGGTAAATAGTAAAAAAAAATAATCTCCAAACTACATACAAAACACCAACACAATTAATGGTTAGAAAGTTTTATAAACCTTTATTTACATATCGGTAACATAGCTACCATCCTCTGAGGGAAATAAACCAATAAAGATACAACACAATGTAAAGAGTGTTGGTTATCCCTCTGAGTATGGTAGCTATGTTACCGAAATGTACGTAAGGGTTTATAAAACTTTCTAACCTTTAGTTGTGTTGTTGTTTTACGTGTAGTTTGGAGATTATGTCTTACATACTGTTATTAACCACAAAGAGCATTGAATGTTTATATGGTACGTAGTACTGACGGTTTTAAGACTAGCATGAAAAGTGAGATCATAGAATAAATTTAACAAACAAAACCTAGCAGAATATATATTTACTTATCTGATTTAACACACATTTATGTTGACAAGCATTTTCTTTATTTTCGTTGCAACATCCTGTGACTGCCATGCACATAAATTGAAGGATCTCTTCGATCCTTATAATCTTATCAACAGCAAGAGATTTAATTAAATATCTTACAAATCTTATTTTTTAATAATTGTTTAAAGAACAACTACAAAATCAACCCAGTAGGCTACAATTAAACAGGAGAATTGAATTTAAAAGCAACACTTAACAGACTGAAGATAACATATAACTAATTACCTATTGAACAATAAATTTAAAATATGAAAAATTTAACAAATAATTATGGTTTGTGTTTAGGTTAAGTTACATTAGCTTGGGTTAGATTAGGTTAAGTTAGATTAAGATAGGTAAGTTTACACTGCTATGTACAATTAACTTGAAAAGAAATTCTTTTATATTGCTGGAATACAAACCTGCTTTTATATTCGTAATTGTATTGGTGTAGTAGACAAAATAAATTTCATTGGTTCTCTGTATTGCCGACGTAAATAACCAACTAAGACAGGGAGAACAAAAATAAGATTTTATTATCTAGAGGAAACTGTATTACGCTTTGAGTTTGTAAACTATGTTTTAAAAATAAATATTTATTGTATAATGTTGTTTTAAAAGTTGTTATTCTTTTAATGAAATAACAATATAACACTTAACAACCTGTATTACCGGTATATTAAATTCATAAATAAGCATTTTAATGTATATTTACTATAAATTAATTACTTACTTTAATTAATTGTTATATGAACTTTACAGTTCCATTACTTGCTTTATTGATTTAAAGATACATGTTCTTGGTTGTTAATGTTGCAAAATATTGTAAATCCCTATTAATTATTGTTTTAAATATTTATCAAACTTCTTTACACTTCTTTTAGTTTTGATACAGTATAGACAGTGTATTTGTTTTATAGGACAAGTATAGAAAATAAAGACCCATAGATCTCGAATACTTAATTCAATCGAGAATAATTCCGTCTATGTGAACTCATTATCTACGTACTTACTCTTGACGCGTTTCGGAACTCTAATCAATCATCAGAAAATCACTCTATGGCGGTCGTCTTCACATTTAAGCTAAATTACACCAAAGGAGTATCGAATTTATTTTAAACATATCGTTAGTTACAAATAGTTGATTTAAAGATTATTTCAGTTATTGTAAGTCTGATATGTTATCTTGACTTTAATTTGATTTTAAGTTTATTTTAATTTTAGTTTTACTTAATTGATTTCCAATAAAAGATCTCACAAGAATGTGTTAAATTACTGACTACTCACATATTATCGGTGTTTCCTTTCGTAGCACTTTAAAGCTTTACTAGACACACACCTTTCATCTTTTTTATAAGTAATTATTATTCATTTACTGACTGAATTTTCACCTAATACTTACACTGGTTTTTGTAATGTTTTTCCCGGATTGTCTTGCCTTTGAAATACACTCACTTTAATTTGTGATCTTGTTTAAATTTTTAATCTTAACTCATTTTATTTTTGAATAGCCTTGTTATTACGTCTGGTTGGTGTGATTTTTGTAGAAACAATGACCACTAGTTTTCAAGCATTCCCCCCCCCCTTTATATTTAAGTGGTAATCATTTCAAATTAGCTTTGAGTTTTCTTTGTATTTCATAAGTTAATATTCCCTGGCTTTTTTTGATAGGACTTTGCAATCGTGTGCTTTGAAACATTTTGAGTTTATGGGTTTTCGGAGTTCTCAGGGTTTTCGACTAGTTCTCAGGGTTTTCGTATAGTTTGCTAATTTCTTTGTAAATTTCAAGTTGAATAACCATAATGTCTTACACGTCCTTATTGAATTTGAAACTGTTCTGGATTGCTGTAACTTAGTTTGTATTAATGGTAATTTTATTTCTCTAATATAATAGATATCTCTGACAATTTATACATCGATAAAAAGACTTACTGAAACATCAATTGATTTTATTTAATTGTGTGTTTTATTATAAGTACAGTCATAAATTGGGTTGTTTTAAAAGATGAGTCTCAATGTAGTAAACAGTTTTACTTTTAATATATTATGTAAAAAGTTACCCAATGCAATACTGCATTTTATAGATTTTAAAAAAAATAACTATACACCATTTAATTGTTCAATTTTCTTTATGAAGGATGTTGTGTGTCATGTTCCTCACGTGTGCAACTACGATATGGTCAACAAATTATACCAAAAATATTTAAAACAGTTGTATTAAAGATGTCTAAGTAATAGAAATAAATTCAGAAATAAACTCATATCACAGAACAACCGACCACTGAATATTTTTATTTAGAGGTGGATTTTGGTTGTTGGAAGAAATATCACCACTTTATACTCGGAGGTATGGTTTAACCTATGACAAGCCTAACTAAAGAAAGCGTGGTTGCCCTTACCCTTTAAGATTATAAATTCCTTATCCCTGTCAGACCAAACACTACTCTAGGCCACCAGCTCTTAATGAGTTAATTATAATTAATTATTTTAGAGGTTTTACGTTCAAATTATTTTTAAAAATGTACAAAACAATAGGGGGTAGTCGTAAGCCTTAGTCCAATTTGTAACTATACCGAGGTGCGACATATTATTTAGGTCTTCCCGAGAATCTTGAAAACGCCGTTTCCCAAAATTAACCTGGACATCATCTTTTAAAAACTTCACTAAATAAATTCTGAGGACCGAGTCGAGTCCCTCGAGCTGTGCCTAGACAATCTAGTATGCTTTCACTCTCTCAGCAACTGAGCACCTCATACTAAACGTTGCGTCGTCCAACCAATCACAGGTCTGCACCGTAGAGATTACCACGTTAAATCCTATGCTATAAGTTGGTGCATTGCAACCACGATTAGCGGTCGAGGTTGTTATCACATCTGGGCGGTAACTGTGATTCCAAAGCGTCACAGTCAAAATACTATTTAAGATTAGATAGGCAATTTTTGTTTATAAATATTCGCCACTATTAAGGTAGTAATTAATATTTATCACTGTACTAAAAACATAAGGTAATTTCTTATAAAAATAGTCAATCCATTAAATTTTTAATGATATAAAAATACTTGCTTAACATTTTCTGGAAAATAAAACTTTCACTACTTCTTCAATTTCTCATATCATTTAATTTATAGTAAAGATTTAGGAAGATATAATTTGAAGATAAAGTAAAACTTTTCTAATATTTGAAACACTCGAAGTTAATTGCTCACCAAAGTTTCACACTTAATAAATTCAGTTATAATTGCAACTACCAGTGATTGAAATACACACTCTATAAAACTTCATTTGTGAATTATTTATCTATACCCTTATAAACTTTGCAATAAAATGTGTTTTAAAATTCCATCTAATTTATTCACTTAGACCAGAATCAAATAAGAGAAAAATTAGTCAAATAAATAAAACGACAAACACCTACAGTTTGATCAACATAAATAACTTTGACTAAATCTGGATTTTATAAATAATTAAACATAAAATATACACTTAGTTTGGTGTGTTTTTAATTTCACATACGTCGATTAAAGCAGTCTCAAACAGATGTTATTTGTTCCATTAATTCAACCATATATAGTCGATTATTGATAATAAAATTAAACCTGTATTTTGTCAAACTTTCACTGTTTTGTAACTAAAACACAGTAACAATTCGTTTTTTTTTTCAATGAATACAAACGAAATTAATAGTTTTTTTTTTTTTTTTTTTTCATCATACAATGGATATTTAAATTGCATTCTGATATATATTTTAATTACTGAGCTTCATTAATCCTGTAGTATATTGAATTCATTAATTTTTTTTTAAATTTAGTTACAGTTTCTCTGTTGTTTTTATTATTATTTATACTTATTGTTTAAATTTTTGTTTGTAACATTTACATTTAGGATAATTTCGAGTTAGTGGCTACTTCAGATAATAATTACGACAAAATACAAAAGAACTAAAAAAGGAATGAAAACCAATCCGCCGGTACTTAATATTCCCCTGAATAAAAAGTAAATTGGCAATAGTTTAAAATCATAACTTTGTTGATTCATTTTGACATTTAACTTTGGTTCAACTTTGATTATTTTCTAAACATTTAGAAGTACACAGAGATTTTTCGTCAAGTGCTTATTACAACACTATGATTTACTTAAGAACTCTCTTGCTATATGTTCAGATGTAACTTGCTGTATAAGAAATTCATCTTTTAAATTCATTGCATTCTTGTGTCATTATAATGTGACTCTGCACAAATACACGATAAATATAAATACATAAATACATCTGTTGTACATGTAAATTGTTTACATTTTATTGTAAATGTTAATGTTGCGCTATTATTTTCGTTGTGACGATATAGGCGACAGTTTGTGCAACGATGAGGCAAATATTGAATGTGTACGCACTGACATCACAGCAATATCCGGCTTATAAACTCTCCTAGGTAACGCTGCCATGCCTTTATCACAGAAGCACACTCTTTATATAAAAATAAGCTAAAAATTACCTTCTGGTGTTGGGTTTTATAATTGTATGAATTTTCCTGAACTACGTTAAATAATTAATACAAGTTCTGGCGACGATATAATTTATTAACATTTTGTTTCTTGTTAAATTTATAAATACACAAAAATCTAGTTGATAGTTGTCTCTTCAAGGTTCTTATCCACCCCCAACATATAAAGTAATACAAGGAGATGATTTTTTTTTCTTTGTCATTGTTGGAAATTTTAAATTGTATTGATCTCAAAAATTATTATCCAGTAGGATAAATTGGTTCATAATAGATTTTCTGAAGCTCGAATTTTTGCATGTTTCTACTTTCTTGATGGGGGCTAAGTCTTAACTGGCCTTGCAGATGTGTATGTATAAAAGTTCTGTCTATGTATCGGCTCTAGTGAGCCCCGGAATCTTCACTAGGTACGCTCGCTCGGCCTTCTCACATCTCGTAATTTTCACGTTTTCTTGGAAGATCAGGTTTTGAAATTAGATTTATATGAACAACTTCGTTAAGTTGGTAGAGTTGGTACCATTGCATACAGAATTTAAATCTGAAAATGTGTGTCTAATTTATTATGTTATATGTTGAATAACACACAAGATACAACTAGGAACTGTTTAAAATAGCCACCTTTTTGACAAACTTAATGTGATTTTTCTGAATATCAATTTACAAACACTCTATGCTCTTGTATATAAATTTCTACGGCCGCTGTAATGCTTACGTATAGACGACAACGACGACGGAGGGAATGCATGTCGAAAATTATTTTTTCGGCGTCTTGAGATCATAAAATGTTAATATCAGCCAAAAAACAAAGCTAAAATTGTTTTACCATTAACAAATTATCCTATACATCTTTTACAGTGTAGGTAACTTTAAAAAACGTTATAATTAATTAAAAATTTTAACTTAAAACAATAATAATAATTTTAAATAATTGAAATCGTAATTTACGTTTTATTAACGTATATAAACCAATTGCATAGAAAAACTTAAGTTTTGTATATAAAACAAAACAGACTTTATAATATGACCATTTAATAATATTTCACCATTAAACGATTAAAGGGGACAGAACAGTTTCATTTAAAGATAGTACAATCTGTAGAAATCAGCGATATATTATCAGTTACAAACATTGACACTTTCTGATATGCTTGACTGAAGTAACACGGTGTATGACAAAGTGTTTTTTTAATGATAAAACATTTTGTAGTGAAAGTTTCGGTGGCACGTTCATTAAAACTCTGCAACAGTTTATCTCAGAAACTGTTAAAAGATTTTTTAAATTTCAGCACAATCTTAATTCACTGAAATCTAAATTTCATAATGAATGGTCTTAGGGGATAACATTTCACTTGAACGTCTAATAGTGGCTCACAATAGATTACTGTGTACTGTAGCTGAAAAATCACTCACACAATAAAAAAAATTAATCAATTATTCAATTGTAATTTTTATCGAAATGTGAAACAATTTCTTCTGGTTTTAAAGTTGTTTTATAATGATGGATTATTTATATTTCCCATCTTTATATATATATATATATATATATATATATATATATAACACAATACGATACATGTGTTCACGACATCCCTTACAATCAGTTGCTTACGGTACTTTGTGTAGTGTAGACCTATCTGTTGTAGTTTTATCTGATCACGATTGTATTTAGTCTTATCTTTGACTGTTCCAGCCTAGTTTTAGGATTGAGTTCTTTTTTTAGGTTGTAGATTTAGTAGCTTCCAACATGGACCAAGGCTACTAGGTTACATTTGTGACACAAATATTAAAGACATTTGTGTCTTTTATATTTTATTTTTACACTTGATAACGAGGGTTGATTTATACTCTCGAAACGTCATGTATTGGTTTTCATATTCACAATGTGGCAAATATTTGATTAAATCATATTAATTATGATATTAATTTTTCAAATGACACATTTTATTTGGATTACAGTTAAATTTAACAAGTATTCTAGGTTAAGTCACAAATTGTTAATAACTTTATTAAAAATTAAAGATTTTCACATTAAGTCCTCCGGAAACGTAGTTTATACAAAATGGCTGTCTGATCTCATATGAACAATTGCTGACAACTTTCACAGCCCTGTCGTCACTATATATCTTCCTTCCTATTTCTTATACTATAAATTCTCGTCACGTTTAGATCTTGACTGCAATATGTCATCGTTATTGCAAGCTTTGATAACGTAATGGAGGTGAGATGCTTTGTGCAGAACATATCAAAGTTAGCAAGGAGAGATTATATGTTTCGTTAAACTTTACAGTTTGATATTCTGTATATACTGGGAAGTCAGAAATTATGTTTTTTATACCAAAAAAAAAACAATTTAATGAATAAATCCAACTGCTTATAAAATTAATTTTGAGACTATACATTTCAGAAATAATTCAACAGAAAAATTAAATGATATGCAAATTGGTAGATTTGTTTGTAGTTTGAACATCATCACGAAAAATATTCTTAAATAAACATTACTTTTTGTATCATAATATATTATATTATATTCATTCATCTTATCCAAGATTAGAGGATTTCCATATTAAATACACTATCTGAGGAAATTAGTTTCCTAACAAGTACACAACAATAGTAAAACAGCAAATTAAAGAAGAAGAAGAAGAAGAAGAAGAAGAAGAAGAAGAAGAAGAAGAAGAAGAAGAAGAAGAAGAAGAAGAAGAAGAAGAAGAAGAAGAAGAAGAAGAAGAAGAAGAAGAAGAAGAAGAAGAAGAAGAAGAAGAAGAAGAAGAAGAAGAAGAAGAAGAACAAGAACAAGAACAAGAACAAGACAAACATGAAGAAGAAGAAGTGTAAGAAGAAAGAGAGGGGAAGAAGAAGCTTATTTTAAATTATAATCAGTAAGGAATTTTCAGTTTTTTAATAGAATTATTTCGTATTTCGTAAGTAGGCTATATAACAATAAATGGTATTCAGTAGACCGTCTTCGGTCCACAGTAAGTTTATTAGTTCTGATCCAAATTTGGAATGGGGCATCAGAAATCCTTTATACACTCGTCCGTGGTACCAACCACAACGCCCCAATGCTTCATGCGTGTTCGACCCTTACCAATCTCAAAAGCCCATTTGTTACCACATTCTTATATTAGGGGCCTACTCTCTTTCCTTGATGGAAATCAGCTAAAATTAACCACCACCGAAATTAAACAGACACCCATGTAGGCAATATCGAGCAAACTCCAGCAGGGATGATGAGATAAGTTGTAATTGCTATCGGAACTGCAGAGGACCAACCGGTCCGAAGGTTCTGAAATAATCTCTACTAAGCGGTCCACGTGGACCTTTTATACTGAAACTCATATTTTGGAGTGCCGATGAGCTACCTACATTCAACATTGGAGGCTAAACATCCTCTTCTATTGATTTCTCATACATCCAACGCCTCCAATACTGGTCTTAATGCCTTTTGATGTAGTAACATTTATGTGTCTAGTAATTATAATTTTCTTAAATGACTTCTGTGAATTTCTCCCAGGTCATTTACAGAAAAAAGGCCTTTGGTTACAAAATTAATAGTAAAACAAAGCAAACACCATCGTATTCTAGGGATAAAATATAACTAAATGGTGTAAAACTCAACATTTTTTATCGATGATTTTTATTTTAACAAAAAACCCAAAAAAAGTTGCTAACATTTAGTTTTTTGATTTTTCACAAAATCTACCTGTAAATCGCATTTTATTTGCCACCCCCATCAGTTGCAATCAACTCTTCGTTGACATTATTGAAGTAAAAAAATAATGTACACGATATGCATGCGCTTTCCACTGGAGCTAGTTTTTTTTTCTAAAACAAACGAAGATTTAATGTTCCCTTTATTAAAATGCAAAAAACCCCTGTCATTTAATGTAAATTTTTTACTCCTAGCTAATATAGTTTCTTCACCTTTTGTTGCATAGTAACCTCAAGTAATACTAGTAATAATGTCAAGGTTTATTGGAATAGGTTGTTTTGATTGCTTTTTTGGGACCTTTAAACTCAAACTTTTGAAAACTGAGATAAGGAGTGTTTAGGGAAACTCTTTTACTTTCCAATGCTGCTTTTGAATGATGATAGGACCAACGTTGACGTAGTAATATGGTTCTTTAAAGGAAAGGCTCCCTGCAGTTTAATTGTTATTTTGCAAAGATTACTAAGCTTACAGTGTCTATCTTTAGAAAATATGATTAGATATGAATGGATCTACGTTTTCAGTAAATAAAAAAGTTTTACAAACACAATTTAAAAATTTATCAACATTAAAAAAAATAGTTTTTCGACTTTAATAATTTTATCTAATTAGCGGAATTGAACGTAAAATTTTGTAGGTTTTTAAAATGTCTACAACAATGTCCAGAGTAACAAACACGCTAGATTACGGGTAGATTTCGTCCAAAATGCAAAAAAAAAACTAAAGTTATAGGAACTTTTTGGGGTTTTTTTGTTAAAAAATGCATCGATAAATATTGTTGAATTTTAAGCAAATTTGTCACATTTTATCCATAGAACAAGTTGGTGTTGATTTTGTACTACTATTAATTTTCGTAAATGTTTTAATGAAATGAGTTTCACTTGAATCTATTTAACAGAGTTTATTTTAAGCCCATTCCTTTTTTTAATACGGTAATGATGACCAAGATAATAATATTTTTTTCGGCAGATGTTTCTTGTTTTGAACGGCAACATGAATATAGTATTTTATTTAGTAACATTCGCATATCATCTCTGTAAAACGAAATGCCGTTGACAATAATGAGCATTATATGATTACAACAGTAATAAAGTTTGAAATACATCAATTTTTTCGACTTCCAATAGTACGAGAAGTGTAATTTAATTCCCTACGTTCCCCTCATGGTGACAATTTCCATACGTCCACATGCTCCAGGATATTTCCCTCTCCGTACATATTTGCATATTAATTGATATTTCACACTTTCGTATAAATCATACATGCCGATGTGCGATTCATATCAAACCTAATTATTAGGCACATTAGTCATTCCTGGGGGTAAAATTTAAAATATGATTACAACAAAATATTACATATTTTTTCTCACACACAAATACACATAATCAAAGCTTTAAAGAAACTAGTTTTTCTACTCATCCTCGGGTAACTGCCTATTTGGATGTTATTGACAAAGCAAAAATGAACCATGAACTCCCTCCTAGATTGAAATCATTTCAAGTATTATTGGTAAATTGTAAAAATTAAAGGCTCAAAATTATTAATAATATGTTTTAATCATACGTTTTTCAACATTTGTGTATAGAAATGAATTACACATTGTTTCAAGAGTTTAAATCAACGCTCATAATCTAAAGTAAACTAGAACATAACATAGAAAAATGATAAAAACACCAACATAGCCTCGTAGCCAATGACTATTTTGGAAACTAAAACTAATTCTAAAATCTAAGAAAAGAACTCGATCCTAAAACTAGATCTGAGCCGTCAAAGCGAATGAGGAAAAACAAGGATTCCCCAAATCATAAAAACATTTTTGAAATTATACCACCCATGCAGTAGACTTCCTACTTATCACTAAGTTGCAACTTAGCCCAGCAATGTGTAAGAGGTGCGAGACTAAAGTGTAAGCTAAGCTAAGACTAAATAACTAAATAACATGATCAGATAAAACCACATCACACAAGACTACTACGCTAAGGACGGCAAGCAACTTACGTAAGGGATGGAGCCAAGAGAAAAGTGTGTTTATCGAGTTAAAAAACCTTTTTACCTCTCTGTCAAGAGTTTAGTATTTGATCGCGTCATGATTCCTATTTTTGGAATAACCGGCACAGTTTTAGCCATATTTAAAATTAAATAATTTTTATCTACGATTTTAAATTCATATTTTAATTCCAAATTTTTAACAACTCAGTTTAATCATTTTATATCAAAATTATTGTGCCAAGTTTAGTGTTAAAATAAATCTACAGTTTTGGAATGTTTGGGGGGGGGGGTTTAAGTTAATGTAATTTCAGTTGTCAGATCTATACATGAGACATCAATAATTGGACGTTCACTTTTTCACCCCACCAACTCAACAAAATTATCAGTCATTGTTTGGTTACAGGTGATTTTCGTTCCTCTTCATTTCTTAAAGACTAAAAGGAAACTATTTGTCAAAGTCTTCTTTGTTACGTCACTTGCTGCAATGAAATCATTCCAATACGGAAAGTTTGGACACTTGAGTAATTGACCTCTCAGTGTGGGGTTTTGTTTCAACTTGACATATCATTTGTAAATTTGGTCACGTGTTTTTTGACACAATTACGAAAAAACGCAACATCCAATCGTTAAGAAATCTAGGGTTACGGATCTTCGCAACAAGACGGAAATATATAAGTAAAAGATTTATTTTTGTTACAGTTTTCGATTTAAAATGGCGGCACAATACAATTCCAAACCCTTAGCTGATATTTCAGTTACTGCACAGTTTGAAGGAATTGACGCGTAGGCTCGGAATGATGTAGTAAATGGCGTAAACGACAAATAACGAGAAGTTGTACAAAAACTTAAATTAAAAAAATTCAATTTATATTTTTTTCTAGGATTAATAATCAGGACTTTTACTTATCCAAAAAAATTAAAAAACTTCCTCATTGACACGACTTTCTGAAAGTTTTCATTTAAATGGTGCACTAAACACGTTTCACACTATTACATAAATACCAATATTTTCACAAGAGTTCGTTGTTTCTTTTCCCCTTTTAAAAATTTATACAATTTTAACGTAACACTTATACAGAATGTCCCTCTATTTTCAGTTTGTTATTTTTGATTAGTATTCCGGATATATGAAACAATCTACAAACTTGACACTTTACAAGTTATGATAAATGTAAAAAAGTACCCTAGATGTTCATTTTTTTTGTAGTCAATATTAAACATATACAAATTTTGATTTGCATATAACGTGAAAATGTGTAAAACATAATAAAGAAAACTAAAGAAAAATAACAGTAATAAATTATTAATGATTTAAATTTCACCTTTAAAAGAAATGATGTATATCAATAACTATGGACTGACAGCAACGAAACAAAAAAGAGTCAAAGGAGCTTTTGATAAATAGCCGAGGTATCAGCAGTAATTCCTCTTCAATCAGCTATATTCATTTATCAACTCTTACTATAGGGAGAGAATAAACTTTATCATTAATAAATCCCCATTGGAATAAATCGCAGTCGTGTCTAGGGATCTTGGAGGCCAGTCCATGGTCACGACCTATGCAAAGGTTGGGAATATCTCGATCTAAAACTACTTTGGCCTCATTATCATAATGAGGAGGAGCTCTATCCCTCATCTCAGGCTGATTAAGATAAGGAACTATAAGATCAGTTAAAAGTGATGCGTATCTGTCTCCAGTCAATGTCTGATGCGATATGCTATACGATAAAACAATATCCTACATAACGGCAACACAAAAATTATACATTTTGATTTTAAGATATAAGGATTTATTGTGTTATAATAATTACAATTATGTCATTTGCAGATCCTGTTCGGTAAAATGTAGCTTCATCTGAGAATAAAATATCTTCATACCACTTGGCATCCTTGACTAGCTGTGCAATTACCTTCTAATAAAACTCCCCTCGTATGTCTGGGTCATCTTCCACCAGACCGTGAACTTGACGACTTTGGTATCCCAGTAGCAAATCCAACGTTTCTAGGTGTTTTAGCCCTGTTAGATATTTCAGTAAAGTATCACATTCAAACTCTTCATTTTTCTAGTAACATAGTTTCCAATTTATGAATTGTATTCTTGATGGAGGAACCACATTTTGGTAGGTTCTTTGAAAATATCGTATCAATTCATATTAATTTTCAAAATAAATAGCTCAAAAATAACATTTCACTTTTTGTTCAGTTGAAAAATTTATTGTTTCAAGGTTAGATATCACGAATATACTAATTGAACACAACTGTCAATTGCAAGCCAAAAACAAATTCAAGTGAGAAGTGTATGCCCTATGCTGGGAAGCGATCAAGGATAGCTCAGTTGGTAGAGCGTTGGCACGTAAAGCCAAAGGTCCTGGGTTCGATTCCCGGTCTAGGTCGTATATTTTTCACTTGAAATAATTATTTAATCAATAATACTAGCTTGGTAAAATAATGTATAAGCGTTAAAATCAAAAATTAATAAAATTAAATACATACGTAAAGTCTGCAAGCCGAGTATACAGATTGGTTTCAATGTCGTTTGTAACGAGGTAACTTGTCTGTCATAACTCAAAAATTGCAAGCCAAAAACAAATTCAAGTGAGAAGTGTATGCCCTATGCTGGGAAGCGATCAAGGATAGCTCAGTTGGTAGAGCGTTGGCGCGTAAAGCCAAAGGTCCTGGGTTCGATTCCCGGTCTAGGTCGTATATTTTTCACTTGAAATAATTATTTAAACAACTGTCAAATTGTTTCATTGTTGTGTGATAACAAAACAACAACTGGTCAAGATTTAACAGATGGCAATGAACATTTTAATTGTATTGCATTGTGGGAGGAAGTGGTTCTATTCAGTATTTTAATTATTCTGCCATTTTGTTTTGATTGACCATCAATAAATTAAACTCCATGGTACTTTTTTTTACATTTTAAATAACTGTAAAGTGTAAAGTTTGAAGATTTTTCCACATGTCCGGCATATTAATTCAAAAATAGCAACGTCTTTGTGGGATACACGCTATATTATTATTGTCTTTAAATACAATAAACTGAGTTTATAAAGATAGTTCCATATTTTAAAATTCCCTTAAAAACATGTTTTAAAAAATTCCTGACTATTTTGATACCATTTTCTTCCGTAATTAGTTAACATTCTACAAGAAATAGATAATATGAGACTAATGAAAATATTAATCTTTGAAATTTGAATATATATATATATATATATATATATAGTTATTCAATCGAATAGAGGAATTTGAAATATATAAAACATTCAAGATTAACCCCACTAAGATTTTAAATGAGAAACTGAACCTTGCCTCTAATATCACTTATGATTCCATCCTAAGACTACAGACAAGTAAGAACATAACCGACTTGCCTAGATAACTGACCAAGGCATAACTACAAGGACAGCAGTCTGCACAATTTATCGTTGAGTGAAGCATGCTTAAATGGAACTCTAACTTATAATATTTCATGTTTATTGTTTAACGTTTTCAGTTTTTAATATTTTTAACATTTTAATATTTTGACGTATTAATATTTATGTTAGTCTTAATAATTTTAATAGTTAAAGTTTGGTGCTAAGTTGTTATGTGTTATGTAATTTCATTAAATTGACAAGCACCTGATGATGGGATTAGTGCAATCCCAAACCTGAAAAGGCTTTGGTGCAATAATAAAAAAGATCCAATATTGACTACAAAGAGTAAATTTGTATTCAATTATCAAAATAATTTAGTAGTTTTAGACATAAAACAACTGCATAAGTAAAAATAATTATAGACTTCAAATACGTCAATATAATTCAAAATGGAGAGGGTAGGGATCACAATTTACCTCCTATCCATTGTTGTTAGAAAAACCAATATTTCTGAAATTTGTAAAATTTTGCAAATAATAAATAGATTGGAACACGGTTTGACATAATTTACAAAATAACCTTTAATTTCTCTAATTGTTAAGTGAAAAATCTCAGGAATTGGTTTTAAAATCACTTAAATTCGTCTTAACGTTTGTTCAGAGATTTGCCATTATTTGTGTATAAGAAACAATACACTTCTTTTCGAGAGTGTAAATCAACTCCCGTTATCAAGTGCATAACTTACAAACTAAAACATACAGACAGAACACACGCCTAGATGTCTAGGTCTATGTTCAGAAACTAAACCTAATGAAAAAACACCCAGAAAAAACCCTGAGCGGTCAAAAACTAAAAAGAAACTCACATGTGATCAAGAAACAACAAGTTAAAGAGATCATGAACGAAGTACATAGCAGCCAAATACCAACCACAATAGGTCTGTTCCAACCACAGTCCTTGTGGTAATTGATAACGGGAGTTGATTAATATGGCGGACATGTGGAACAATTTTCAAAATACTTTTAAAAATAGAACAATATTTTTGTACCAAAATTCCAGTTAATGAATCATATGGAATCTGTTATAATGAAACAATATCAATGTCTAACTTTACTGTCACTGATAACGTCTGGCCCCTAAACCTCAACAAGTTAACTATGGATTTTAGCAAAACTATTGTTTTACGTTAACAAAAACGTATCAGAGCATGAACTACACAGATACTGAAGTTTGTAGTGGAAAGCGTTTTAAATCCGTCACACACCTCAACAGTCGCGTATCAAATCTCCGACCTCATTAAAAAAACACAACTCACACACGATCTCGCTACATTTCAATAGTCAACGGTAATCTCAAACGGAACTTACTTTAAAAACAAGTTTCATATATTTTCTTCCATTTTTATTTTGTAATAAATGTCGGATACACTATTACTTCAAACATTGACAAACCGTTTTCTTTGTATATTATATACATCAATTTATAATAACATACAATCACATATAAGGACATTACTAAAATATACTAAAATTTTCAAATAAATTTAAAATAACTAACATTACGCTCCCTTATACACACATGCATTTTTAACCATAAACAATTTATAATTAAAAGCACACCATTATAATTATATAAACATGTAATTAATAGTTAATTACATAGAATTGAAGACTCTACTTTCAGATGTTTTGCATATTTACTAATGTTTTGTTTATAACTCCAATGTAGACGCTAATATAATTATTTGTTTCTTCTCATTTGTTTATTTATAGCTGTGACATAAATATCATGTGTATTACATTGCATGACATTAATTACATATACAGAGAGCTGTATAGCCGTGTCATGTAGGTTAGGTTTGTAATGATATTAAACAATCCCCACAAACCCCAACACTCACCACAACATTCCATAGTTTCATTATCGAGTGACAGAGTTTCGGCTCTCAAATTAATCGATATTTTACCAGTTTTATGTAGTTTAATAGTTTAGAAATATATCCACGAGTAACAATAATTAAACATTAAATGTAATTAAATATAATACATGCGACATCTAGATATCGCAATATGTCTTTTTTAGACTATTTTGAATTATATTATTTATACAATGAATAAAAATACAGGTATTATTTTACACATATTTTTGATTGATATAACTAGATCGCAGTAACGTCAACAAAACAAATTGGTTAGAATAAACAACCAATTTGTTAAAATAGCTACTTATTTTAACTTACATTTTTTTATATAAACAACCCGTTTTATAGTCAAATAACCATACATAGAGATACTTTCTATAATTGGTGTAAATTTACCTATACAAATGTTATTATAGATTATATGTGATAATCAGAGGTGAAAAATCTCTTGGTTATCATCACCTTGTAAAAACAACGAAAACATGAAATAAAATAAAAACCCTTATATTTCAAATACTAAAACAGGATCATGCTCGAAATAGAACAAGAGTTGCTTAAGAGAGGCTTGTAGGAAAGATGAAATAAATGGATATAACCGAAAACTACATAAAAAAGGTTTAGATTCAGTTGAATCCCTAGATATTTCAAACCCCCCCCTCCCTCGAAGGGGATTTACAGGTTATAATGTTTGGTTACAATAACATGTAGATGATTCAATCGACTAGGATTATTAAGTAAAATGACCAAACCTTACAGATAAACGTCTATTTAGTATTATAGAAGAGTAAAATCAACTTTCTGATTATGGCAGTCTATCAATTATGGAATTCTAATTGTTTTACTTATATGTTGGATAGATGTAATCCAATTTGAGTTTAATTATACTGGATACTTCAACAAGAATGCAGTTGATGTTTTTCTGTGTATTTAAAAATAATTTCGTATTTAGTAAAAGTAATCACAGTTTCCACAAAGGTGAGGTTACATTGACCCTGCCTTATCGTTACAATTGCTATGATGTGGGTTCCAATAGATTCTTCACGAAAACACGACTTGGAAGTGATTTACTTGACTGTTTTATCGTCACGTGTAATTACTTCTAACCCACAACTAACTGATTAATTCATTTTTAAGGATATAGATCAATATATTGAACTTATTATTACAATTTACTGTTTAAAAAATTATACGTACTGTATTTTAATGTAATAGCAGTACAATTATAACATTAAAATTTACTGTAAATGTATATTTCAATTTAATTGTATTTTATGTCATTTTAATTCAATTAAAAAAACAGTTTCTATTATTTTTCTTAAGAATAATTAGTTATAATATTTAAAAGAGCTTTTTCCATGTTCAAAACATATGGACAAATTTATAAGAATGTTTTTTATGCTACTAATCTTATCTGATAAAAGTAGTAAGACATTTTGTTAAATTGAATTTAAATTTATGGGTAAATGCAACGTTATAATTTGGTGAATATGAATATTGATCACTGAGAGTAATAAATTAAATAAATCTGGAACAGAATTTTAACAAATACGATTATTAAATCAAAAGCGTTTCAACAACAACGTCGCCATCTTCAGTGATGCATGAGATATTATCGTTGAACTGAGTTTGAATTAATAAATGTATTTGTGAACATTGGGTTTTTCTTTTATTTTAATTTAAAACATCACACAAGTTAAAGAATAGTTCAATTTTCTCAACTTCCCTGCCAACAATTTGTATTTTGAATGTTTTTTTTTCGAAAACGAATACAATTTTTAATATAATACAACTATTTTTATTTTGAAACGAAATAATTATATTGTAATTATTTAGTTTGAAATAATCAAAAGGGGTATTTTCTAAAAAAACAGATTTTCAAAAATGCTATTGTAGAATTATTGTTAGGCATAACAGTTGTCAAACTATATCAAAAATGTTCCCTTGTAATAAGGGAAATGAAAATAGTTTAATTTTAATCAAAATTTTACGAGCTTTCAGAAAATTATAAAAAAATATCAATGGTGGTAGGAAAGTTGAACTTTAAAGTTACGAGATATTAAAACCCATAAAATAATATATAGTTTCAAGAGTGAGTTTCTACTTGGTGTAATGTGCACTTTTTTTCGACACAGTCCAATCACCCTGTATAAACTTGTTAGGTTACCAAAACAAATTTTACTACAATCGTTTAGTCGCTGTTACCTACAAAGTATTGCTGTAATTTTTTATCTGATTTGCAGATAGTTGTTACCCAACATTGGTTCCCTTTACGCGACTGTTATTCTCATTGTACTTTAAGAATTTTTCATAAAAACAAACTTATAATAATAACAAACAATATCTGAAACACAATATGACTTTATTAATAAACCCTACCGTTTTATGTAAAAAAATATACCATTCCCACTTTTACGTAATTTACAAAATATTCTAACAACAAAACAGAATTGATATATTTGTATCAACTGTATTACTTTAAAACTTGAATTTACGATAACATGTGTTGCTTTTCTACTCGTGTGACTGGTTGTGTAGTTAACTCTGCTTAAATGTGCCCTTGCTCAAAGTTAACGAGCACATCTAATTGTACCAAACTGACAGGATTTCTCTATTGTTGTTCCATTAGTTAATTCCCAAAGCCACCGTTTGTGTTTGAGAGTGATTACACCCGCTTAGGGTCACATAATGTTATCGAATTTAAAAGTTTCTGGATTCTAACTAAAATCTTATTTACTCTATAAAAATACGCTAATAACGTTAAAATTCTTTATTTATAAATACCAAATAATATCGGGTTATCCCCAGCTAATACACAGCACTTTAGTAGTTTGCTCTTTGTAAATATTGTTTGCACATTCTTTGGAAGGATCTTTTTCATACTGAATTTAGTTATGCTTTTTACTTCATACTTTATGGTTGCCGCACAAACGGAAAACGAGGAAATAGCCGTGAATTTTACAAACCGGGAATAAACCGTGAATTTTAGTAGAAAACTGGGAATTTGAAAAGAAAATCTTAGAAAAATTAATAATAAGATAAAGAAATAACTCAGATGTAATTTACACTTTGCAGGGTTCTGGTTAGGTTACGTTAGGTTGTTATCAGTTATCATTTGTCAGCTGTTTAGAAATGTCACCAATCGAAGCATGATTCGATTATTTCCGTGATGCTTCGGGTTTGATCGTCTTTTAGCGGTTAAGGTTAGGTTAGGTTAGATTAGGTTAAGTTGTTATCAGTTATCATTTGTCAGCTGTTTTGAAATGTCACCAATCGAAGCAGGATTCGATTATTTCCGTGATGCTTCGGGATGATCGTCTTTTAGCGGTTAAGGTTAGGTTAGGTTAGGTTAGGTTGTTATCAGTTATCATTTGTCAGCTGTTTTGAAATGTCACCAATTTAAGCATGATTAGATTATTTCCGTGATGCTTCGGGATGATCGTCTTTTAGCGGTTAAGCAGGCCGATGAATAAATGCAGTATTAACGTCCGTCTTATTTTAATATTTAGATCATTTACGAATAAAAACAGTTTCTACAGTTGAACGAGAGTTTTACATTAATCAGGTAATTGTATGTGTGTTTGAAATATTCCAATTGTTTTTATATAATTAAACAACAAGTCTATAATTGTAAGCAAATTAAGCCATGTGTAATTCACGCTGTAGATTATATTCATCCTAACATTTTATCAGCTTCGTTATTGAAATCTATCTTCTGCTACTCCTTAACTTATTGCTCATAATTAACACAGGTGATTGCCAGAAAACAGAGCACGCACATTCAGAAACCTTCAGGGAACTAGACTCGTTCAATATGTATTTTGGGATATACGCACTCGTAGGGTCCCACTAATGCACTGTTCGGCTGACGCGTTCGTTTCCTGCGCATGTTTCGAACAATCCAGAAGTTACAATAGTAAAACTTGAATGAGTCGAGTTCTGCAACCCGCTACGCTAGTAAGTCGGACAGACAGCCGCCCCTAGAAATGAAGGTGAAACCGTCACAGTGTGTTGAATAACACACATGTTATAAACAAAAACAACGGTTTATAATGTCTCCACTTAAAACGTATAAATACTTTTTTGAATTTCAATAGGGTTCTATATCAACATACTATAGTCCCCTATTATACCTAATTTTATGTTCCTATTTCCATTTTTGCAAGATCTATCTTTCTTACGTACAGACGACAATGATAACAATGTTGCATTTTTTTTTTCAAACTTACCACATACTACTTATAAAAAAGGAAGAAAAAATGAGAAAAGAAAATATAGAAATGAAGTTAAGGAAGAAAAGAACTAAAACTAAACAGCCCTAGACCTGAAATACTTTAATAACATTAGGGTTAGAACAGAAGGAGAATGGCAAAGAGACACACGGTAGAAAGATGAGAGAGAGAGAGAGAGAGAGAGAGAGAGAGAGAGAGAGAGAGAGAGAGAGAGAGAGAGAGAGAGAGAGAGAGAGAGAGAGAGAGAGAGAGAGAGAGAGAGAGAGAGAGAGAGAGAGAGAGAGAGAGAGAGAGAGAGAGAGAGAGAGAGAGAGAGAGAGAGAGAGAGAGAGAGAGAGAGAGAGAGAGAGAGAGAGAATACACTCGTGATAACAAATATCCTCTTAAAGTATGCGAGCAAATCATTATTATCCAATTACTTTACAATATACATACTTATAGTTTTATTTCACAAGTAGAAGTGTAAATTTATATTTAGTTTACTTTAGAAGCAAGAACCCCCTGATGATGGTAACCACGTTATCGAAATGTACATTAGGGCATTTAGAGCAATAAATTTAAGAAAGTACAATTAGAACAATAATTGTGTTTTATTTATTGTTCCTAGTGATTGTGGTTAGAGGTTGGATGTGCATGGAGTAAATGCACGGATCGATATTGAATTCTTTACGTTAAGTTTGTAGTTGCTGCGAGCTTGCTTCCATATTGGCGTGACAACTGTCAGAATCATAACAAACAGCACAGCAGCCCAAACTATCACTTTTTACCAATCCTTATTTCAATCAATTTAAATATAAATAAAAAACGAAGATGCACTTTTTACGAGTGCTGTACTTAATCTAAAACCAATCATGGGAGAACAAAATCTAACTGTACATTAATCAAACTAATTTTCATGTTTAGTAGTAAAAACACTTTATAAGCATATTATTGTTAAATTATATTTATTTTACAATAAAAGAATAACGATGAATTGTTCTTTACATGATTTTCATGTTGTTTTTATTTACAGTATTAAACGTACATGCACAACCACAGAGGTTCACTATTAGGGAGTAGGAATTTGGCAAACCAAACAACCTAGATAGATCTACTTATTTTATTCACTTAGTCTTGGGTTAGATCCCTTTCATCTTTCCTATCTCTTGACTAACTTTTGTTCTCTTCTAGACCAGACGCTATTAGAGAAAATTGAGGGCTAATGGTCTTTATTTTTTATTTAAAGGAGATGGTAACCGATAGGCTTTTTGCCTTTAAACAACAAGGAAAAGTAAAATAAAAGTTTCAGTAATTAATGTTTTTCAAAACTTCACTTGTACTGGAAATAAAGTTTTAATTGAAAGATGTTTCTTCCCAATTAAAACGAAAGTAAATAAAGACTCTCGTATTGCTTCTCAACCATTTCCTACCCTTCAACAACGTATAACGAGATGAAGAATCATTTCTCATTCTTTTAAATAAGAAGCATCTTAGTTTACATGATGGACTGTATTTTCTTTATAAAATATTTCATGTATAAATCTAAACATAAAACCTAATTTATAATGCGTGTTCACTAATCGTATAATTATACTAATGTGGCTGATAAATTTAACAAATTGGAAGGGCGTTTTCATGAAGGGGAAATTAGCAAATGTGTGGATAGCTCTATTGCCTGTGTGTCGCCACTATGTAGTAATTATATTTATTGACACGTGTAATGTTTCTAAATGTGTGTGTTCGTGCGCGTGTGTATGTGCGTGTGTGTGTGTTTCTTTATAACGTAATATAATTAATTATTGTCATTATATATAAAACTTTAAATTGCAACAAAATTTCCAAGCAACTGCTCTAGTTACTAACCACGGAATTTGTAAGTTCTGATTGACTTTAAATCCGGGAAAATCCGTCAGAAAGTTTTTTCCTTTACTGTTTACTGGAAAAACCTCTCGGTTATCATAGCCTTATAAACAAAAAAAAAAAAATGGAGTTAAAAAAGACGACTAGGACTCGAATATCTATTAGCGTCGGGGAAGGAAAATAAAAAGAACAAATCAAAAGAATATTAAAGAAAGATGAAGAGAGAGATCTAACCCAAGACTACATGATATAGGTATATATCCAGCTAGCCAGGAAGTTATAAGAATAATACATATTCTTTTTTATAAATAATGGGTGTACTAGTTTCTTAAATATTTTAATACAATACGGTTAGTTACTATAACAAAATATATAACAGTAAAATGTTGAAAAACTTACAAGTTACAGATTAAGTTTGAATCAGCTTAAATTTAGTTTTAATTCAGCTCTGCCAGTTTAGTTCGGAAATTTACCTGATCTGCGTGAATTTCGAAACCCAGGACCTTCTGTTCTTAATAATTCCTCCCTACGGTCTCAGTTTCTCTTGAATTAATTTCATTCAAGTAGAACAGTTTAATTTAATTTACAACAAACTTCTGAAGTCCATAAATGGTGTTCTACGTTACACCTTAGGATGTCTCAATGTTAGAAACGTTTTACGACAAGAATAGTGTAAGATCTTGTAGTTTTTATTCTATACATTTTAAACAACTTAAATAATAAGTTTATTTTTAATTTATTGATTGTGACGCTAATACTTTTTTTACCAGCTAGTATTGAAAATACAATAAAATTTCTAGTGAAAAACATACGATATAGACTAGAAATCGAACCCTGGACCTTTGGCTTTACGCGCCAATGTTCTACCAACTAAGCTATCCTAGTCGCTTCCCAGCATAGGGCGTCTGCTTTTTTCACTTGACATTTTATTGTAAATAATAAGGAAAGAAGGATTACTTGATCCACAAAATCACGAAACAAAACTAAGAGTGTAAAAAATCCATTTACGTTTATTATATACTTTCTATTATATAGTCGTGGTTTGTGTATATACAAACTATACACCATCTTTCGAGAGTAAAAATCAACTCTTGGCATCAATAGATAAACTTAGAGGATAAAAAAAAATTTAAATAAAAATCACACAAACAACTAAGTGGTTTTCTCTGGGAAAACATATAAACGAAAAGTAATTGAAGCTCTCAATCTATCAGACAATCCTATCCGATCCTATCAACCAAACCAGTGTACAAATAAGGTCATTATGACTTCCGTTAATAAAGCTAAATTATAATAGGAAATTAAAAGTATTCTACTTTAGAGAGCAGAATTTTGCCGCTTGAATACTTAGTGGGGATTTTGACTCGACATCAGAATTTTGAAAGAATGCAAAAATGTAGTTCCCCAGTTAAACAGGACAATTTGTTTTGGCATCATCCTTTTAACACTCGGTTGTTGTTCGTCTTTTTGTAGTGCAGTCTGTTGTTAGGTAGTTTTTACTGATCACGTTTGTATTTCGTCTTAGTTTTGATTCTTAAAGTCTAATTTCAGGCGTGGGTTCATTTCTTAGTTTATAAATATGGTTTTAGTTTCTAATATGGCCCTAGATGTTTGATGTATGATGTTTATGGCCCTAGATGTTTGATGTTTATTCTTTAGGTTTGTCACTTCGTAACTGGAGTTGATTTATACACCCGAAAACGTGATCTATGAATTATTTCCAAGTAGTTAAACAATCTACAATAATCTTATTTTTATCTAATAATGTTAAATTAATTATTATATACGTTTCTATAGGTTATGATTTGTTGGTGTAACAAGTTACCTATATTCATACACAAACCAAATAATGACTATTATGAAATATATAAAAGTTAAAATATCCCGTGAATAAGAGGTAATATATTTGTAATTCAAAGTTAATGTATTTGCATTTCGCTGATGTCTAATATATCTACAAGTAACAAACAAAGAATTTATTGTTTCCTCATTACGAACTGTTCAGCCTAATGACCAAACATATTGAGGTTTCAGTCAGTTTAAAGGTTTGCTTTATCGTAAAGATTTTCATATGAAATAAAACTTTAAAAAATATGCAAAATTAGGATTTTTTTACTTGACAGTAAGTAAATTTGTGCAATTAATATCCCTGAATAATATGACGGGTCAAGTCTAATGTCCCTTCTAGTGGATATAATTACAGTAAGACAAACAACCCCTTACACTTTGATTAATAGCGTGGTCGTGGGAATAAAATAGAGGTCAAAGGGCTGCTTGAGCAATTCTTGTAAATAAATCTAATTTCTCTTGTATATAAATTTCTAATCAATCCACTTATATCATTCAACAAACGAATATATTTCAGTGACTAATGAAATTTAAAAAAAAATATTGAAATGTTTAATTAGCCTAATTGTAGTGGGTTTTTATTGACTAAAATAGGGAAAATAGTCTATAGTATCATTATAGAAGATTATATTTCTTAAAATCGTTTTAAGTCGAATTGGAAAAAACAACAATATGAAACTTGACGGCTGCCATTGTAAACTGTCTATAGTAAGGTATGAGTTAATAGTACAGTTAATTTATTAATATTGTTTTATAATTTGATTGTTTCTAAAAACGATAATTTGTGCGCAATGTTTGTTTTTATTCAGCGAATTGATTTACTTTTCCTTTACTATGTCCATAACTACAGAACGTGAACAGTTCCGTCATAACTTCAATTAAGCTCTTTGTTTATATTTTCCAGTTCTGTGTCAAACCATTTTCTCAGAAATTCACTCATTGTGAGTACTGACGTGGAAAAACAGAGAATCCTAACTGACTCTACAAATTCTTCATGCAGTATTAAATCAGATCCGGCTCTTTCATATGTCCTATTAAGTCTCTTTTGATCACCCCCTGTTCTCTTTCGACCCTGTTATCATAAAAATAACACTTAGTATTATTAATACTAAGTTATTCCATTCCCACTTACCTACAAAGTAGGTAAGCTCTCAAAACCAATAGGGAAAGATCTTTTGAGGGTCTTTTTTTTGTTTTTCGCCTTATTGGAAGGCGAAGGGTTTTTATTTTGTTCTCTTATCTTCTTCTTTTTTTATGATGACCGAGAGGTTTTTCATTCTTAAACAATAAGAAAAAAACATCTAACATAAGTTACTTTTGATAGATCGAAACTACCAGTCTAAAGAAATTATTTTTGGTTCCCTTCATGAATGTGAGATATAAGATGTCAAAATCTGTAACTAGTAAATTTTACGTATTTTTAAATAGATATTTTAGAAGAATTTTGAATGTAAAATTGCCCTTACTGTTGGCACGAGCAAAGGAATAAAAAACAGAAGTCCAGATAAGAAGCGTAGATGGGTAGGTTACATTTTGAGGTAAAACTCAGTAGATGTGGAGAGGTGAAATGGTGATCATTGGATTCTTGGAGGTCTGGTAGACAGAATTACATGGAGATGGAGGCAAATTAAGTAGTAAGGAGCGACTGAAGAAAACATAAAAGTCGCTATAAGAAGAAGGAAGTGGAGATGGGTAGGTTACATTTTGAAGTAGAACTCAGTAGATGTGGAGAGGTGAAATGGTGATCATTGGATTCTTGGAGGTCTGGTAGACATAATGACATCAAGATGGAGGCAAATTAAGTAGTAAGGAGCGACTGAAGAAAACACAAAAATTTCTATAAGAATAAGGAAGTGGAGATGGGGAGTTCACAATTTAACATAGAACCAAGAGATTGTACAGAGTGACAGTCGTTTGTACAAAACAATCTCGGAGGTCTGGTAGATAAAATGGCGTAAAGAGATAGGAACTAGCGAGCGTAGAAGAAATAGAAGACCTGATTAAAAGAAGAAAATGGACAAGGCTAGCCCACACTTTGAAGGATAACCCAAAACCTGGGGAGATGTAAATACATGGACAAGTACTCCGGGATTCTTGGACATCTGATATACTTAAAAGGCGTGGAGTGGTAAGCAAATAAAGGATTAAATCACGGAATGATGTAAAGGCATTGGCGACTAAAAGCACCAAGATTCACAGCTTTATATTGGCACCATACTACAATGCTGAAGCTAAGTTAAATCAAGTAAACTAACTGAGAAATGCTATTGATTAAATAAAATCCTGTAGGAATAACTAAAAACCAATTATTGAGTTTAGATGAAACACTGTAACTAAAAACTTTTATGCATTTTTCTTAGTTTTATTTTTGACAGATAATATATATATATATATATATATATATATATATATATATATTATTACCTGTCAATAATGAAATTGCTTTTTGAATTATGATTTGTAATTTTACACTAAAATATTTTTTAAAAAATTTATTTAAACTAAAAGCCCTCTATACAAATAAAATTCAATACAAATATTTCCATCATGTGAATGTTTTATTTATTCAGAAACACAAGCTCAAATGCTGGACGTGATTCAGTTAATATTTGTTTGGAGTTTTTTTATTGTGTGTTTATTTTACTGCTCGTTAAAACAAAATGGCTGCAAGTATATTTCATAATATTTATTTTTATCGATTCATTATCTTTTCTGACAAATGAATTATGAAATGTGTAACAAAATAGATTTAATAAAATTAGTAATAAAATGATGATATTAAAAGTATGTTTTGTGAGCATATATTACTATTTCACTTCAAAGGTTTTTATTTTATGAAGTTTTACTAAAATGTAACATTATCAATGTTTAAATACAAACTTTAATTAATCTTTTATCATGTACTACCAAGACGCCCGTCTAATTACCCAGAAGGTGGAAAATCATGTAATACAAGAGTGTTCTCTGTTACTAGCTGTCATTCAATGAGACTTGTAACAAGTGATATTTTGTTATATGAATTAGTTCCTTAGATCGTAAATGAGCACTGTGGTGAATTTTACAATTTTAAACATTAAGTTCCCTACCACAAGTTAGGTACAAAAGTAAATAAACTTTTTTTCAAACATTTATTAGCCTATGTTATTACAGTTCCCTAATATACATTTTGGTAACCAAGTTCATCAGAGAGTTCTGGACTAACATTATAAACAACGCTAATAAATTGTTCCCAAAAGTTTGTGTTGTGTTATTGTGCCTAACTTGTGGTAGGGGACTTAGTGTTTATAAATAGTTCCTTGAAGATAAAAACAGTTACAATATTTTTTCACAAATATGCATATTTTTAAACCTAGCAAAGAGAATAAATTTAGCTACAGTTCTCTTTTCCATCATCAAGTCTCAAAGTTGTTTTCGTGTATTGTAATAATTATTACATTAAAATATTTTTATCAGTGCTATTTGAGTGAAACCATTTGAGTTGTTATAGTCTTTTGAAGAGGTGGGGAATTTATTTCTACACCATAAAAGGGTGTAAAGTTCCTCCTAAGGTGTACCCACTAGATTCACCTCTAATTCTACTCGCCCATGTGATAGTATTTATCACTCCTAGACAAGGGATCGCGTTTCGGTATTACTTTCCTTTTAGCTGTGCACTGGTAATAACATTTGTCTCTTGTATTTTAATAGGGTTATATATGAACTCACTATACCAAATTGCATGCCCCATATATGTTTGCGTGTTACGTACACATGACGAGGACGACGGACGGAATGACGAAAATCACTTTTACCGATTTCTGAGGCCATGAACGTTGAATGTCAGTCAAAAAATTGAGATAGATATTTGTGACAATTTCCAAACTTGACCTATACTTTGTATAATGGTTGCGGGGAACGTCAGCCCTAGTTATTTGTTAGGACCGACGTTAGATCCGCTTAACTTCCGGAATATGGAGTTTTTGGAAAACGTGCTAGGACTTACCCGTTAAATATATTTGGACGTTAATTACGTTTAGTCTCAACCCAAGTAATCACTATGTTCACAGCCAGCTTATAATGAGTTATTATTATTATACTAAACTAACTAATTAATTATTATAACTTAACTCTTAGAACTTACGGTTAGGGACAGGCGTGATGGGAGAATTACGGTAACCCTTTAGGTCATAATAATTCCTTGTTAATTTACTCGGATGACCTACTAATGACTACATAACACCCGGGGGTCGATCAGACCCCGCAATTAAGGGTTTAGGTAGCCATTTAGGTTTGTTACCAATAAGTTAAATTTATTAGCGTAACTCACGTCCTGTGATCACGGCGCACTGTTAACGACTGTGGACTGACTTCCGGTGCGCACGCATCGCCTCGCTTATCTTTTGGCGGTGATCCCTCAAAGTCGAGTGGATCACCACATGGTTAAGGAATATAGTTTAACATTATATTAGAGATTTTAAAGGATTCAAGTGGTCCTTAGTATTACTTAGTATTTGTATTACATAGTATTAGTTTGGTAAACTATGTCATACCAAGGACCACTATCAAAAATAAGCCTGTGTGTCGCCTATTCATAGAAAATATAAACATAGTATAGCTTTGAAATGACTTAATAAAAAAGGAAAATATTATTACAATGCATTGTTACCAGCCTAGAAAAATAAATAAATCAATTTCCTGCTAAAAATTAGATCTAAAGTCAAGACAGAAAAAAAACTCAAGAAGCAATGGCTTTGCTGCTATTCATTAATTATTAAAGTTTCAATTAAGTTCTGCCATTTTGTAATTTCTTCTCCAATCTAAATTTAAAAGGAATCTTAGTACTAAGTAAAGGTTAGGTTAGGTTGTTGTACCTTAACAATTAAGAGAAGGTTTTTATCATGCCACTATGGAGGAGATTAAACTATATTTTGCGTGAAAGCGACTGATCTAAGAGAATAAAACTTTTAAAGAAAATTGTGTTACTCCAGGTTGGAGGTTGATCGTGCGGCTAAAACACCTCAAAAGAAAATATAATTTATTTAAGAAACGGATTTTCTAAATCAGCTATAAGGTATATCAAAAAAATAGTAGTCTTATATAACTAGGTGCCGAGGTGGCTGTTATGTATGGACAATATACGGGGAGTGAGGTAAGTATTTACGAGAAAGTCAGGAGAAATCAGAAAAGGTAAAAGACCTCGGAGAAGATGGTTGGAGGATCTAGAGGAGAATTTGAACACCATGAGAGTGAGAAGATGAAGATGACTTGCTTGTGATAGAAATTAATTGAGGGAAACTCATTTAGGTTAGCAACACTTACTGGACGAAAAAGAAGTGCAGTTCCCAAACCCAAAACCGATGCCTCAACTCCAGTCGCAAATCCATTTTTTCTTCACAATAATTTTTATCTTTATAAAAATTTTATAATAAAAATTCGATTTAAATATATATTTGTAAATAAATGACAATACACACATATTTCAATAATAATATTACCTTTTTCTATTCGTAGCTTGACTTTGTTTACGCATCTTACACGTTTTGGAGTATCTTCTGCATCTTCAGAGTTCTCGCTCTACTGAGGTATGCATTATAAAAACACTCACTTAACGCACATTATTAAAGAATTACAAGACAATGCTCTTAATGGCCGTGACAACGCTTGCTGCATTAGTAATTGTAGTTATTAATGTCAGTGTGTATTGTACCTCTTAAGATGATAGCTGTGCTATTGAAATATACGTAAGGCGGTAGAAACATAATTATACAGTTTTTGTGTTGATGATAGTGTTTTATTGTAGTTTTGGGGAACTTTCTTTCATTAATCTAAAGTATTTCTATTTCTTTAAGAATGTGGTGTTTTCTACACCACCATTTGCCCCTTCAATCCCGGGTGTAGTAGTTCTTGGGGTGCCGTGGCATTGCGGGTTGCCGCATACCAGGAGCCTTTTCCCCAACGTGGTAGTTGGCATGCGCCGAAGTGGTTCAACAAAGTTATAGTGCAGAACCTATCGACATCGGACCAGCGCACACCTCCATCCATAAATATATAGTTTAAAGTATTTGTAAGTAATTTGCCCCGAAGTACTCCATCCAAGTAAAAGCACAATAGGCCAGACTGGGCTGGGTTTTTGACCCAGTGGTCTAACGGTGCGATAAAAACTGTGATAACCCGTACACGATGTGATACGTGGCTGTTGGGCCATTTTGGACAAGTTTGTTACAGAAGGACCACTGAATTATTAGATTCACCCCCCCCCCTAGCATTAATTATTATAAATATTAATATTTTGTATATTATAGTTTAGTATAATAATAATAACAATAGTTTTGTATGTAACGCTCATAAATGCTGGTTGACTGAGTCTGAGGAATTGCGTAGTTCCCGGTCCAGGCTGACACTCACTGCTTCCAGAACCCACTCAAAAAGATCCACGACCTATCCTCATGCACCCAATCAACATTAAAATAATTCACGTGTTCTTAGTATACCCCCAATACCTCCTCTGCGCGTCGCAAGAATATTTCAAATTCTATAACTTTCATCATGGTATTTATTTATAGATATTTTATACATGTTAACTACGTAAAATGATTTACTCATATAGTTTGAAACATTAATATTTTTTACAGTTTCACCTCTACATTTGTCATGATTTCTTTTTTCTTTTTTCTACTTCTACCCTTTATTTAAATATACTTTTTATTACTTTTAACGATTTACACGTATATATTACACGTACACAGAGATGTATAATCGTGTAGGTCTCTGAAGATAAATTTTATAATGTAATTAAACAGTCCCCACTAACTCCAACATCGCCACTACATTCCATAGTTTTACATCAAATTATTGCAGAATTTACAGTTACCCATTTAATGTGTTTAATGTGGTTTAATAGTTTACAAACATGTCCTCGAGTGACACTAATAAGAATTTAATGTAAGTAAAACGTCACAGGATGTTGGCCTTTGTAATTGATCTATTAGGCTACAGATATGTTTGCTAACCAGTGGGCAAACAGAACTGGACACTAGCAGTTGTGTTCCTTGAGTGTATTTTAATTTGTTCATCTAGTTTCAGTTAACTCCAAATATTGCCGGTTAAGATCACTTATCATGGGTATCATAACCCTTATGTAGTTTTTTTATTGACCATCGCCTTTCGGTTATTAATAAATACTTAATTTTCAAAATATGGGCTAAATCATGATATGGGCCGTTATTTCACAATCCCCAACCACGTTATTCCATATTTTGTTTAAATAATTACATATTGATTAAATGTTAAAAGTATGAACCTCATTAGATAGCTGGTTTGGTAAAATCGATACTTTTAGCTTATGCTAGTGATAATGGCAGTGCTCCAAACGACTTGGCAAAAATACGATTCACCTCTTGAGGGTGCCCCCTACAATGCTTTCTGTTTGATTTATTTCCACACAACGAGTTTGAAGAGTTCTTTGGATAGGATATTTTGTAGTTTAAATGAATGGAAACAACAACAATAGGGTAAATCAAGCAACTAATCCAGGATTCCATTACTTTCAATCTTATGACTAACCGCTATCCTAGACCTCCTTAAGGTCCGGTTTGCCCCTTCCATCCTGAGAATCGCTATGGACAACGATTAGCCTCGTCAAATTTTGCGTCACCTTACTCTCTTTTCTAGACTCAACAATCAGTTGTATGTCGTCTTTTGTGTAATGTAGACCCGCGTGTGTATTTATTCTTAGCATTGACTCAGGCCTAGTTTTAGGTTTTAGTTCTTTTCGTATGTTAGATTTAGTTAAAGTTTTCAACATGGCCTTAAGCCACTTGGCTATGTTGGAGTTTTTCACTTTTATGTTCTAGGTTTAACCCTTGATAACGAAAGTTGATTTATACTCTTAAAACGTCATGTATTTTATAGTTTTAATATACACAAATTATAGAAAATATTAAATTAAAGTATGTTAAAAAATATTTCTTGATTATACAATGGAAAATGAAAGACACGTGGACAAAATCAGATACTATGGATTTCAAATACTTTTTTCTACATTTTCTATTGCAATTAATCAAATATCATTTAGCTTTTAACAATATTCTCAAATATAAACATATTTTGTGTATTTTATTTCACTCTTGGTGTTTAGCCGTTACTACATGGGTCTGATGAGCAGAGAACAATTGAAATTTTGCATCAAGTTAGGTTGGAAATCAACTTTATTTCTGCAATTATAGAAAAAAAAAGTTTAGAAAATAAAATTGAAACATTGTATTTGAAAGCAATCATTGTAAACAATTAATCGAGACTTAATCAACTAAATACATAAATTCGAACACGTCCTCAAATTTATTCTAATCCTGTATATTGGGCTTACATCTACCACGTTTCCTAAATCACAGGATTAAGGGGGTTTAACACAACCAAGTTTTGAAAGTTATTACACACAGCCGTTGCTAAGCGACAGCGTTTTGTGTGAAATCTGTCGCAATGGAATTTTCCTTAATATTTACTACTATAAAATATTCTCCTATCTTAAACTCTGCACATTAAAATTGTTTCTAAGGCTGTTTTACCAAATTCTCACAATACTAAAAGTATTGTGCCCCCCCCTACGTTAAACCGTTGGTACCCCCCTCATATTTTTTTCTAATTTGGAACTACTTTTGATGAAGTTAATAATTACAATATCTAGTATACTAGAAAAACTAGTGTCCGATTTAAAGATTTCTATACAGTTCGTCTCTGAAATTATAAATTAAATGTTGACAACAATTTTAGTGAAAATCTAACAAAAATGTATACATTTGAAATCTGCTGAAAAAAAGTTTCTTATAGATATGAAATTTATTAAATAATTCCATTAACTGACTAAAAAGTATAAAATGATATCTAGCAGCCCCATAGAAATTCTTAACCAAATACAGATTGTCCTGAAAATATGTGATTATGCATTTTTAGTAGTTATTAAAATACTTCTAACATTTCAAACTAAAAACGTGGGACGAATTATATAAATGATAGAAGATTATCTCCATCTATTGAATTAGGAGCTACTTTACCTCCGTTAGGAATTTTGAGTTTTCTTAATGACAACTACAGCTGCTCCCTAAAAACACTTCTTACTAGTATATTTTATATTCCATGCGCTGCACGTTTTTCGTTTTAGATAATACACGTATCTTCATAGTTACGAAAAACTCACAATCACAAATTTTCAGGACAATCTGTATGTGGTTATAAACTGTAATGTGTCAACGATAAACTATTTAATACTTTTTGGTCCGTTTTAAAACGTGGTTAAGAATTTTATTAATAATTAATATTTTCTGCTTTTTAGTCTTGTGTTTGTAAAATTTTGCAATCGATTTTAAACATCTTGATGAGATTAACAAATCTCCAAAAACCATAACAATGATGCCAACGAATGGTTTATTTTCCTCCTTTTTTTCACTTGTCGTAATCTAGAATATATCATGGAAATCATTTCCTATGGAACCATGGATATCTTATCGATGAACAAGAATTCAATGTCCTTCCACCGATTTCGCAAGACCTTCCATTAGTTAGCCGTGAGTGGTCTCAAATTGGCTACCATTTCTTTTTCTACCCTTCTCAGCTGGTAATTTAAATAAATTTATAATGTATGTAGCGATGTTCCACCAAAAAGTCGTGCCTCTACACCGGTCAATGCGTCAATTTTAACTGCTTTCTTACCATTGGAGAGGTTGACGGACAAACAAGAAAGTGAGTTCATATTGCATTGTCATCCACTTCTGAGCTATGTTAAAGTTTCAAGTCACTAGCTCATCGGGAAATTAGTTTAAAAACTATTGCAAAGTTTGTGACAAACAGACAGACAAGAAATGTCAAGAAAAACAGACGAGTTATGAAAATAGCAAGAAAGCATGTTAAATATCAACATCCAGAGAGTTAAACATTATCACTACCTTACATATATACAAATTTGAAAGAATTGTTAAAACCTGATCCACGAAATAACCTTCCATGAAATATAGAAGTATTAAACCTGTTCAATGAAATCAGTGTACATTTCATACTGCCAACATTACACGACTGTGATATCTAGACTAAAAAAATTTAAAAAAATTAAATTCATAAATATAAATATTTAAACTCTCAGTAACAATTTTTTTAATAGTAACGATTTTCGATTAAAGAATAAATTAAAACAAAATTCTGTCAAATAACTTGCAGACGTGATTTCATTGAAACATGTCGACAGTGATTCATTATACTTGGATTGATGTTTAGTTGGCAATGTGTATTTAACACATACAGTGAGGTTAAAAAACATCACTACGATAAACAAAACATGTATACAAAAGTCATAAAATCGTATGAATTCTAAAAGAAATATGTAAACAATAAAAAATTTAATAAAACAAACCACTAACTTTCCCCTCGAAAATGAACGTAAGTTTATTCGGGGTATACTTTTTTTTCATTTTGGTTAGTATGTCTGGAAAACCATTGGTTTCCTACAGTTTTAAATATGAAGGCTGTTCAAAGTTTATAATATTAAGACTATTCAAAACTTACAGGTGATATTTAATATATCAATATAAATTAGATAACATTTTTGTTTTTTGATCTACATGAGATCAAAGTCGACAAAAAATTAAAGGATGTCTAGACATATTTCCCAGATACATCATATGCACAAAAAAACAAATTTCCTTGATTTTCTCAATAAGAAAATTATGTGGAGTAAATCTTAAAAATTAAAAAAGTATTTTGATAAAATTGTTGATATTCACCAGAATTTAGCCACGTTTTGAAATACGCTCGTGTGTCGTTGATTAATTGTATTAGATATTTCAAAGTTTGAACATAAATTCTGCTAAGGCTCAACCGATATACATTGTACATAGTAAATATATCCACATTTATAACATCTATCTCCGAATTTATGAAGAAATAATAAATCAGAAACAAGTATTTTCTGAATCAAATATGATTGTTCATGTAAAAATGAAAGATCTTAAGATTGAAACTGTAGATGAAACCATAAAGTCTGTAGCGAGGAAGCACAAACTTAGGCTACAAAAACATGTAAATACTGCTGTGCAGGAGATGCTCAGAAGCAGAAATGGGGAGCGGAGACTCAAAAGGACCAAGCCTTTAGACCTAGTGCAGTGATGCCCCAGCTCTTATAACCGCAAGATTTTGTGCGAGTATTTAGTCTGAGTCATTCATAGGAAGGACTTGGAAAAAAAAGTGTTATTATGAAATGGAAGCTACTAGATAAGTTCCCTGTACTTAGTTGTAGTTATAAATAAATAAATTTAAAAAAAAAATGTAAATAAATTTTATCCAACTTTGAGACCATCTAAAATAATGACTAACGAAGCAGGTGGAGGTCATAGTTATGTGAAACGGCTAATCGGCAATCATGAAATTAACGGTGTGACAAAATATGGGGTGTAATGTGATTCATTATATTGCTGTTGTTTAAATACGAAAAACCTCTCGGTCATTATCGACAAAAAGGAAGATAAGAAAGAGAGACCTGTAGTCCTTGAATAGTCTAATAGCGTCACGGTGAAGAGATCAAGAATTGGGAAAATTAAAGAAAGAGATCTAACTCAAGACTACATGAAAACTAGTATATCAAGCTCGAGTACATCGGTATTGACAAGCAATTAGAAAGACTGAATCAGATTACTAAGATGGTCACATAATTTTGCATCAAAATTGTTATAACTAAAAATACCAGTTTGGATAGCTTAGGAACTATGAACGTGTCATCTTATCTTAAACGATAAATTGACTGCTATCGTAGCAAATCTACGGTTCAAATAAGCTTCAATTTACTACAAACATATGACGCCAAAGATATTATTGTTTGTATTGTTTACACTGATGACCGACTGTACTTGATAGAATTCCATTTTAACAAATAAAACACAATTTTTCTTTTGTAAAATTCTATAATTTATTTGGTCTAGCCGACCATGGTTTCGCTGGGCGAAACCATGGTCGGCTAGACCAAAAAATTAATTATAGAATTTTACAAAAGAAAAATTGTGTTTTATTTGTTATTATTGTTTGATTTGATGAACAAGTCAACTAATTTACTTTTCCAATAATATCAGCTCCAGCTTGATTCACAAATCTATTTACATGCAGCAGAATACTGTGCCTCATTTCACATGTTCATGAATCATATTATTCAGTTTTTATTCACATTCTGATATCCAATCTGACGTAATTAGGTAAATAAAATGGTAAAGTAGTCTCTTTAGTATAGAAATAATTACTTTAAAAATAAATTAAAACAAACAGAATTAGCGTTATTAAATTTGAAAACAATGTTTTTTAAGATATTAAATTCCCCATGTATAAATTCTAATCAATAATCGGTGAAAATGAATTTAAAAACAAAACAAATCAAAAGAATACCTTTTCACATTCATATTCTGGTAAGTTTATCATACTCAACTAAAATCAGGACACGCAAACAATTAATTACAATTTAGGATACGTCTTAGAAATCCCGAAGTATCCTAGCCAGATATACACTTTTGTAATGTATTTTTGGATTAGATCCCTCTCTTTCATCTATCCTGTTAGATTGGTCTGTATCAACTTTTGTTATATTCTACTCCAGACGCTATTCCTGTCCTGTTCTTACTTAGTGTCAGAGATTTATTCAAAAATAAATATCTATTATATTAGGAAAATAAAATTAACATTAATACAAACTGAGTTACAATAATGCAGAAGTTTGAAATTACAAAAACGTATACGTTTAGGACTCTAAAGGTTATTCAACTTGAAGTTCCCAAGAAATTAACAAACTATACAGAAAACCTTGAAAATTGGCCTCTGTGAACTCAAATAGTTGTAAATTAAAATAGACAATTGATAAAAAGGAACGTCCAATCAGAAAATACCCGTGAATATCAGCATATGTAATGCAAAGGAAATCGAAGCTAATTTGAAATAATCAACGGCGTAAAAATAAGGTGGAGGACTACGCTTAAAAACACTTGGGCAGTCTTTGACAATAATCAAACCAACCAGAGCTATTCCAAAGAAATGTGTTAAGATTCAAAACTTTAAACAAGGTCAAATCAAGGTAATGAGTGTAATTCAAAGGCAAGATAAATTAATTGTTAAGTGTTAGGTGAAAATTCAGAAATTAAATCAATAATAATTAGTGAACGTAAAATGTGTGTGTAAAGGGAAACTTAAAAGTGCTACGAGCGGAAACACAGCTAATTATGTGAGTCAAAATTTTAACATATTGAGTCTATATATAGAAGTACAGATTGCGTGACACGAAAACTTTGTTCATATATCCGGTTTTCCCTTCTATGCGTATAAGTATATTTTACAAAATATCTGTTTATATAATTGTCAACAGTAATATGTCAGAAATTATTCAACTGATTTTGCTCAAATTTCAACCACGTGGTTTTCTATTGCTAATATTGTACGTGTAATATAAAATCTTTAACTAACAACAATTATTGGATATTCAATACGTAATCAAACCTTTGATTTTCCAAAAATCAACATTTCTAAACACATTTTTTGTTAAAATATACTCTCTCAGTTTATAAACGAAATATATTATCTGCTATCTCAAAAACAAATACTAATCCAGAGTTATGGCTCATATAAACAGTTTTTAATTATTTTATTAATGCATCAACTTCTATAATATTTTGGTGAAATATTAACAAGATAAGACAATCAGAATATATACGTTTGACAACATAATGTTGATGTAATTTTTTGTAGAATAAAAACATACCACAAGTTACTGTAATTTAAAATTGAGGTTGCCGAAACTAAAAACTTTACAAGAAATTGTGACAGCCCACACCCCTTATTTTTTCTACATGGTCACCCATAAAAGTCTGACCCATAATAATTAATTATCCATTCGTTTCCCAGTATGAATGTATTAATTCAAATTCGTAATACTTTTACAAACATTCGTAAAATATTCTTTGAAGTAGAGAATAAAATTGCTTTCCTTGTTGCGACATAAATCTGAAATAATTTCATTAATAGGAGCCAACAAAGTGAGATATTCCTCACTAGTTATAGATAGGATGTAAAGACACTGCTTTGAAAGCAGATAATAGGTTTAACTTGAGAGAATTGGAGCGTATAATTATCTGATGAAGTGTGTAGAATGTAAAATTGTAAAGAAGTAGGAGAGTGGGTAAGCCTGCCTCATTTAATACAGACTGTTCAAACAAGATAAGCGATTAATGTCTTGGAAAGTGACGTCATTTTAAAAATATTAATTTGTAATATGATATATGTAAGTCTGTAATTATTTGTATTAAGGATTGTAAAGTAGAAACTAAAAACTTGCCAAACTGATGATATACTATTATTTTTTTAATTTTATTGATGGATCAGATTGTTTGACGAACTCAACCTCAATATCAACATTGCCAAGTTACAAATAATGTTTTACAACAGGATCTCCAGGCAACAAAAAACTTCTGAAAAACCTTTTCAATCTATATTTGTTTTATAGTTGTGAAACTTCATTTTTGAGTAACATAAACAGATTTTAAATGAGGAGATCAACCTTTATAGAACGGTTTAAAATTTAGAACACTTTAGAAAGTTATTTTAATATTTCAACTGAAGGGGATCATATGTCCATTATTTTACACTCTCTTTTTATGTTATAAACCAATTATATAACCAGTAATTATAACTTTTTTTTTCTTTTTCAAGATATAGGTTTATATGTGCGATAAAACGAATTTCATACACTGTTCTGTCCAGAAACATAAATTAATTTTGTACGAATTTAACATTTGAGGAGTAACGTTACCTTCTAATTTTAGATTTTCTTTTGAAACAAATATTACACAAAGTCTACTATTAATTTAATTTATTTTAGGCGTTTCTTTAATATTTTGAAAAAGAAAAGCACAAATTGGCATTTTACCTTAAAATAAAAACAATATAATATCAATCATTTCATTTAGAAATTAAATAGTCATTTCTCTTTACTGTACAGTACACTTTCTATGGTTAAGGCTAATGTAGAATCCGTCATCGAAAGTATGCGGCGAAAAATAATTAATTTAATGGGTAAGTCGGGTTTGGGGGGGATTTATTGGGAATGGGAGGTGCAAAGATCTTTTGTGATAGTTGATCCGGAACAGCCCCAACCTGCGACGAACAACTCGACGAATCTCAGTCATCCAGCTTACACGAGTGATTAAAACTAATGATTAATTAGTCAATTTATAATTAATATTATCTTAAATATATATATTCTTATCTTAATTCATATGTAAAGGATTGACTTTACTAAAATAGTGATCCTCATCGCAATCGCTGTGTCAAGATGGCCGACTACGATTTCATTTAATCGTGGTTATTAAACTTGGCGCATCATTTTCAACGTGTCTTCCGACCCATGCCGATAACGGCTAGTGTGCCATTTTCGGGGGGGGGGCAAAACAGTAACTAGGCAAAACAGTAACTGTAACATACAAGAAATTGTCACAAGAGTCCAGTTCCTGTCGTAACGACAGGTGACGCACGACTGTTGAATTTTAACTTATTGCTGCGTCTAGTTTAGTTACAGAGTGGGGGAAAGAATTGGCTCCTGCCACATTGCATCCAGCAACCAGCATCGCCTTGGAACGTAAAAATATATTGTACAGTATTTGGTATTGAAGGGTAAACGATGGCGAAGGAAATTCGCCACAATTAGGGCGTATGTATGTATATACATTACGGTGGTTTTTATTTTGCCCTTTCACGGTTACATGTATATTTTTTTACAAATTACAAAATTACACAAAAACAAAACCAAATTTACTATGCAAAATATATTGTTTAGTTGATAACACTTAAATCTTCCTTTTACATGATATATTTTGTTTCCTTAAAAGTTTTCTTAATAATTATTTATTTATATATTTTTTTTTAGTTTATTTTTTTAACAAATTCGTTGTGTCCTTTTTTTATTTGAAATATACGAAACAAACTTTTCATATGGACAATACTGTAATGATAACACAACCACTATACAATTTTTGCGTTTGGGATTTCTCTCAATTCTTAAAGACGAGAAAATGAGTTTACTTGCAAGGCTATGCATTTCAAATCAGTTCAGGTAATTGGGGATCGCTTAAATAACAGGAAATAGAGCGCAAGGGTGACTAGGTCTGATTGGATCTCGCTGAAGCAGATCATTTCTATTCTCTTACTTTCTTAAATTATTCCATCTTTATTAAAGAATGTGCGCTATTTTTATGGTTTAACATAAATACACAAGTCTTAATTTGTGTATTTACATTATCTTATATGAATAACACTAAATAATTATAAAATTAACAAAATATTTATGTAATTATTTTAAAACAGCTATTAGGTGAAACTGTACAAATTAGAGTTTAAAAAAATTATATTAAGGAAAAACCTAATTTCTTTGTAATAAGGAAAATATAAAACAAACTAAATTTGATTTAACTGTGTTGATTTTTAAAGGTGGAAATAAAATAATTTTCACTTTATTTAATTTTCACAGTCAATTGTAAAAAATTATTATTGGTACTTTAATTTATGCTATTTTTGTACAATTATTGGAAAAATATAGCCCCTATTAAAAAATTACACCATTTCAAATTTAAATTTACAAATAATCTGACGTTTTACTCCATACGTTTTAGTTGTAGAAATTGAACTATGACCAACATTTTGAAGTATCTTAAATAAATAATGAAAACAAATTTGTCATTAGAATTCGAGATACAGTGTTTGTTACAACTATATTTCAATCTGCTACAAAAACAGCTTCACTTAAAATATGCTTAAATAATAATACAAAGAGTACAATAGTTGTAAAATCTATTCCTAATAATATAAATAGTTTCTTTGGGCTATAATTACAAATGATCAAATAATAACATGGCATTTTAAGTGTCGATATTCTTACACGCGTGTAAGACGAAACGAGTGGGAAGACCAGATGATAAAGAATAGTTATCTAATTATAACAAAAACGTGGAATAGTATATATACTATGTAATCCTTTTTATTCGAAAGTGTTCTTCAAAACATACTATTTTATACCAGCACCGACTTCAATAGTTTAATTAAACACATAAGTATTTATGACAAATAACATTTAATTCGTATTTGGATTTGGTATATTACAAATATAATTTTATAAAATGAATTGTAAAGGAGCACTGATGTCTTGCTTGATAGTCTTACGGAGATAAAGAACTGAAATTATAAAGTAACTGATTAATTGTTGCGAAAGATAAATGATAAAACCACGGTTAATTGCAAATTATGAGTCACATTTTTACGAAGAGTGTGTTAAATACACAAGATTAATTTCCATAAAAGAACAGTTACATTTTTACAAAGATTTATGAGGTATCTTTTAATGTGGAAAGAAATATTCGCTATAACTGATAAGGTTGCTTCATTTCTCTCCAAGTAAAAGTGTTGCAGAAATAAATTTCCGAAAAGTAAAATCACGTTTTAAAATTTATACATGGATCTAAATCAAGATATACGATGTAGTTATTTTAAAGATTCAATTTTGACTCAAATTACACATTAATTAGACAAAATTTATGTTTAGCCTGTCACTCTAACCACAAAAACAGGACTGCTAAGATTGTGCATAATCCAGTTATGTACATTTCAAAAACATGAAAATATTATCTTTTAAAGTACAACTAGAACAAACTTTAACAAACTTTAAGTTTTGAACTTTCCGTCTATATTTACTTTAGGTAAATTCCCGTTTTTGACTGACACTTTTTTACTCTCTGTAAAATTCGTTTTTATCTAAATTTAAAGTGGACAACATAAATATATGTTTTTTTTAATATATTCAGTAAATGATAAATAATATATGAAGATATATTTATTATACACAAGTTTTTATAACATTTTAAAACGTACCACAAGAATGGTGATTAAAAAAGGAAGGAAAATAAAAAATGCAAAAATAAAATAATGCTGAATTCAAAGAGACCTACAGCGTACATTCTCCTTTATTCACAGAACCGTGAAAATCCTTTAATCGTGATAAATTGAAACCATTAACGGGTAGCCTACTCTCCGTTTGTTGGAGGGACTTAGTGATGAAGGACAGTGTTGCCAAATCGACATTCTTTACACAGTAAGTTCAAATATTGGCCCGTGTTTTGTTATAAAGCAATCTCTGTAACACATCCCTAAGATAATAACTTTCCATATCTATTTATCACCGAGAAAGCACTTTTTCATGTTTTGTACACTTTCTGTAATATTAAAATGAATGAGAGTGTAAATTTACACATTTTTACCTTCAACTTTCCTAACAATAGCTTTTACGAAAGAGATAACAATTACAAAAACAATTAATCTAATTCAGAATAGACTAACATCGTCCTTTCTTTCTTATTTTCAGAAGCGGGAAAATCCTGTAATCGTTATATATTGAATGCATCAAAGAGTAACTCTCCCTTTGTTGAAGGGATTTATTGACGAGAACAGTGTTGCCAAATTGGCTTTATTTACTCACAGTAAATTCAAATATTGGCTCTTATTTTGTTACAAAACAGTAAAGTATGTGCCATTATATAGAATCACTATTGCCAACTGCGTAAATATAAATAGCAATATTACTTTTTGTCTAATAAAAATTTTATTTCTGTAGTGAGTGTGCAAATAGGTATTAAACATTTTAATGTTCATTGTTTGGTGTCCAAGTCACTTTGTATAATATAATGAGTAATAAATTAATTTATATTACCTTTTGTTCCGTCATGTGACTTTGAGTTTGTCTTTATTACAAAGACGCGTTTCGGAGACGTATCTCCATCTTCATTAATTTCACTCCGTAGAGGTCGTTAAAACATTAAATATCACAAAAACATTGACACTATACACACAATTAAATAAATACACCTATACGTTGATTTTAACATTTTTTACATGCGCACGGTTTCATGGTTCGCGAACTACTGATATTACGGTGAGGCCAAGGTTATCTGACTATTGGTTGGTCATATCAGTTTATTTATAACTCATTGCCGTCTCAAATAATGCATTTGATTGGTAAGATAATTTTTCATTGAGAATATCGTTTGGTGATTGTTTAAATGATTTGTAAATTTCATATTCTTCAATGGCATTCATCATTGGTCCTTTTTTAATGATATGGACAGGTGCCATGAAGGAACAAAAGGTAATATAAATTAATTTATTACTCATTATATTAAACATTTATGTATTATTATTATTATTGTTTATTTTATTGAAAAGTATGTTTTAATAAAATTATATACAATTTCAGATATTAAATTTTATAGTAGGGTATTAATTGTTGATCAATATACACCCTTATTTAATAAATTATAAAGACATTAATTACATGTTATCCTGTCCAATGCTATATCTTATCATATATAAACAAGGCTAAAAATATCTCATACAAGACTTATATAGTAATCAAACCGACGACAAGCAATCAAAATACAATTCCTATTTTATAACTTTTAATTTAATAACTAAGGATACTCAGGAAATAATTATTTCTCAACGAGGCGAGTGAAATCAATTTTAATTATTTTTCCATATATCTCATTATAAATTTTACTCGTTAACCACCTAATATTCAAATAAATGTTTAAAATAACCTTATATAACATGAAATATTTTACAATTATATTTTTATTTTACTTTTAAATATAATATTACAATTACAAATTATAAAATATAATTATTAACAAACAAATACGAAAGTCCAATTTACTTAATTCATTCATTATCTGTATGTACTCAAAAACATTCTCTTGGAAATTTAGGGATAATAAAGATAGATTTTTATATTTCAAATTTCAAAAGATAGTATCAAAATAGTTTCTTGTACATATAAAACAAAATCATACTTTAGGAAGGTAGAAGTAACTAACCACAAAGACGTTTTTAAGTGAATCATAGAAAGTAGTCATATGTTATACGGACAATAAACTGTCAGGTTTTCTATAATGAAGTGGTAGAAATTTGTCCTACTCAGTTCTAAACAATTTCGTAGTATATTCACTGCAAGTCACAGCAATATTGTCTCATGTTAAATAATATTATATTGGTTCAATATTAATGTAAACACATAAAAAAATAACATCATTAAAGCCTCTCATTGAGTTTTTTTGTAGAAGAATAGAAATGTAGCACTACTATATGAAGACTTTACAGTAACACAATTTAATAAAACATTAATTTAATACAATGGTGTTCAAACAAACAATCAATAAAATTTGATCTTTAATAACGGCATTTTTCTTATTTTTCAGATTATTTTAAAATCTAGACTGTCCATATTTTAAAACTAACTACACAAAATATAGCAGTAGTGCAAAACAACACTTCAACACTGAGTAGAAGTTCTCACGTCAAAACTGAGGTTATTTATGAATATTACAAATAACTTAGGTGTATTGTTGAGGAAACGGGATTGCCAACTTCAAAACTCGGCAAACGAAAAATACTCTCCGTGTACATACACTGTCAATCATCTTCATGAATAATTACTTCCTTTTTCAACTTTAAAACGTTGTTTTGTTGTTTATTTATGTTATTTTACATGTAAGAATTAATCTAACCTACACACGGGACATTTCCTGATATTATAAATCAATTCAAATAAACTTAACCTAAATTTCGTTTTGTTCCGTTGCTGTAGTGAGCAAAGTAGTGTGCAAAGTAGTGGGCAAAGTGAAACTGTTGAGAAATCAGCTGTTTTGCAAACTAATTTAAATGAACAAAATGCCACTTTGTCGACAACTGTAGACAAAATCTATTTTGTATCATTTAATTAAGGAGAGATTATAAACAAAGCACAACCTACCATTAAAACTCTTTGTTGAAAGTAAATTAATGAAATGTAATTATCTTATGTGAAACATGTTTACTATTTAGCACTGTGAAAGTCATTTACGAAAAATTGTAAGACTACATGGAACTGTACGACAGTATTATAAGATTCTTACAATATTAGATGTGAGTTTAAAAATTAATGAATTTTTGTTATTACAAGTCTTTCTTTTCACACTGTAAATTAACACTAAATGCGGTGGTAATTACTTGTGTTGTTATTATTGCATGAGTCTATACTTAGTCTAGACGTCTTCACGATAGTAAAATCTCGCGTTTAATCTCCTACTTAAAAAATTAAAATTTTTGACACAGCGTTGTGAGACGACAAAAAGCGATTGGTAATGAATTCTATCTGTGTGTCTTCTTTCCAATTTCGAGGAGTCAACTTTAAATTTCTATTAAAAAGGTTCAATTACAAATTATCTATTATTCCAGATGAAATATGATTTATAAAGACTGTAAACTACTTTATACAATCTAAAAACCTACCATGAGATATTTTAGAAGCATATCATACAATGTAAAGTATTATTTATACTTGATAAAAAACATTATTTAAAGGATAAATATACAATATACAATAATTTTATTTAGCCGTACTTCATTTTATCGCCTCTTTAAAAACACATTTTCAGACATTTTTGGTCACAGTTTTTGTAAAAACTGTATTTCTATATACTACATTAATAACTGTAAAAGGATGAACAAGTTTAGTCCTCATATATCATCCAAAGTTAATGTGTTAAATACAGAATATTGTCTAATAAATCAGATTAGATACGATAAATGGGAATAATACGTAGTATCAAACAGATTTAATAAAATGCCACTGTTAAAAGTATGCTATTAACACAGTCATGGATTAACTAATCTTATACTTTACTGTTTGCAATCAATAAATTTCTATTTTGGTAATCTCTATCTTCATTAAACTAAGTCTGCAATTAATCAGACAGTGAATACCACTGACAGGTTTAAATTACCACAACAAAAGACTTGATAACTTGCCTATTAATTTAGTATGAAAATTTCGGTAATAAAGGTGAATTAAAATCTAATTATAACATATTACAATATTACACTGCCAAGGCAATACATTTACTTGAGCCTGAACTACTTAGTGAGTGTACAACAACTGCGGCCCTAATATGTATGGGAGAAGTTTCCTGTAAATCTATAATTATCGTGACGTAAAAAGTTTACTTTGTTAATTTTTCCTAATGAGAAAATTCGGTAATGAATAGAAAATAACAACCCTAAAGACAACAACATTATTTTTGCTGACACATAAAAATATTTCATTCTCTGGTAATGTAAAGTAATTTATTATTTTGATGAATTTTTGGCTTGCGGAATAGTTCCTAATTTTATACATTTCTAATCTATATTTCAAAGTTATAATTAGTATCCTATTTAAACCGTTGAATTGGATATACGTTGGGTTAGTTTAGATATAGGGAATTGGCAGATATTATTTCATCAGTGTACCTACGTATGTGGAGAACAATGAAAACATTTTATAGATATTGTTCGCCAGGATGAAAAGTTTTTTAAACTCTGTACATGTAGACAGACATTTAGGGATTAACACAAGCTGTACAAATTTTTACACCTTGGGGTGAAAATCAAATCTTCTGTTAAATGAAGCTCTGTTTCCATCAAAAAAATCAACCAGCCCCTCCCCCTAACCATCTACCCTAGTAATTCGCTATGTAGGAGATAATAGGCCAGAAAGGTCTCAGAAACATGGAAGAAGGGTGATTCAGCTTCCGCAGCTAGAATAACCTAGTTTGATGGATGACACTGAGGAAAGGTCTGGGTGGTGCGGTAGTAAGATGTTACCTGTGATCACTAGTTCAGGACAAGTCACCAGAGGAATCCGATGCAAAATAATTGGAGTTAAAGAAGCCTCAAGAGCACTACTGTGTGATGTAGGTTAGGTACTTACTGGTATCCCCTCATGTGTTACACGTCCTAAAGGAGTTCTATAGACGGGTGTCCCCCGTTTTAGGCAAAGTATGGGGGAGGATAATAGGTCTCTCGAGGTAGTAGAGTATTTAACCCCACATCTTCACCACCACCACTACTACTACTACTAACAATCAATAAGTTTATTTAAAACAGTTAAACTTAATAAGTATTTCTAAAATACTGTGAATGAACATAATTTTGTTCTATGAATTTTTTCTAGTGTGTAAAAACGTAATCTAGAAACTACTTACATAAGAGAATTGTAAATTTATGATAATTTACATACTAAACAGTTTAAAACAAATATATCAACAAGGAATGAAACGATTAAATATTGTTACCTCATTTAAAGAATTTAATTTACTTTGATTAATATGTATATGTCAATGTGAAAATCATAGTCGCTAATTACAATGTAAAATTAATTTTCAATACTCCTGGGGTCCAGAAAATTCCTTAAGTTTAAAAGTTGGTAATTCCTCTTTATAGACTTCACCTTTGTCAATCAATTATAAAAAACCTGATGACTCGGACCTGCGTATGAAGAGATTTACTAAAAGTAATCACCGTTGGAAAATTTAGAGTTTTTAATAACCAACATGTACAGAAAACTGCTGTATAAGGCAACTTTAACTAAAATGTAAGTAAACTTTTAGCGATTGAAATGAATATTTATGATTTTTGTCTCGTATTGAGATTTAAAATGAACACTTTTGTTATTTTAGTAAATAGATCCTTAATTGCTGTTTAAACAAATCTCGTGATAAATATTATAGACAATAATCATTGGTACGAGATATTGGTGTGAGAAATTGAATCCCAGAAAACAATTTAAAATGACAGACTTTTTCGACTTATTTCTTTGGTTTAAAGACCCAACAAACAAATCGTAAGACTGAAACTAAAAAGCAAATTTCAACTAAATTTATGAATTTACATTTTACTCAATTAAAAAACATTCGTTGGAACTATTTGGGTTAAACATTAAAAATTGAACACGTGGGTTTTAATTAAGGCTCCTTAATTGGTTTTTACCCTTAATTCTCGAATAAATATTTTTACCAAACAACATTATGCATGGCCTGGGGTACTTCAAAAAAATTTACATACATATCTTATTTTTGTAAAATTAATTGAGTTATATTGTTTGCATACTAACTGCGAATCTTGTCAAATCAGTAACTAAATCTTAAATATAGAAATACGATAAACTCATCAAAATTTTAATTGATAAATCATTTATAAAAAATTAACTTAACAAATTAGGTCTTACATTAAATTTGCTGCTTTAGAAATTTAATAACAAATTTAATTCAAAAATAAAAACATTGTTTAATAGATGCACTTGCAAAGAATTTTAATTTACACATTAAATGATATTCAGAGACCGTCGTTTCTTCACTAGAAAGCATGCAGTCTCTTGGTATTTGAGCTTACAATAGAAATAATGTCCTACTTTATATGCAATAGAATTGAAAATAAACAACTGAATGCATTCCTTTTTCAAATTATAATTTACTTTGAAAAAGTAATAAACATTTTCTTATCGTTGAAGATGCAGTTTTGCGATTTATTTATGCAACACGGCGTAATTTAGGCAACTTACATTCACTAATCTATGTCTGCTAACAAAGATTCAGAAAAACAATGGAATATTGTAAAGTATATTTAAACTTTATAGAGTTTTTCTATATCAATAAAATATTTATGATTTTTAACGTGATAAAATTTGAACAAAAATTATATAAACACAATAAAATAAAATTAAAAACCTCATATTGATTGAATGAAACTCTCAGTTCTATGCAAATTTAGCAACCATTAGAAGAAAAGACTATTTCTAAAACAGTTGTACAGTGCATACAAAACAATTGCTAAAAAAATTGTTCCATTTTTCATGCTTTATTCGATTTTAATTTAATTTGTGCGTTTTTAAGTTTTTTTTATCGAATAGGATGGAAAAAACTCAAAATGATTTAGTAAAACATTTGTTTTTGTGTGTGTTATCTTATCAGTAATGCATGAAAACACAAAATAGATAGATAAAACAAAGATAGGTTTTTAACTTTGTGTAAACCTGATTTATTTCCAACCACGTCTAAGTTAGTTTTATTTGCAAAGTTACTGAATTAGTTTAAGTCAAGTTGAAGTGGATTAGGAATACAACTTATACCATAAATGTTGGAAACGCACTCTTCAACAAATATAAACATTTTGAGAAATTTAACAATCTTGTTACAAAGTAACAGTATAATTATCCCTTTATTTTCACCTACTCCAAATAAGATTTGTTTCAAAATAAAATAATTTTGTAGTGTTCTTACAGCTAAAATAATTTCAAAACTACAATTCATCCTGATGTTGACAATTGTATTTAAAACAACAACCTATTTCTCCTTCTAACCCTTAAGTGATTTGGTTTAAAACGTTTCCGATTGAAACAAAATTTGTCCAAATATTTGCAAACATTCAAATACATTCGGTTTACCTTGTGTAAAGTACTAGTGTTCTCGTCTCGATAACTCTAATGTTAACAATAAAACAGTTCTTTACTATTACTCGTTATTAAACTGATATGTTATCAGTTAAAAAAACCATTGAAACATAAATCCCTGATAAAAAGAAAAATTTGTAGCAAACTTATTCTGTTGGATATCATATTCACATATTTTCCTGAGTCAAAACATTTTGTAGTTTTGAAAAGACAAACAAAATTATTAAAAACAATATATAAAAATTATTTTCTGTTAATTAAATAATTTGTAAAAAAGTGGCACTGATCGTTCTGCGAATGATAGAGAAAAAATGAATAAATAATACTTAGTATATGTATGAAATATTATTTTTTTAAATCTATTCTGCTTGAAATGTACTTTATTTAGACTATATTCAACATTGAGTTTTTTTTTTCACAAATACAGTAAGTTCAAATGATTGACATCATTATACAATATACAAAATGATATTTCAGGTTTATCTTCAAGTCTCAACTTATAGGTTATGTGATTGAAAAATCGTAATAGTAATAATCTTTCACCGTTTAACACATAATCATGTAACGGTTTGCAAATTCAATGCTAACTTATTTATAAAGCTGAGATTATTAGACACGAGTATAACTTTGTTCGTGTTTTGATATTAAGTTTTTTAGAAAAATGATTAAATTATGTTTTAAGTATTTTATCTTTTAAATAAACATATTTGACAATTAAAAATTTAATCTATTTAATCTTAAGTTGGTCAGTTAGCTTTTCTGTAAACATGACTAGCACTTTGATAGAGTCTACTACTTTGATATCAAGTGTAAATTATAATAAGATTAATAAAGTGTTAATTGTTAATGTGTTAAAAAGTGAAATTTGATGAAGAACGTATTCATGATTATGATAAATAATTTTATCAGCTTTATTTAATTACGGAACTAATATTAGTGAAACTTTTACAATGGTGACACACCCTTGGTGGGAACAGACGTGACAATCCGTAGGGATTCTAGCTGGTAGGACACTTTGTTTCATGAAGCCTTGGCTGTCTTTCAAATATTCTAGATATTTATTGAATTGAAATCTGGCTCAGTTAACGTAGTCAAAGTTATTCAGCATCAATATTGAGTTCCAAAAACTGCGCGATCTGTATTGGTTGATTGGACGAAAATCCCAATTGGCTTTGTATCACAAGAGATTATTGTATATTTCAATTGTTAGACCTATTTGGACTTATGGGGCAGAATTATGGGGATGTACGAAACCATCAAATCAACTAATTATACAACGAATACAAAATCGTATTATTCGTTCAATTACAAATGCAAGATGGTACCAAAGGAATGATGACCTACATTCTGAACTAAACCTGTAAAGTGTGAATGAGGTAATCCAAGACTGCGCTTCTCGCCATGAAAAGAGACTTCATCGACAAGTAAACGTGGAAGCTATCCAACTTTTAGACGTGGAATGTGACAAAAGACGACTTAAGCGTCATAAACCTCAGGAGTTAGTTAATATCTAGGTTTAATACATGTTATTTTATGTTATATGTATTACTTATTTGATCTATGGATTAAGATTGTAATAATAAAAAAATAAAATAATAAAATTTAAAAAATATATTGAGTTTAACTTTATTTGTAAGAGAAGTTCCCATCAGAACCAGTTTAAAATATTGACGGGAATGAATTTGACAAAGGAAACGGAGATTTTCTGTAGTTTACTATAGATTTTGAATTAAATATTAAAACTCATTAACACTTTAAAACTTTCTATACGATTCTCCCGCCGCTAACAATTTAAATCTATAGAATATTTAAGTATGTAAATTTAATAAATAAATTGGTTTTAAAATGTTTTCTTTCAATTAAAATAAAACAATTTCATTTTAATTCCATTTTACATGGCACTTAAGACTTGAAAATTTTTAAATTTAATGTAAATCCTAAGTTTTCAAAACTGTATCTTTTTTGACGTTGGTGATAAAACAAATATTTTTAAAATGACAACAGCTTGAATTGTCATTATATTTTTTTTTACAGTTAAATTCTAACTTTACCAAGAATTCATAACATTTTTACTTATCCAAACGCAAATAAATCGTATACAAACATTATAACATTTATTCTCTCGTAGAACGTATAAAGTAATTGTAGCACTGATATCAATATAGCTAATAGAAAGGATTATATCTTTAAAGTCAAAATGGCTTTGCCAGATTTGGTCATTCAAGTTAAAATGAAACTCAATATTTTTTTAAAATTTCGCGTGGGGAAAACATTTGTTTTATTTATTTTGATGCTTATTTTAAATTTAGTTAGTTGAAGGATTTATATTTAGATAAATAAAGAGTCTTTAAAGAGCACAGTTCTTTATTTTCCAATTAATTTCGTTGATGTCAAAACACAAATTTTAAATTAACTTTTTAAACTTCGTCCACATTAAATATTTATTCAATTGTTAAATTATCAACTTATGGCAACGAAGTAAATCATCGAAGAAACGAAAATTCAATGAAATATTTAATTTTAATCCCTGAATCAAAAACAAATATTCATTGGTTTGGAAAAAACAATTTAAATATAATTTTATTTTTAATTTTAACAGTTGGGAAAAAAATTATTCCTCCATACATCCTTTAACCCTTTTATTATTAATATATAAATAAGGAGCAAATCCTACATTCTTATGGAAATATATAACAATATTTAATATTTATTAGTTTTTTTATATAATTAATTTGCAATTCTTGATTTCATAAAACACTTTTCAAATTGTAATTTAATTTGTATAACATACTTTATCATTATGATTCTCTGTGTTCTACCATATCGCAACATATCGATTACCCACAAGTAAGTAAATTATCTGGATATACATTACACTGTTTACAGATGGTCCATCGTGACGTTGCTATGGTGACAAGGATTAACACCCTCAGAAGTAATAGAATAATTATTGTTTTATCATAACAATGAATCCAAGACATTAATATAAATTGAAGCCTTCACAGTAATTTCCCATAGCAAAACGATAATCGTAAATAACTATTATAATGTGGATATTAAAACAATTGATTCTCTATTGTTAACCCTAAGTTTAACAATACAACCTCAATTTTGTTGGTCTTTGTATAGAAAGATATTACTAATATGAAATGAGTTTTTTTAAACTTTACAGTCATCATCTACTAAAACAAAAAGAAGATGATGTTGATTCCTAAGCCTTCCTAGTAATATAAGTGTCGGAAAGGAACAAGAATTTGTCAATAGAGACCCGATAAGAAAGATGAAAAGAGGGATAGAAGACGGTTGTAACCCAAGACTAGACTAATTGAGTTGTATGTACTGTAGTTCATACTTTATTTTAGATATTTGTAATTTTATTCAAAAGTAATTCCTTATTTACTGCATGCACCATACTTTCATTGTGGGAAGGTCTTCAAATCACTGAATTTATAATTCTTTATATAGTCTTCAGTTATGTCCATCTTTCTCTTCTTTCCTACAAAACCTCTCTTGACCAACTCTTGTTCTATTCCGAACTGATTCTATTAGAGTATTGGAGGACTAAGTGTTCTTATTTTATTTATTCCTTACTTTTATAAGGCGATGATAACCAAGAAATATTTTGTCTCAATCATTATATATTACCTGTATTACTTTTTGTATTTACACCTATAATGGAAAATACGTTTTATATCTATGAATGGTTATTTTACTATTAAAAGGGTTGTTTATATTAACAGAGGCTTATTAAAAATAGATTATTGAAGAAATTGGTTGTTTGTTCTAATTTAATTGTTTTCACCTTGAGTCAACCCAAAATATCTTCACAATTATAGGTTACTTCTCAGTATACTCTACACTATAATGCTCAACTAAAATAAAATAAAGTTTAAAATAATTTAAAACTTTAACATTTTGTGATATCTCGTTGTACATTACATTTTAAATTTAATTATTGTTACTCATGAATATGTTTGTAAACTATTAATTAAACAGTTAAACTCTGCACTAATTAGGTGGTTGAAACTAAGTCACCCAGTTGTGAAACTATGGAATGTGTGGCAAATGTTGGGGTTAGTGGGAAATGTTTAATTGCATTATAAATCTAACCTACAAAACACGATTATACATGTAATCTATACGATGAAATGTAATACATATGATATTTATATCAAATCTATTGAATACACAAATGAAAAGAAACAAAAAATTTCATTAGCGTTTACATATATTCAGATGTGAACAAATTATTGGATAATTTTCAAAACTTCTCTGTGTTGTTAAAGCGGTTCGAAACTTCAAGAACGTGATATCAAAATTTCAGTGGAAAGTTAACTGAGAGAAACTGTTATAAATATTTAAAAGTAATGCTTTAGTGAGGTTCCTAGAACAAGGGGAATAAAGTCGACGAGTGTATTTAAAATTTTGTAAATAATGAAAACAAATGGGAAATATATTAAATAGTTTTTTTTTCAATAAATTGATGAGAAAATATATTATGTTATAATGTAACGTTTATAAATATATAGTAATACATTGTATTTTAAATGCGGTTTTATAATTACTAAGCTACATGATTCTTTACAGAATAAATTTAGCTCCGTTTATTTTATTTTTATTTTTTTGCAGTTTGAAGCTTTTTTTATATAATACTATTTTCATGGTTTGTTTTAAATTGATAATATAAAGTAAAATAATAAACAAACTTGCATAATAAAGTAGAAAGCTTCCCAATACTATGACATGTAATAATAACCCGAAACAAGACTAATATTTTCGCATCACATTTTTTTAAACTATTTTAATTACATAGTTAAGCCAAATTAAAACATAGTATTTTAAGTATCAGCCTCACCTGAATCAAACTACTGTAAAAATGTTGAATATATTACAAAAACGTACTACATTTAAATATTGAGTATGTTTATAACTTTCTGTTGAATAGAACCAAAAACATGCATGTTAAAACTACATCTGTTGTGTGTTGATGTAAGAAAGAATAAAAGACTTGCAAAGATAGTATCAACGGAAGCTATGAAGGTTAAATTTATTTAATTAAATTATGTGTCCTACTGAGATTTCAATGGAAAGGTTTTATTTTACAGTAAAATTCAATTATGAATAATAACAAGAAAAATAAAAAAGTTTATTTTGCTTATGGTTCTCTCAATGTTTTTTTTTTTTTTTTTAACGTTTAAAAGTAGTGTAAAGGTAGGAAATAAATAATAATAATAAAATAAAGCTCAACGCTCCATTGTAAATATACGATGTACAATATACCCAGAAACACCCTCTAATGTTATGAACAGGCTATTGAATTTTCTATCGCGAGGTTGTACGTTATCAATATATATGTAAATGAATGCTATATAGGAAGTAGCCTGGCGAAGGTTGACATGTGACACTGACACAGAGGTGGTGATCATATGTTGTGATAGTGAATTTACCGGTGAATCCGGGAAATCACGGCAACAATGTGTGAATATTTCAAATTGAATTAGAAGTTAGAAGTATAGAGTTTTATTTTAGTAAATTTTTTCATAACATGGGAAAATCCCTCGATGTTTAAAGCGAAAAACGTTTGGTCACCATCGCCTGGTAAAACAAAATAAGAAAGATAGACTATAAATTAAATATAATTAGCCGTCGAATACTTTAAAAACTTCAATAGTGGGTGAGAAAAATAGTTGGTCAAAAGAGTCCATATAGGATAAATGAGAGAGACTACATGGAAAAGATTGTACATCCAACTAAAATCCCTCTGGATTGCCTTGCACATAATGACTATAACGAACTCGTGAGAACAGTGCTAATTGTTTCGCCACTTCAGTCAATTTAAAATTTTAATTTTTACACAAAATGGGTAAAATAAGCAGTATTTAGCTTGTGATATTCAAAAGTATTTTATCGTTTTTTTAAATTGGAAATTAACTTTTCACTAACACATCACAAGTTGTTACATTACATATAATCTTTGAAACGGATTATATCTAAAAAATACACAACATTTTTTTTAAAATCAATAAAAGGATGTAATGTTGCAAATATGAAAACCTATTTAATGTTTTCCTGCCACAATTATCGGTGAATGTCAATCAAAATAAAGATGGAATTTATTTTTATTAATATTGTCAAATATAAATAATATTTTATGTATTTCATTGTACATTTAGTGATTCACCATTATTATATGTATTTGATAAGCATAGAACAATAGGAAATGAGGCTGTATTTATTTAGGTTATCTGAGACTATACACAAAAAAAATTTTTTTTAAATATATTTGAAGCATTAAATCAGTTAATTTTTATTGTATCAATTAATTTGAGGATTACTAAAATGAATACATAAATTCAAACAAGTATTTCATTTCGTCGGATCCTTTAATAATGTGTTTACTATATTTATATCATGTTTCCTAAATCACAGGATTAAGGAGGGTTACCACTGCCAAGTTTGGAAAATTACTAACTAAAGCCGTTGCTAGGCGACTGGTTTCATGTGAAATGTGTCATAACAGGATTTTGTTTAATATAAAATAGTCGCTTGTCTTGAACTCTGCATGGAATTTTGATTTTAAGGTTTGTTTAACAACGTATAAACTACATAATATGTTTGTGCAGAAATTCTAAAACTAGTTGCTAAACTATTTTTTCTCTGTTTACAGTTCGAACTCCATTTAATGAAGATTAAATATAACATAGAAAAACAAACGTCAAGTTTATAATTTTGAAAATCTTGAAAAATCTTTCCTGAAATATAATAAATCTAAACACACCAGTTTGGTTAGGTTAATAAATATAAATGTTGTTAGGTTGTCACTATGTCATTTATTTTTAACTATGAAAAAGTTAAAAGAATTTTAATAGTTAAGAATTTTTAACTCTTAGAGGAGAAATTTTACTATCAAAATAAACAACAATTTACTATACAATTTTTAACGCTAAAAATAAAATTGTTTGATGTGGTTTCTATGAATCGATAAGTAATGAAAAAATAATTAAATAGAAAACACCACAACATGATCGCGTTTCACAATTAAGTGAAGCGTGACGATAAACTTCATATCCTGGAAAGTTTATAAACTGTGATCAGGACACAACCAACTAATTGAAATTGATGATAATCACTTGGTCTTTCAAACGTCGGTTTTTTTATTAATTAGGATTTTGTACAAGTTTTGCACCATATATTTTATATTTGGTGAAATGATTTTGCGTTAAAGTTGTTAATAATCTTTGTAGTTATTTTACCTCTTCAATCTATATTTAGACAAGTATCTGTGATGTAATAACAATCGAAGTTGAAATTTGTTTGTGTTTCTGTAAATATAGTGTACATATATTTTTAATTTCTCTAAAACTGCCAGCAGTAATTTATCAAAAACTATTTAAAAGATTTTGTTCAAATTTCTATCATATTTCTTTTTGTATCTTATTAATATATTTTCTTGTGGTCCTAACTTCACCTCTAAAAAAATCCAATTAATCCTAATAAAAGTCATTAAAAATCCTATATATCAATATGACTTTCTTTTGCTCGTAAGTATGTAAAATATAATAACTTTATCTAAACATTTTGGGGTATCGGCCTAAGGAAACAAAACAGTATTTTCGATTCCTATAATCAACTATTTTGAATAGATTTTGTTAAAAGTACTTTGTAAGTTTCTAAGCAAAACGTATTTGACATACCAATAGAAATTAAAATGCAAAATATAACTAATCGGGATTAATGGCTGGAAACAAATGTAAACCATGACCTACGACATTAAGACAACGATTTCAATAATATTTCTTAGTTACGCCTAGTACGAGATTATGTCACAATACAAATGTCAGTTCTAAGTATATAAAAATAACTACAGGATGCAGTATAAATTGTCAATGTTTTATCAATGAACGCGCCAGCCATATTATTATGTCTACAATTATTATTATCATCTACAAGCCTGAGTGTATAATACGAGCGTCGAGTATTAAACTACCTGAAATGTTATTTCGTATTTCTGCGCAAATGTCATAGAGAGAGATTTTGTTTAACGGAAATATATTTCACAGAGAATCAGCTGATAGCAAGTTTAAGCTATGGAGATAAGTTAATCCCGTGTATAAATTGTTCCATGGTTTGCAGACAGTAAAACTATTTGTCACTAAGCCGTCCTACAGTCAAATTCAATTAATACACTTAATCGGCCGTCATGCGCATGCTTAAATAATATACTAGTTGCCATTATCTAGATAACAACTCATTACTTTTTATTTTTCAGTGCTTAAAACTATCGTTAATATTTTTTTATAAATAAACTAGACAATTTTTATAAATAATTGAATGTTACAACAGTCGGTACATGGTGGAATTCCATGATAATGGAAATAATGAGACGATTATTCAATTCCACAAAACAGCTTTAATTGCGACATATGTTTCGCCAAACCATATTTTCAACTTAAATGAACAAATATATCTTAACTCATCACCGCTATTGAGACCTATTGTGTAACCTTTGTTTTCTAAAACACCCCCACTTCCATCCCACAGGTTTTTGTCATTTCTCAACCCCTTTACTCTAACCTTTCCTTTTGTCTCACGTTTTTAGGTTAGACTTGTTTTGTTTTCAATTTAGTTGTTTGAAAATGCCTAACGGCGAAACATATGTCGCAATTAAAGCTGTTTTGTGGAATTGAATAATCGTCTAATTATTTCCATTAATTTTTATAAATACAAATTAATATCGGTCGCTTTTCTCAAGCAGTAATAATACAATAAACCAATACCGATAAGATGCATTAACATTCTGACACATTTATACATTAAACCAAAACTTTATCAGACTAATAGCATTAATTGCCTTCTGCTCAAAATTCCACTCCGAGAGTTGCAGTGAAAACGAACTTTTGCTTAGAAAGCCGAATACTCCAAATCAACGCAAGTAAATTACATTTCTAGTTAAATGTTTATGTTCTAGTTTATGGAGAACAAAACTCAACTATGGAATTTGAATGTAAATCAGTTCAGAAGTTTCGGTAAGGCCTTCAAACCACAAAAATTTCAACTTTTGGAGAGTCATTCTTTTTTTACTTATTTTATTGAAATTTATCCTATTACATGATAAAATATCCAATTTGTATATAAAAAAATTAACCGTCTGACACATTCTAGAAACATTTATACTGTCTAATAACATAATTTTACCCATAGATTTTGCTATCGTTAATTTTATTCTAATTGACATTACGCTCTCCATTACTAGTAAGTTACCATAAACTATGACGACAAACATTGTTATTATAACTAATAATAGCTATTATAATCATTTTACTTACAAATATTAATTAAACAAGTTGTGAATGCTCTGTTAGAATCATGTCTACAACAAAAACCATGGAGAATGTAGAAGAAAGAACCTGCCCTCCCCACCACACTTAACAAGCAGATTTAGAACAGGTAGGAAAATTAGTAAGAATGGAATGTAGGTGCTCGATCATGTTTATAGTCATGTTCTTCTTTTTTGTAAATGTATAGTACCTCTAGTAGTACAATTTCGTTCAAAATTTGCATCTGGACTTAAAAACATAGACTTGTATGAGGAAGCACTTTGTCAATATAATTGGCAGATGTTTTCATTATATTATAAACTTATTATTATTACTACTAAATAGAAGTAATAATACATAGTTGCAACCATGTTAAATTAATTATTTGATTAAACAACTGATAAAAGTATAATAATTATATAACTGCATTTAGGTTATAGTTGAAATCTGATAGTGAATGAAACTGGAATGAAATTGGTATCTGATATTAAAATTTGATATATATTGAAACAAACAGATTAATATCCAGGGACTTTATTAAATTTGCAATTTACAGAGTAACGATAACTCATGTTATAATATTACAACTCGAATCATAACTTTACAGAAGGTATGTTTGTAATTATTAGGGTAGATTCAATCAATTAAATTTAATAAAAGTGGCTACAAGCATTGTCATTATGTAATTAATACACATTATCTTTGATAATTCAGTTAATAAAATTACGTTTTTAATAAACATTTGGTTCTTTAAGCAGAACTGAGAGTGCTTAATATAAAGTAAAGTAAGGATATTATTAGATTTAATGTTTTAACTTGTGTTTGTTCTAACAATGCAAAATAGATTTTTGATTTTCGCTTTAAAAGAAATTTAGATATAATTTTATATCTTAAAGTGTATGGTTTGAATTTAAAATAGTTTTTTTTCCAACCTGTCCTCCAATATTCACAATTTTTAAATATCATTCATTGATTTTTATTTAAATATTTATATTTATTTGTTTTAAGGTCAAATCTAATAACACTTGTACGTTACGTTGAGACTATATAGCTCAAAATATAAAATATACCATTTAAAAAAAATTCTATTGACCATTTTAAATAATATATTTATTAATACTTTGTGATAGAAATAAATACATTGTACCCTTTCCGTGTCTAAATATTTGATGGAGTTAATTAATTGAGGACGATGAATTAGTTCCAGAATCTTCATTAAATATTTATGATACTTTTGTTTTGATTTAATTATATATTAAACATTCACTGTTGTTACACAGATTTTCATCCTATCTGTCCAAGTAAAAATATTGCAATTATAAATTCCTAGTAGAAAACATAAATGTTTAAATATACAGAAATATAAAATCAAGAAATACTGATGTCTGGTAAGTTTTAACTTTTACTTACGTTACATTAAAACTAAAACTAAATATTGTATTCAATCTTTTATAATGTGTAGGAAATCTGATATATAAATTGGCCAATTATCAAAATGCTTAAAAAAAATTGAATTATAATTTAATGAACATTCTGTAATTGTAAACTATTTAATCTTTAATGTATTTAAAAATACTAAGCTGTCACATTTAATACATGTTCATCATAATTATTGAAAAATCTAAACTCTTATTTAAATGTAAATATTTGCGAAATTTGCAAAACGTTTCGAACAGACATTTTTGTTTAGATGGTGATAAATAATATTTCTTCCTTAAAATTTATTGTTTTTAGTACAATTCTAAGAACTGTAGTTCAAAGTTTATACAACTATTGAATTAATGACTAAAATTTTAACAGCCGGTTTCTAGAACATTTAGTAAATCAGAGATTAACTTATTGCCTAATTACATTTTGCGTTCTGTTTCTGGAAAATATTTAATCAAAGATTTCAATATTCTCTCATTAATCTTTCATTAACTTTAAAGAAAGATTAATCAGAGAAAAATGGCGGTTTTAAACATATGATCAACGAATATTGTAATTTTTAGGTTATGTTTATTGATTACAATTTTGTTTTCCTAACTACATTGTTACAGTTTCAGTTTTTTAAATGGAGATACTGGAAAGAGAAAAAAATTTCAATGATATTGAAAAGGAGCAAAATATTTAATTGGCCGAGCTTGGGACTTTAAATTAATAAAGTTTAATGATCAATTAGAAGTTGATGAATAGTCTGGAATTAATATTGATAGTTTAATAAAAGATTAAGTTTAATGATTGATTAAATAATTTAACGACTGTTCTAGAAACCGATTGTAAATATTGGTAATTTAGAATATATTCTTATTTTAAAAATAGATTTTCATATATAGTTACCCCAAATTCGCATGTACAAAACATCAAATTTAAATCAGAAATACATAAAACGACTTCATTTTAACAACAGATTAATATCGGAAACACAAAATAATAAAGTTATTATTTTTTTAAAGTTTAGAGTTGAGGAAATAACCACTTATGTTACTGGGGTAGTTTATGAATAAACTAAATAAAACTGTATTATAATTTTATAAATATCATTTTAAATTTTTGAACCTTTTCTAAAGTACAAAATTTAATTCCACAAAATTTGAAAAATAATTGAGTTTAAAATGAAGAGTCACTCAGCCACTTTGATAGTTGATCGTAAATAAAAGATGACAGAAAACAGTAAGTTTTAAAACTTTCCAAATATAGCTTGTTTTAAGTTTACCACATCCTAACATGTAACTATAAAACAAAGTTTATCTTCTGGAAATCTACCTTTTGTATACTCTGTATAATATTTAAAGAAGTTTGAAATAAATTTAAAGTAGATACAATAGATATTACATAGTTTAATGTGTCTTACTAAAAATATTATAAAAACATATTTTTACATGATTTTGTATTACACATATATTTTTATCTCGTAAAAAAACTTTCCTCAACAGTGGTGATTACAAAAGGGATGAAAACGATAAAAAACAAAAATGACGCTAAATTCAAAAGCGGCGAACATCGTCCATTCTCTTTTATTCACAGCACCGTGAAAACACTGTAATAGCTATAAATTGAAAACATCAAAGGGTAACTTTCCTTTGTGGACGAGATTTAGTGACTAGGAACAGTGTTGCCAAATTAATTTTGTCTAAAAATAGTAAATTCAAATATTGACTTATTTTGTTTCAAAACAATAGAGTATATTTCGTTTTGAAGAATCACTACAGCCAACTATCTAAGCACAAATAATAATTTTGCTTTTTCTTTCTATAGTGAGTACGCAAACAGGTGCATTTCAGTATTATTAAAATTATATTTCTTGAGTAAAATGTGTTTTAATCATTTAATGGACAGGTTTTGTCGATTTATATATTTTTATAGTAGGTTCTCGGTTAATGATCGAAACACACATCAAACACAAATGCCCCCAACATATATTTAACCTATCATACTGCAATATCTTATCTTATATTAACAAGCTTCAAGATAACTCATATAAGATACCTTTACAATGTCTATTTATTAAATTCATATGACTCTGAGAAGGTACTGTGGATTACAAATATAATACTGCATATACATAAAAATTAATTTTTATTTTAATAAATCCTTTAAAAATTCTGATAAATAGGAAATAATTATTCTTAAACAAAAAAAAAGATAAATTTATTTTAATTATTGTTTGAAATGTCAATATAATACCGAATATCACATTTTATTGAAATAATTAAAAATATTATGTGGCCATATAACTTTATATATTTAGAGATAAATAATAAATTTTAATATATTATAGTTAAATGTTATATATATGTGTGTAAAAAAAATAAAACACACTGTAGTAAAATGTTCTTAATTCATTGCTGACGTGTCAATAGTATTTAGCCGGAGATCAACTAGTATTGAAATATTTAATAATATTATCTGTCATTAGTACTTTATTTATAGTTTGCATATATGTGTGTGTGTGTGTGTGTGTGTGTGTGTGTGTGTGTGTGTGTGTATATATATATATATATATATATGTGTGTGTGTGTAAAAAAAAACACAATGTAGTAAAATGTTCTTAATTCATTGCTGACGTGTCCATAATATTTAGCCGGAGATCAACTAGTATTGAAATATTTAATATTATGTGCCATTAGTACTTTATATAATTATAGTTAAATTATAGTTTGCATATTTGTACAGTTGATATTATATGTAAAGTAAAAACAAAACAATCCTGGAAAAAGTAACACTTAAGTAGAATGTTCTTAATTCTTTACTGACGTGTCAATATAATATTTGAACCCATCACCTAAGTATATTTAATAATATTGTGGTTATTTAAATTTATATAAGTATCGTGTAGTTATAGTTTGCAATATCTTATAAAAAAACAAAACAATTGTGGATAAAAAAAACACTAAATTTTGTGTTCTTAATTTATTGCTGACATCACTACAAGCCCATAATTGAAAAGCCTCTCTTGAATATTCAGAGATAAGAAATATAGACATTCTTCATTTCTAAAGAATTCCTGGTATTGAAAGGATTTTATAAAGAATGATTCGTTTCCATATAAAAGAAAATCAACTTCAATAACATGATTAAGGGAGGTTAAAAAAACTAACCTTAAAAAAGATTGTAAGTGAGTCAAATAGAACTGTTACGGTCATTTAGAAATAGTGTAATGTCAGAGCTAGAAACAATTCGGCAGAAAATGTGTTACATTTTATTTAAATTTAACTAAAAATAATGCTTAAGACGACTAAACAAACATTGTGATAACACTAAACTTTTTTTATTATTATTGATTTGCAGAAAATCGAATAAGAAATCCCCTACATACAAATCTCGTGAAATAATTGTGATCCTGAAGTCAAATGTGGAAAAATCATAGTTGAGGATTGGTGTCCACGATGGCATATTTATTATTTTATTTATTTATATCAATTTTTAGACTGTAATTAGTTGCATAAAATGTAAACTAGAATTATGTTTGTGTCTTTAAGTTTTTAAATTAAGTGTGTCTATAATAAATTAACTTTATTATAGATTATATTTTTGTTAGTTTTTCTACGACAATAAAACTATATACTGTTTAGAAACTTCGAACGAATTAGTTACTCGGTTCAAAATTACGAATAAAGACGTGACTTTGCAATATAAATTGAGAGAAAAAACTGGAATATATTGATGATTGTAATCATTGTGTCGTGGAGAAGAGACAATTAATAAAACAGGCTCAACTAGAGATTTTAGGTGATGAAGGAAAATGAAATTCACTTATGTGAATCCTGTTCAATATTTACCATAAATAAATGATCGGGAATATAACACACAAATATTTTACGTTACTGACAATATCTAAAGTGAGTGTTTTTTTTGTTTTTGTTTTTTTAATGTTTAGTACACATTTTTTATCCCTCACCATAAATTTACTAAATGGCGATAGGTTTTGTACTTGTTGTTATTTTCTGAACATAATTTTGAGGGACCTACATGTATTTATACAAAATTGATAATTTTTCGTTGATGCATTTTTAATTTATACTGGATTATTTTTTAAAAAAAAGGTTAAATTGTTTTGAATCAAAACCACAATTACAGTGCTATTAAAAAGGTATTATTGTACTGTATGACACCTTACAAAAACTTTTTTTTTTAAGTTACCATTTGAAAACTACAGTAGCTAAAGTTTCTAAAGTAGCTTTATAATATGAGATGAATGCAAATGTATGAAGGGTGCTCATATTTAACACAACCTAAATATAAAAATTGTATGACAAATTATAAAATTTGAAGACAATGCTGTATCTTCCACTACCAAGATGGGTTTATGTTCTTTAAAAAAGGAAAAGGTCTCTTGTCCTACAAGTGGTACAACCACACCCTAACATTACACTAGAGGCGTTATATGTAATATTTTTTGAGGTTGAGAAAAATTTAATGTGTTAATTTTAATGAGATGTTATTGACCACGTTTCAAAATAGAGAATAAATGGTGAATTCAATTCAAGCAAAAATACATTTTAAGTTTAATTAGATTAGGATTTCCTATCTTTAAAATATATTATATATTAGTTATCGCTAAAAAGTAGAATTTTCACTATTAACCTACAAATCGTATCAAATTAAAATCAAAGTTTAACTTAAAATGGAAAAAGGTGAAATATGTACTTGCTTAGAGCATTAATTCACATAGCTACTCAAAATTAAGAAATCTTTATATTAGTTTCTACACAAAAGCCTATGACGGATAATAAATAGGAGATATTATATCAGGGATCAATTATATTAATTATAATTATTATAATAACAATTATAATTCAGTAATTATTTTATTAAATATTTTTCCTTTTTCTGGTTCATATTTATTAGTGATAATACTGATACTTAGAACTCATTTTTTTAAATAATACTTTTTTTTATAAATTTAAAGAATCGACCTAAATCATTTATCAAACAATTGAATAACGTGAGTAAAAAATAATATAATAAAATATAATTAACATCGTAAATATACCATTTTTTTTATTTGAAAGATGCTCAATAATTACTGAAAACCACAACTATATTTATTTTAAAGATCAAAGATTTCCTTGACTTCACTACTTAGTTCCTATAGTATTTATGTGAGTGTGGACAAGACAAAGACATATTGACAATAAATCAGTTGATTGGACACCTTTTATCGAGAAGTATTGGGAGAGGGAACTTTTCCAGAACAAGATTGAAAGCTCCCTTTACTCAGTGATTAAAGAAAAACTTTTGAGAAGGTAGACAAAAAGAGAGAGAAATACCGTTGTAAAAGAGTTTTGTGCAAGTGAAAACTTTTACGGCAAGTTATATATTTTACAGAATCATTCAAATAAATTTTACCTTACTGGGTGCTTTTTAGGTCTACAATTCCTGTTATATTTTAACGTAAATCATTAATTATAGACTGAAAAATAATAACTTGACTCTTTAATTAGATCCGCCTAAATCGATAACACAGTGTTCAAAATATAGCGTTTTCAAAACAATCATTTGTATGTTAATAACGGTTTTTTTTCTTTTTTTTTAGTCAAAGATACATAGCTTTTACATTTACAATTAGGTTTGCATTTCTATTTTTATTACAAAGAAAAACACAATATTTGGCATTCCTTTAATTAAAAAACACAAGAACATGCAAAATAATGTGTATCTTGAAAATAGTAGTAGGTATTTCACATAGAACATGACCTACTATATATTTAAGTTTTTAGAGTTGATTCTCTTTAAAATTAAATATACGTGCACTCGATAGTTTTAAATGTTCCGAAGTTTAAAGTTATGGATTAGACGAAAAATAACCTGAAAGTTCTGTGGATAGGAGTTTGGGTGTACTTAAAATGTGTTTTTGTATTTTTGAGCATAGAGTCAATTGCCCTATATGGCTATATTATAAAGAATCATATATAAATTTTAAATTAGGATAAAATATCGGTTAATTGTGTTTTCTAATGAAATTAACAGTATTACAATATTCAAAATATAATGTGACAATTAAAGTTGTCAATAGTTTGGAAAAATTTTAAAACTCCATTTAAATAATCCTCATCGATGACGCTAGATTAAAAATCCTACTGGTTAAATTTGAATAAGTTTGCTAAAAATACTGTTGAGCTCACAGCAATTTACTATGATTTCACATTAAGTTTCATTCGGCAACAAATACTGTTTTTGTTCAATTGTTTTCAAAAACGTAAAATCATTTGAATATTATTAAACTGTATGAGACGTTAGCATAGTTTAGGGAGTAGAGATTGTTCATTAGAATTAAAAAACATAAATGTATAATTGAAAATTATAAATAGTTTTATTGTAATAATTGTACCCGGCACTAGAAACTGCTGCAAGAGATTAATCTATAAACAAGCAAATTTTATCCATGAAGTTATATTATTATGTTATTGTGGGAATGATGATAAAAACAAAGAGTAAATATATTCTCCTAGACATGGTATATTTCTAAAGTATTCTCCTAGTTTCTGGTTATGTTTAAAATACTGTTGTACTTATTTTCTGTGAGAAGAAGATAATTTTTCATTGCATTACAGCTGAAAATATTTATACACGAATAAGTTTTTTTTTTATTTTTAAATAAGTAAAATCATTTGTATAATTTAAAACTGTGGCGTAGCTTTAACTTACTCTAAGTGTCAAAAAGACAGTATATGTTAAATTAAATACTAACATATTTGAATGATATATATTGAATAAGGTGTCCCATACGTTTCGACACGGTTTCGTAACATACTGTAACTTCATTTATATTATAGATCGAAAGATTAATTGATCGTATTTTATAAAGTTTTTACTTTATCTATGTACAGAGTGGTTTATAATTCTGGTAACATATTTATCCAGAATGTCCCTACATTTTGCAAAATATGATTTTATTTACCTTATCTTACGTTTAACTATTCATAAATATTAAAATATTGTCTTGACGTTTCATTAAGACGCGTTATATATATATATATATATATATATATATATATATATATATTTTTTTTTACTTTACACACAAACTTAAGGTACAGTGTAAATCTATTGAAATTTTCCTATTATTTTTCTTTCCGGTGCAATATGATTTTTAAATTGTTAATTAACTTCATAATGAATTTAAAAACTAATATAGTATGTTTCAGAAGCTTTATTCTGAAGTTGTATTTAAGTGTACCTTAAAATCATATTTACAGTCTTATTTTATCTAACGATGTGTTTTTCATAGTGTAGGCTATGTGATAACCACCTCATCAGCCACCCTGCATTCCAATGAATGTTTAAGATAATTTCCATTTTGTGTTGTACATTGTTCAGCACAGTAATCTGAAGAAAATGGTTCTTAAACACAGATTATTCTGAGGTTCACAATATACAGTGGTTCTAGAGCACAAGCCTAATTTTACACAAGTGTGTCGCTAAACAATCATGTTCAGTCATCAGACGAAAATTACAAACGAAAATGTATTAACCTCGACAACAAAAAACCAAAAAACTAGATCGTATTCTTTTAAAACGTTATATTTCAATTTATCAACTCTTCAATAATAAGTTTATATTTGATGAAAGTTTATGTCACGGTCTATTTAAAACTGTATTTCTGTTTACTACATTAATTATTATAATAAAATGAACATATTTATTCGTGTAGGATCCACATTAAATGTGCTAAATAATAAACGTTACCTAATTTATTCGATTACATAAGTCAAAATGTGACTAATAAATAGAAACGAACAGATCTACAAAAATATCATTTAATTAGTAGGATGATATTCACGCAGTTCCGAAAGTTCTGAATGCAAGAGTTTTGTGTTTCATTCTTTGCAAGTAATATTCTCTTTTAACTAATCTAACAGCATGGAAATAATTATTCTACTATTCACAAATTTAATACCACACAGAGGTACTAATTATTACTACAACTTGATAAATTACGTATGCTTATTATCATAAGATGGAGTAAGAAAGACGAATTAAAACCTCATTATCACAAATTACAATATTACACCGCCAAGGCAATACATTTTACTTGAACTATGAAGGCAGTACTGATTAGCAAGTGTACAACACTTGCTGCCCCAATACGTATGGGAGATGTAAGTAAATCTATAATTATAGTAACCTAAAGACTTTACTTTGTTCATGTTTTAAGAATGAGAAATGATTCAATCCTAAAATACCAAATATATCTAGGTACTAATATATTGTACAAATTACACTTTGATATTTTGAAGTTAAAATTAAGGTAAACCCAATTTTAATAACAATGGTTTTTTTTTCAAACAGCGTATTACAATTTTTTTTTTTCAATTTCAATCAAATTATATATTTTTCTAAGTACTTTAAAATTAAAATTCCAAGTACAAAGATGTGTTAAAAGCGGATAATTGATCCGTGTTATAATAAAGGGAATTTACACGGGTACATGATGACACTCATTTGGTGGGGAGAAACAAAATTGTATGCAAATTGTTCACCAAGCTGAAAAATTAGGGATTTTAAAACAAATCTGGACAGACATTGAAAGATGAACACACACTGTACTAATTTAAGAAAAAATCAAACGCTTAATTCTATGGAACTCCGTTTTCATCACACATTCAACCCGTTAATTTTGAACTGTTACCTTAACAAACCTTTCTGAAATGTCGAAAATAAACGTAATTCTTTAATTAAATCTGTGATTTTTGAAAACTAGGTAAACATATACCGTTTAAAAAACGTAATAAAAGAGTTTTATAACACATGTATACGAAAATAAAGCTTCAATAACGTAATTGAAAATCAAAAACAAAAATAAACAATAAATCAAATGTTTTTCAATTTAAAACTACAATTAACACATTATACTTTACATTAATATTTACGATGCTGTGGAAAGTTTCTGAATATCATATTATCTAATTACTAATTAATTAAAAATAATCTTAACTAGTAATCTTCACATATCCTTTTTACTTTAGGTAATTTCTGGACTTATTGCAATGCTCAGTCGTGCTCTTTACACATGACTCTGAAATGAAAAGGTTCAAACTTCTTTTTTATTTTTTCCAAATCATCAATTTTACCAACTTCACCCTTGTCATCAATTATAAAATCTTTATATAAATTGCGTGTAAGAATAAATGTGCTAAAAATTGGAAATGTATACTTTCTTAAATACCATACCAGAATAAAATACATTGGTAGGCTCTAGATGAGCCTAATTTAATTGAAATTTAGTTAAAATTTCTAGCTATAGAAGTGAACATATCATATTTTGCCTAATACTAAGATTTACAAGTAAAACCTATCAATTTGTCTAGCGAATGTAACCTTAAATTATTTAAAAAACCAAATCTAGGGATATGTATACAAAGATTATAGATACATATAAAGACCATGAGATATTGCAATGAGAAATTATTAAGATATTCCGACAGATCTGGTTTGAAAAAATCAAGCATGAAATTATTATAAGACTGAAATTTCAAATAATTTATCAAGCTTTACCATATTTTTTGCATTTTAGACATTTAAAAAACCTTTTTTTAGAGGATCATAACTTTTTACGAATAACACGTGAATCAATATTTTTAGCAAACAATATATAACTGAATGATGTTAGTAGAAACTTAGAGATCTATCAATCAGTAATTTAAAATAAAATGTTATTACGATGCACTCATCCAAAATTTTAAGAAAACAATCTTTTATAAAATATTAGTTCAAAAAATCTAAATCAACAACGATACATGTAATTCACAGTTTAATAAACCTAATTTAAAAAATTATCAATATAAAAACTTCGTATTATCTATTCTATTGTAAAGATAGTCGATTTAAACATGAAATGACATTCAGTGACAATCGTTTCTGTTCTAAAATGCTTGAAATCCTTTTCGTAAAGTCTATTACGTTATTTCTTTATATTTAAGCACAATAGAATTAATCTCCTACTCCATCTGAATGTGGAATAATATCACTTAATGCGTTTCGTTTTTACATTTTATATTACAATTTACACATTATTATAAAAAACTGCAAAAAATGACGTAATTTATCCAATTTATATATATTAATCCTCGCCTTCTTACAGCATGTCTCAAAATACATGCGAACATGGTGCCCATAGCAACGGGGTTTAGTACAATAAATATATAATTTATAAATACAGAGAGTTATGTATTTATGGAACGAAATTACGCTTTGTATAAATATCGGATTGGAGTTTACATGATCCTGATCACTACAGCTAGAATTTAGACTTTGTAAACAAATTTTAAATAATAATGACTTTAAAAATCATTACACGTGATCAAGATTTCAAACAGTTTATTACATAAATGTTTATTGTTCTTCGTTTTTATGTACGAGAAACAAAATACGTAAATAAAATAGCGTTACATATTCTTAATGATCACCTAATTTCTTTTAATTTAATTTCATCATATTTAATGATAAATTTTTTAACTGTCATTAATTCCGAACTAAAATTTATAGTTATTATTTTACTTAACATTAATAAAACTGTATACAATATTTTCAATATGATATATTGTTGTCCTTACTCCATCTTCGTACGTTTCGAAACGTAGGTTTCATCTTCAGATCTCCCTCGTAAGAGATAGTTAAAACATTCGAAAACACTGAGAAACAAAAAAATAAAATAATTTTCTCATAAAAACGACGAGATTGTTTATGAGAACACCTTTATGTGAACATTTTTCTACGTTTGTTTTTCTTTGCGTTTTTTAATGTTTTAACGACACCTTAAGAGTGAGATCTGAAGATGAAACTTGCGTTTCGAAATGCCTAATATATAGTTACAATTAAGCTGTAAGACGCAGTAAGTACAATAATATATTGAATTATTTCTGTGATTTGTATCTAAATCTCTTAAAAAATTAGTTTTAATATATTTTTAACTACACTATAAAAAAATGAATCACACCTTTGAGTTATTATAATCATTTATTTAAAATTAAAGTGAGTGTTAGATTTTCATAAATTTTGACTAATTACGAGATGCAACAAAGATTTCAAAACTATTTCGTGTCACCCTCAGGGCCTCATGTCAGTGAATACGAGATTGTAGTCTTGTGTTAAATAACTTCTCATTCATCTTTCATATAAAGTCTCTTTTGAGCTCTTTTGAAACTCTTATACTTCTCCGACCCTAATTCTATGAAGAGAGTTAAGGATCTTTTAGAGTATTCGAGGATTAAGGGTCTATACTATTTCTTCACTTTTTTTTATAAGATGATGATCATCGAGTGATCTTTAAACAACAAGGAAATAACTATTTCATGTCTTCAGAAGCTATTCAACATGTCATAATTTCTTTGTAGTATTACGCAAAGATGTTACACTAAAAGAGAAGAGAGGTATGAACAATAGATTACTAAATCCAATATTTCTCAATTGTGTCATATAGTAACACCGATGAAGAAATACGTTGTTCCCTAAACACTAAAGCTCTCTATATTATGGATTATCAAGAAGACTACAGATTATATTTTATTTGACTTAATCAAATACGTTCAAATTTCTGATGTGTAAATCGTTGTTGATTAATGCAATCGAATATATAGTATTTACAAGATAGGTTTAAATATTGAAACCAGATTAAACTAGATTTTTTCGGGTAATGCGGGCTTTACAAAAGACTTTATTCCTACTTTACCCGCATATTATGACAACTATACAATACACTTGACACTATCCGAGTTTATAGATTAAGTTCTCAAATCTGAAATGTATGGTTGTTTATTTGTATTAGTCTTAATCACACAGCATAAACTAAAGATTGATTTAGTATTTATTGGCATCTCCGACAGGTTAAATTATGCCATACTGGATTGTATTAGGCCTAATTTAAGCAAATTTCTAACTTGATAAGAAAAATAATTAAATAATAATGCATTAAAATTTAACAACTTATACTTTACGTGAAAATATTTTTTATTACGATAATAGATTACTTAACAATAAAGTAATTTATTATATAAATAGAGCATTGTTTTAATAAATAACTATTAATATCCTTAACACACACACACACACCAGATTATTTTCCAGATTATTTTTTAAATTTATTAAACAAACACGCAAAATTTTCTATCAATACCTTAGGTTTGAAAGTGAAACCATAGAAACAATATTTACTAATCAATATAATTTGTAACTGAAACCCCACTTTATTATTTATAATCTCGATGAAATTAATTTTATAAAAATATTAATAAATTCAGACATTTCGTGCTTACTGAATGGAATATATACGGAAGAAATATGGCCATAATTGGCACTGTAGTTTTATTTGAATTTGAGGCAAAGATCTTTTTTTCCGAAACTAGCCCGACATAAAATAACATGATTATCGACAGAAAACGTTAAAGCTTAAATAAAAAATAACACGTATGGGAAACAGCATAAATAATACAATATCTTAATGAAAGGAACTTAACTTATCACCACTTCTGTATAGCATTTTTTTGAATTTTTAATTGCTGAAAATCCAATTATCTTATGGTATATAGCTTACTGGCTTTATAATATAACAAAGAACCACTTTGTATGTTTACTTTCATTGGCTATATAGTGACTGGACTTAGCTCACAAAATTAAGTAGTGTACTAGATAAAAAGTTTTAAATAATACTGAATTTTGTTTTTACAATATATAATTGATATCTTAAAAATATTTCTATTTCAAACTCCTTTCATCACAATTAATATTTTCAAAATATATACCTTATATGTTGCCTTTCTTCTCAGGGGCCTGTATACTTCTGGTTTCTCGTTGGATGTATAATAATGTATATGTCTACATTTACACCATTAATGACAAACATATAATATAATAAAAACAATATAATTTTTTAACTCAGCTTGTGTTAAATATGACCTGGTAAAAGAAGACCCTCTTTCTAAAACTGTTTACCACTGCTATTGATCTGAATATATGACATTTTGATTCCATTACAGAAAGTTACTTTATATTTTATAATTCAAGACAATTTCTGTTTAGTATGTACAAATGGACCAATTTGTACTTTTACAGCTACTGCAATTTACTACCCCATTGTTAATAGAGTTTAATCGTTACCAGCCTAAGGGTTAAATTCCAGTCAAATGGATTCATGCTATTAGTAAGTCTTTAACTGTGAGAGTGTGTAATGGTTTAAAGTGCTTCAGGTCGGAATATTATTTGTATTCTGTATTAGACAAACTGACTTAATAAATTGTGAAATTTCGAAAATTAATCCCTTTTAACTTGGTACAATAAAGATAAAGAAGATGAACTTTCACCAGATGTTTTAAGGATTTTAATAGGTAAAAGGATCCTTACATTTTTTAAAGTTTTTAAAAAATCACGTTTTTTGTTATTTTGGAACACTCTGTATGTGGCAACACTCTGTATACTTTTGTTTCACCCTTTAGTCACTTAAAGTCAAGAGATTTAAAATGACCTGCCGTATGTTTTTCTACCTTGTGTAGAACCAATAAATGAAGCTGATTCCATGTTTTTGTCCTCACTCTATAAACGAATAGGAAAATTAAAAACTTTTGAACAATTTCAGAGTTTATTGTAAAACAATAAAACATTGCTTTTAATAAAAACTAATTAAAATGTATAAGAAAAGTGTAATTATTATTAAAGTTCACGGGAATATTTACATCACTGGAAACATTGACTCTGGGACAGTTTTTGTTGTGTTTAATTTGTGAGCAGAAACATTAACTTATCCCCTAGGGTGATATTATCAAAGTCAGTACAATAACCAGAATAACAGATATTGTAGACTGTTAAAATATGGTTTGTTTTCATATTTTATTTATAGTTAGATGTTGATGTATTTTAAACTATTTTTGAATGACAACCTTTATGTGTTTGGCTGTGACTGTAAGTAACATATATATATATATATATATATATATATATATATATATATATATATAGAGAGAGAGAGAGAGAGAGAGAGAGAGAGAGAGAGAGAGAGAGAGAGAGAGAGAGAGAGTGAAAAATAACTTTTAAATTAAGATAGAAAGCGAAAACTTTAGAAATGTTTTTAATATAAGATAAATTCAACTCTACCTCAAAATAGATTTTTTTTTAGAATCTCAAAATTTTAATCCAATCCAAAATTGTGGCCGATCAAATATTCGAAAAAAATTAATTCATGACATATGAGTGGTTTTGTCTTGTTCTCTAAAAATCACTTGTGTCATGTATAGCATTGTAAATGAAACTCAGAAATAACAATTACATATACAATTACATTTACTTCAGACTACACGCTTTGTTTGTTAATGAAACTTAAATCTTCCTTCTATATTACTTCTATTGTTCTCTTAAAGGATGTCTTCATATTTATAAGACATGTATTTTTTTCACTTATTTCAAAACCTTTCTTTGAAAAAAAAAATGTATATTTATTCTACGTGTTTTTTGAAGTATTTAAATAATTATATATTGACATTTATTTATATTAACATATTCTTTGTGCCCGCAAAAACTAAAATATTCTACAAGTATTGTACAACGTGTCTTTATTCTTTTTTTTTTATTATTCTGAAAGACTAGAATGTGTATTTACTTACTAAGCTAAGAATTCCAAACTATTTCAGATAATTCAGAGCCGTCTAAACAAAATAATGGAAATAGCACACACGTCTATTTGAGTCTGGATCTCGCTGAAACAACCGTGTTCCGTTCACTTGTTTTACCGGTTTATTTCATCTTTATAAATCACAAACTACTATCTTTTGAAAAATAATATAAATCCAAAATCCATAATTAATAATTTTTTCAAATATAAAAAGTTTAATTCTAGATATTCATAAGATAACACCATTCCTATTGAACTCCTTTCAAACAGCTACGTTGTAGAAAAGTAACCTTGGTTGGTAAAAAATATTAAGAAACACAATATTTCATTGAAATCGATAGGCTATGGAAGAATTTTATATTAAATTTAACTGAGCTAATTTTAAAAGATAAAAACACAAAACATGTTTTTGTTTACACTTTCGTTGTCAATTTTTGCAAATGAATTTTATATTTCAATCCACGGTAAAATATTATGTATAGAATTAATTCTATTATAACTCCAAAAAGCGGAAGAATTCGGTTGATAATGCAAAAGCGCCAACTAAATGGAAATATGTATAATAGCTATGAATTTTAATAATCTATTTCTAAAGACAAGTCTATACAATTTAAAAACTTTTGTTTAACACATCGATACTTCAATGTTCTTCAGAAACTCGTTGTAATTTTTACACATCGCGAATTTGCGAATCTCGAGTCCATGTCATCTTAGACCCTTAATACTTAAACCATTAAATATATTTACACATTATATAATATATATAAAGTTTATAAAGTTATATATATATATACATATACATACATACATACATACATACATACATACAAAAAAGTTATAACTTATGATAGTTACGAAACGCAATGAAATACCATTTTGCTACATCCTTAAACCATAAAAATAATAGTTATTTGATAACCCGAGTTATAAAGTAAATATTTAACAGTGTTTTATCAAATCAATAACGTATATATGTAAAATATTTAAGACAAACAGATATTAAAAAATACTATGCATAGGAATTGAGTATAATTACTTTTAAAAGAAGAGAGTAAAACCTAAATTGATTGATTGTAAAATTCAGCTTTTGTTTTATTTTGTTATTAGATTCTACATGTTATTAGAATTCATTAAAGTCATGTTTCATGCAAATAAGCAATACAAATTCATTTATGATTTTTTGTTTAAATTTACGATTATGATTTTTGAAACATTTTAAAACTTTCACTTTTAATTAACTGCTAGAAGACAGCCGTTGAACAAGAGTTATGAAATTACGGGGTTGAGTAGGCAATCTGACTACACCATTCAAGTAATGCTAAATGACTGTCTGAATATAATTGGACAGAAAACACTAATTTTGAAAATGTAAGGTACAAATAAACTGTAGAAACTGCCTAACAAACCCAAAATTGGAGTACACAATAATTGATAATGATATAATTCTTCATAGTTTGATATTACCAAGTGTTTCTCTGCAAATTTAACAACCACATCATCGTGCTGATTTATACATTTAATAGTCCGCACACTTGAAAATAATAAGAATGATTTCCTTAGTGAAAACAAACTAAATTGGAAAAAAAATTATTATTATTACAAATAAATTTATACCAGAAACACTACGGTAATTAATGTTAATAATTTTCTTTATTAGTGCCAAATTAATTCATAAATCTGAAAGTAAATACAATTGTGCATGCAACTCGATAACGAACCCAATCAAATAGATTAGATTCCATTCATTTTATTGAAAATGTAATTTAGATAGTGATGATGACACCGTTATTTTCCGTCGCACTGCTTATTGTTACAGAATTATTGTTTGTAATTATTTGGGCAAATGTAATCAACTTTAATTAATAAAAAGCATGGTAAAAATGGAATTATATAATGACTGGACAATCGTTCTTCTCTAATTAAATTTATAAATTAGTTTTTTTTAATGATTAAATGGAGAGATGCAATAAATTACACTTCATAAAAATTATTATTATATGCTTTATGATTAATTCATTCATTAATTTACAAATTACAATTATGTATTTTTTATTTACTATAAAACAATAATTCAAACGTGATCATTGTTATCATTGGCCCAATTAACCATATATTTATTTGTTTAAGCAAACTGTGCAAACATTTGAAATGAGTTTTAATAATTTATTATGATCATTTTGTTTGGTAAATATTAATTTAAATCATTCATTCAGTCAGAAAATAGCTTTCCAATCACACTTATATACATGGATAGTGACTGAATAGATACGTACACCTTCATTAACTTAGTTATTAATTAAGATGGCTAAATATGAGTTACATCAATTTCATTTGTTGTGAAGAGCTGCTTCTGTGAGCCCTTATTATTTGATTTATGGTTTGGGGGGAAACAGCTGGATATAAAATCATGTGAAAATTCATTTTTAATCGTTTCATGAGAAAATAAAAATATTGACAAACTAAAATACCTACCGTTATGGTCGTTTTATTGAGATAGATGAAAAGGAAATTTCATCTCGTCACCTAAACTTCATATTGTTATTTTTAGAATCTTTTTAAGACAGATGGCCAATTCTCAATAACTCCATATTTTGGATTTTTATCCTTGTGGATTATTGGCGTGACTCGAAGATGTTAAATATTACGTTTGGCCCATTGTACCTCATTTTAACACGAAAGAAATGACATAAACAAAACTTAATTCGTTCTGGCTTCTGAACCAAAATAAAGGCTATTAATTAGACTATGTAAAAATAGTTGAAAACTAATTCCCGAGAAAATAAAAACTCCATTTAGAACTAACTTATGAGGACTAATATAGTAGATGCTCATATAAATCAATTTAAGGTTGATAGTTGAAGTTTCCTTATTAACTACCTTAATGAGTCAATAATAATTTCTCCACGTTGTTTTGCTTGCCTCATCAAGTCCAGAAAATTTAGAGATTTCCTGAGCATATGTTCATTTTTACTATCTTCCCTTACACACTTTTAGCCGAAAGTTGAAAAAGAGGGCTCAAAGAAGTAGCCCATCACCAAAAAATATGATTACTACAAACCATCTTTAGATAGTTAGTTAAAATAAAGTTACAGTGTGTGCAAGTTTCTTTTCTGTCATTTAGTATATAAAATACTAATTTTAATCTCTCTCTTAACATGTTCTAAGAAACATAATCAATACACATTACATGGAACTTTTTCTAGGTAGCACGAAAACATCTCAACTTTTTTAATATTTAGTTATTTTTAAAAACAAAAGGAAGCTCTTATTGAGTGTTAAACATTAAAATTAAGTAGAAATTTATTGATATTCTTAAATTGTGAATTAGAATTTGTTTATATAAAAAACAACCTAAAAATCATGCTAGTTAATATCCATTCATTTTAAATTCAATTAACGTTAAAGTGAGCCTAATCGCTGAGCCACATTGCAATAATTGGAGTGAATGTTTATTCGTACACAGAAATTAAAACAGTTGGAATGTAATAACTTAAAACTTTCTGGCCTGGCCTCCCATATAAAAGTTCGGAATAGAAACGTGGGCGTTTTCAATCATTTAGAGAAAAATGTATAGAGTTAAAATAAATTGTAATATATCACTTTAAAAGATCGAACTGTGTACTTTATAAATATAATATAGAATAGAAATTGAAATTTATACACTTTCAAAAATGCCTTGAACTGTGTTTTAAAAAATGCAACTGTAGAAATAAGATGACAAACTTAAATACCAAATAAACACACTTACAAATTGGCAAAAAAAATTTTTAAACTATAGCTGAAACAAATATATGGTTACTGTACTGTATTTCGTAAAACTACTACTAAGAAGCACTGCAAAAGTATATATTATGAGAGAAATCACAACACACTCTGATAATCTAAAAGCTATTATTATCCTCTTACTGATTTTCTATGGAGTTATAAATAGCAAGGCCTGAACTATATTCAGACTTAGGGCTCTCGGGCCAAGCTATACTCAGTCGTGGACTTCAAAGTGTTAAAAATCTCACCAAGTTTATAAATAAACATAATTTTATATTTTCATAAAACGGTTATATAAAACCAGACACTCTTATATCACTCCCGTTGTCTATCTATTGGTTTTTTCCACTAATTATTAAGGTAAGCTATTATTAATAATACTTCATTCCACAATATTAAAAAAAAAATTAAAACATTTTTTTCCATATAATAAATAACTTACTTGTATAAAAAGAAGAAGTACAACAAACTTATTACCTAATCAAAACTGGCAGAAATAAAATTGTGTAATCTAAATTAAAATATCAAAACGTTTAACATTACACATTCCTATTATATTCTTCTTCCCTGGGTTAAACTCTTTAGGTTATTTCCGTTACTTCAATTCGAAACCATCCTCACGTGTTAAATAGATGACTCTCCATAAGTATCCTATTTTTATAATTATAAGAGTTCAAAATTAAGGTGACTCCTCTATAAGAGTACAAATATGGCTCAATAGCAAATATACAACTACAAGTACTGTAAGAATAATTTTAAAAACAGGTTAATAATATAATATATTATTAAAGGGAAGCTCACAGTAAATCTTCTAGTAAATGATGATATTTTTAAGTATTAGGTTTTACGAAGTTCACTTCAATACATTTTTCCCCGTATTGTATATTTCAAACTCATCACTGCGGATTCTAAATTTGTGATTTTTAAAATTATAGCTTTAAGGTGAGTGACACTCGTGCATTCTTATAATATGGACTTACTTTCAACATGGCAAATCTACAACAGAGGGGAAAGATTTTAATCGAAATAAATTAAAATAGAATTATAATATTAACAAAATTAATCAATTTTGAACTTAGAACTTTTAGAAGAATATACTGATTACATACTTTTGGGACAATGTGTATAAATTTTATTTTAGTCTTTAAAAACAATAGGTTGTTTTAAAAATATTCGTTAAAGGATAATAGTAAAACTATGTTTATGACACAACTTTTCACAACGGTGGAAACGACAAAATGGGTGAAAATCAAATATTTCAAAATAAGAGAAAGGCTAAACCCATGAGATCAACATTACCAATTTTGTTTTATTAACAGAAACCATAAAAATTCTGTAATCGTGATAAATTGAAAACATCAAATGTTAACTCTACCTTCGTTGATGGGATTTAATGAGGAATGACAGTGTTGTCATATTGAATGATTTATTACTATTTTTATATACGTACAGTAAATTCAAAATATTCCATGTTTTTTTTTCTAGAGTAATACACTCCACGGTTTAAAATGTACCCCTTCTCACTATTGCCGATAGAAATGGAGATAAAAAATATTATGAAATTGACAAATATTTGTTTATATAACTTTTTTCAGTTCAAGTACTACTTAAATATTTGGTAATAAAATATCATAAATTATTTAATACATTCGAAATCATATTTTAACTCTACTATACCATTAAAAATCCAAAATATACTAAAATGTTTATCATATGATTTAAACAAAGAATTAAAACTCAAAAATTTTAATAAACAAACCACTACTAAATTATATTTAAAACCCATACATAGAGAGATTTACTACTAGGAATATTCTTTAAAACGCTGTATTTAGAATTGACAGCTAAGAAATATAAAAGAACACATTCTTTCTGTCAAAAGAATTCCTTGTTTTTAAAAGTCTTTCTAAAGAATGTTTCTTGCGCATACCAAAGAAAATCAACTTCAATAATATGCTCCAGGGAGGATGAAAAGAAACTAAGTTTAAAGAAGAATTTTGAAGTGCACCAACGACGAAAGTTGTAAGTGTGTTGTGCGGATAATAAACTGTATAGTTTTAAAGAGGTTTACTAAGCAATTAATTGTAAACAATGTGTCTTCACTATAAGAGACTATTATGTTGCCTCATCTTAAACATTAATATAATCGTATTGTATAATTTTATAGTATAATTTATTGGACCAAAATTATAAAACACCATAATGGGCTATTATTACATTTTTATGGTAGAATGAATATGTAGATCCACTATATGAACGATATAAAATATTTAGCAATTTCTAAAAGTGTGAAGTCAAACAAATTAAACAAATTTATAATTGACCAGTAAATTTTTATCACTACTGGTTTCAACACTAAGGAGAATTTTGCAACTAAGCGGAACCTACAAATACACCGTGACGATTCTCCCCAAAGGATAAACAGAGACGAAGGCGGTGGAAATAGTGCACAAAAGCAATATAAGTCTAGAAGGGTAACATATTATTGTAAAGGAGATACATACCCTTGATCGTCTTTATGTGCTACACTTCTAAAGGAATTTGAACTGGAGAGGCATCTATAGACGAAGCTGTCTATAAAACGTCGTAACTTTCACTCCTACATAACTACTCCTTCCCACCTCCGACAACAAATAAGATAGCGATTGTTTATAAATGGTGTAAAGAACTAATTGAATCAAGAATTTTAACAAGGTAGCAATGAACATTATAATCCTATTTCATTCAAAATAATTACGTATTGAAATAACCACCATTGAATAAATTTCGTGGCAGCGTTATTTATGATATTTTCACTAAACAGCTAATAGCTATTTCACTAATAATTATTTTTACATTAATAGCTTTAAAACGCCACTGACTGTTGTTAAGATAATTAAAGGTATAACTGTTATTTACTATATATTTTTTATATTGTGTTGTTTACTTTAATTATTCATTTGGCGTAATAAACACTTAAATTGGTTGTGAATAAATATCACATTTAATATTATAAAAAGAGAGTAAAATGAGTTAATTTTTTGAAACAAAGTTTTTTAAATGAGAATATGAACGTTTCCATGTTATTTATGTGAGAGTGAACAAGGAAAAGACATGTTTACAATAAATCTTTTGATTACAGAACTTTTTACAGAGAAGTTGTAAAAGTGGAAAAAGTTATAGAACAAGATTAAGAACTGATTCCCTTAGCTCGTTGAATAAATATTGCTCTTTGTGAAGATAGACAAGACAGAGAATCACGGTAACTAGGTTAAGACAGAAATAAGTTAGTTTAACTTTTGAACTAGGATATACACTCGTATTTCACAGTAATTGGACAACATCTTTTTCCTTACATTTGGTTTTATAAACATACTTTTATACAAAAACTTAAAAAATAATAAATATTAATTACGATGCAGATATTATTCTTCATTTTTTTAGTCATGGAGAATGTAATACAAATCAGAATAGGGTAAAACATGAATGTATTTTTAATAAATCATATACTAATAGCATTATTGAAATATAGAAAAACTAAGGAAGGAAACCCTCTTTAATTCGAATTCTGTTAATACTGAATTCACTTTATCCAAACAAACCTTGAAAACTGATTTATCAACGATAAATCAATGTCGAGGTATTTGAGAATATATCAGTTTTTGAAATCCCCCCAAAAGGCGTATTTTTGGAATATTACCTGTGTCAGCTGTCTGTAGTCTGTGAGGTAAACACTTGGATAGATATTGAATTTTGTTTGAAAGTATTTGGTTTGTATTTTAGTCTTATCTTGGGACGTAATTTTCTTCTTTTAAAAATTGGTTAACGATTAACATGAAATTTTGCTCAAGTGTAACCTCTCGAAATTGGTCAAATCGCGGTTAGAAAAAAAACATAATTTCTAAAAATCTGCCTATAATGAAATGTGAACATTAATTACAGAAAACCGTTGCAAAATTGAAAGTAAATTAATATTCCAGTTCAAATAAACCATCAATGGTTATGGTTGGATTCTATTTGGTTTTGAAAGCGAGATAATGAGAAACCTTCTGCAATGTTTACGCACCATTTATTTAATTCAACTATACAATATTGTAGTGAATATTTAAATATACCTTCAAAACGTCGTAATATAAACTTTATTTAAGATGAACAATCCGTAATGAAAAAAAAACTTTAAAAGGAAGCGTCAATGCCGAGTATTTATGTACATGTGAAATTGTAAAATTAAATTATTCCTCTACAACGCCAAATATCAGTTTTTCATTAAACTTTGATCTTTCAGATTGTTAAATGAAATTATCAAAATGAAAATTGTGATCGACAACAGCGTCCTTCAAACCAAAATAAATATATCTTGTCATCAAAAAAACCTCTCAGTCATCGTCTTATGAATAAAGAAGAAAATAACATAAAATAACGACCATATAGCTCTTGAATAATCTAAGAGATCAGGGTTAGAAAAGAATAATATTTGATCACGAGAGATCTAATAGGAAAGACGAAAGAGAGATCTAACCAAAGACTACGTGAAAACGTATAGATCAAACTAGATTCCCGCGGGATTGTCTAGCCTGCATTCACTACAGGTCCCTTGAGAGTGCTCCACATATTACAGTACTCATTTATATTTAAACCACTAGTACCTTTAAAATAGTTCTACGGTTAATCGCACACTTTCTAATACATATTTTTAAATGATTTTTAAATTAAATAAACTTAATATTTACACTGTAAAACATATAATGTAGTGTATATTTGTATGCACATAAGGTAATCCTAAACTATCAAATTATCATGAATAAAATCTTCATGATGACCAAATATCAAGGCTACACTTTTTACTGAGAATGGGGAACTGCATTAGACACCATCAAGGAACAATTAATTACATCCAGCTGTATGAGACTTCTGATTCATCCAGATTACCTACTAAACCCTACCCTCCTTTAAGATCTTCTATATATTTCAAGGATCTCCACGGGAACGATTACTAGCATTATTTCATGAAGATCAAGGTACGTATCTTCACCTGCAACAATCTACATTTCCTTCGACCGTCTGCTTCTTGTTTCGTTAGGATTTGTTGAGAATTACCATTGCATTCAAATTATCCAACGATTTTGTTTTTCTTACGGACCTCCCCCCCCATTCCTCAAAATCAAAAAGTATGTGCATAGCACCGTATAATAAACACTGACAATAGTAGCACGTGGTTTCATTACAGATTTTGAATATTTTTAGGTAGACTATGCCCTGTAAGAACCTAGATGAGGTGGTAATTACTTTCTCCGTTTCTATAGTCACAGCACTTCTTAATATCAGGGATCAATTTGTGGATCAATCTAGCCGTCGGGTATAGTCACATTGCGCCTATCACCTCACTAGTACACTTTATCTCATTTTCTCCTAATTAGGATCCATGGGTGTTACCAACATTTATAAGCCCTTCAAAAACATCAACTCTTTCTAAAGATAACAAATCTATAGGAGGCACACCTGCCAATACCAGGTGCTGTAAGCTGATATAATCCACAAAACCACCCTTCACTCTATTGAATGCTGTTTTACTCCTTACTGCCTGCTTTTCAAATGTCGTTGCCCACCCCGGCGCTGCATGTAAGTTTTATTTTATGAAGAAACAAAGTATTAATTAGTCTGGAACGCCACCTCGTAGTATTTTACGTATGGGAGAAATTTGGAGTAATATGTAACTATATTAGTGCAAAGCCCTTACTTAGTTGTAACTTTGGTAATGGTAGTTTTTGCTAATTAATGGTACAAAAAGTAATTTAAAGGATAATATTCACTTTTACTTAGCTTCTGTATTTATATTTTGATACAATAAAAGTAATTAAAAATAATTAATATACGTTTATTTCATCAAAGACAATAAGAAAACGTAGGCACGGAGAGTCTCAGTAACTTCATATATACATTTTGTGTTCGTTTGCATAAACGAAATTGTATAGTGAATATTGTTTTTAATAAACTCAGTTAAAAATCAAATTTCAACAATAGCGTTCCTTTACATCTAGTTAGCTGCTTACATTTTATTTTATAAATCATCGTGTTGTTTTGTTACAATTGTTTGGTAATTTTTTATATTTCAACCTATCAGTGGTTTATTTTTACTATGATCTATAACACTCGACAATACTGTAAACCTTTGGGGAAATAGAAACTAATTCGGTCTACTGTGATTGTTGAACGATAGTTGTCGTTATATTCAATGTTAATCAAATAAAAATGGTTATTTCCCCTTTTTTGATATCGTCAATGTTTTAAAAAAATATGACATAAGAAAACTATTTGTCAACAAAGAGATCACGTAAATGGAGATCAAGATAAATAGTTGATGTACAGACAGATAGATGCATATGGATTGATGATGGTCAAGTGTTTGATTTTAAAGTGTTAAAATCCACCTAGAGTAAAATAAACAAACTAATCATAAATAAAATTTGCCTAATTTAAAAATAATGTTTAGATTATAATTTGATCAATCGATTATTGCACAATATTTTCAAACAGTAATCGTAATCATGAACATTAGATATCTCACGTCAGAAGATAAAGTGAATCAGCATTAAAGTTTTTTTTATATACTGTTGTATTTTCTCGGCTTTTAAATAGTTAAATGTAGAATTTTTATGTTATTACAACTTATTTTCGTCGCTGTTTTATTTTCATAGTCAATAAATATTTACGATTGTATTGTTTTTTTCCAGACCGTTTTTAACCGTGGACTAAATCTAAACGTTTTCGCCTATATTATTTCCCCAGTACAAATTTTCAATTATACTAAAATATTCAGTTACCTTACATATTCTGTTTGGATAAAAAAAAACACTAGTCAGTTTGAAAACATAATCGTTTTGAAATAATCACATTAGAACAATACTCAAACTATTTATAGACTGATTGAATAAAAAACCTAGTCAGTTTTGTCCTTAGTCGGTTTAGAATCATTCGCAGTAAGTTCAAAAACAAACAAACAAAAAAAATAGATTGGTCCGTTTGAAATTAAAGTTAGATTTCCAAAAAAAAATTTCTTCTATTTAGAGTAAAGTATTTCAGTTTTAATAATGTTTGATAAAACAACTTCTATACAGTTTTAATAAAATTAGGAATGAATTAAACATTACACTATTAATTTTTCGCTTTACATCTAAGAATATCATTCCCCAGTGATATATCATAAGAAACCATTGTTAAAGTAACTCTATTCTTGGGGTGAGTTAAAGTCTCTGACAAATGACACCGACTCCCCTCTCTACTCCCTCCTTCCTCCCATCACTGTGTCTGGCATCACAAGGGACAGTCGTCTCTTGTAATGGGAAAATAAAATACAAGTATAGTACATCTCCTTATCTTGTTCAGTTACGAAATGTATCTCTTTTAGAACATGTATACTTTCTGTATTTATGTTTTTATTTTGTATTATATTTAAATTAAGTAAATTACAAATTCATTACAAATGGAAAATTGTTAAGATCATTATATATTTTATTATAGGTTCATTATGAATGGAATTATAATATTAAACTTATAATTTTTATGTATAAAATAAATAACTGTGTGAAATCAACACAAATTATTGTAGGATATTAAAGCGAAATGAAATTTCATAAAACAGATTATAACAATATTAAATAGTGTTTACTTATTTTAATTTTTGGCAATGTTTTATTTTTTAATATAGAGACAATAATAAATTGATATTAAATATTCACCGCCATCAATCATTTTAATAAACAATTTACTTTCAAATCTAAATAACAATAATAATTAAAAAGCATACTTTCGGCTAATGAGAATATTTGCATTTATATATCCTGGAAAAAGATCAAAAGAAATACAATGTGTTACTTTTAAACAAAGTGTGTTAATGCTTTCACTTAATTTTTATAAAATATAATTTAAATGATTCTATAAATTTGTTTTACTTTTATATCTAACGATTTTAATTATATGACTTTATTAAGCAAAAACTTATATTTGTTCAATTCTAAAATCTATTATTCGCGATAATATTAAATTTTTGGCGTATGAGTTTGCGAACTAAACGCCTAGGGGGCACACACTGTAGGCACCCTCGTCACATCCCTACTATTCCTATAGTTCTGAGGTCTCTTCTGTGACCTGAACTTCTACTCACTCCAGTGCAGTTGTATCTTACATTATCTATTCTGTCAACCTTTTCACACTGTAACTCCCCGCCTACTATTTCTTCATTGTTCAGCCCAACTACACAGTCTAAAGCGACCCGTGCTGATGGGGTAAATGGCACTGAGTAAATTGTGTCGCATACGGAGCTTGTCTATATCAATGACTTTTCATATTATTTACCCATAACAGACGAAACTGGGCTCTGGCATGGTGGAAAATCCTTTCAAAACTGCTTTTTGTGAAAAACATGAAGGTAAAAACGAAAATATCAAATTTCTACGGTATGACGAAAACAGCTGTGCAGATAAAATGAACTCCGTGATAACAATCATAATGGAGAGTCTTCTACTTCGTCAAGATTCCCTCAACAACGCAGAGGTAATAAACCAGTAGAGAAAGACTGAACAATCCACTCAAAAGGAATCGCACTTTTATTGGAAGAAACACCCAACAAAGAGAAGAAGACAAATACCAGGACTAAAACAGGAGAAAAAACTACTACGGAAGGTCAAGACCATGCATCAGACTAAGTAGAGATGAACTTAAAATTTCACAGGGTTGGTATCAGAGAACTTTATGCCGTGAGAACACCTTAGAAGCGTGGGATAGAAAATGACACCTACAGATTCTGCTAAGAGAGGAGACTCCACACCATACTGCGGTGTAGTATAACAATGGAACTTTTGTTATATGTTTTTTTAATTTTTATTAACTCTAAAAGTTAATTTATTTTAATTATTTTGAAAAAAAAACTAGGATGGTTTAGTTAAATTAGTTCCACAAAACAAGTTTTTACCCTTTAACTATCTTCAGGATTTATTATCAAACAATTATTTATAACAAACAAGTATCAATTCAATTAACTATTCATTGAATATCTTAAGACTACTTCATTCTCTCACACTTGCATTCTTTAAAACTAATTTACACTAATACACAATATTATGGATGACAAATTTAAAATCTAAATTGATTATTCAAGTTACATAAAAAACAAAACTCTACCAATGTTCTACAGATATTGTCTAATGTTCTTATTAAATTTATCTCAATTTTATTACAAAAACCAAAACAATTTTCTTAATTAACTTATATTTCCAAATTTACCTTTATTTTGCCGGCTAGCTCAATTACTTTACTTTTAATTTAAATTATAAAAAAAACTTGACTCTTATCTCGGGCAGGGAACTTTTATGATTCATCAAAGTGAAATACTAACTCTAATGATTATTAGTTATGAAATTTTGTACTTATCAAACAATTCTCCTCGTCCGCTATAATTTTGGCACTTGTACACAACACAATCACTAGCGATGCACTAACACAAGACGTATCCTTATCCTGGGAGGTCGGATGCTGCAATCACTGGTTCATTTGACGGATGGTGAATCTCTGGTGATACGTCCGCTAAACTCTGTTTGGTCTCCTTACTCGTTCTCGACTACTATTGATTTCGACGCGATGATTCTCTCCTCTTCTTTTATGAATTTTTATACTCTCTGACTCTATTTTAATTATGATTACTAACAAACTTAAAAAAAAAAACTACTAAATTTTGTGGCGACTCTGCCTTTAAATTACTCGATGACTTTTAATTAAACCCTCAGGTTAATTCTTAACACCTCCTACTCTGATTCCTAGCTGTAAGCCAAGCCTACACGCTCTCAACCCCAGTTCTAGACTGACTCTCTTTACTCTGGATTTAACCTCTCTCGAATTTCAAGTGTAGCGTCCTTTTCGCTTATTGGCCAAAATCTCATTTTTTTAAAACTCAGGCCTCTTCTGATTGGACCTCTAACTTTCTAAAATCGTTAATTTTTTTCTTACGCGCGCTAACTTCGCCCTCGGAGATACCGTTAGGTATTCGCTTTCTCATTTTTTCTTGGTTCCCAGTTTTATGACACGCAGCTGCGTTGAATAGCAAAACTCCGTTATGTTTTCTACTTATTTTTTATTTATGTCGGCGAACTTTCTTCTCTTAAGGAAAACAGAATGTCTTCTTTCTCTTGTCCTTGTCACGTTTGTCAATTTGTACAGTTATTTTCCAAACTTAACCTTGCAGCTGCTCTTTCGGTAAGGTTGCTTGTTCACATGTGTTTTTGTCTCATTTTACACATTCATACAATTATTTATTAATGTTAACTTTTTGATTGATTATTATTATTATTATAATATTTGATACTAGGCATAATTAATTATTTATACATTGTGATCGTTTGAGATCGTTATACTGTCCCCAGATAAAATTTGTCTTTGAAATGCTTCAAGATAAATTTCTTCTTGTGCCCGTTTCTTTAACAATAGATTGTAAAGAACCTTTTTCTTACAATGCCCTTTATGTTGCGGTTACCCACTGTCTTACAATAGACCTTTCTTCTATTGTTCCTCTTGTGGTCAACCCTAGTCCCTTTTATGGTTTTCCTTTCACTCTTTCTCCTTTATTGTTTATGTTTTGTTTACTGCCTAAGTTTATCCTAATGTCCTTAATTATAATATTTCTTTAACAATCTACAATTAAATATTCCCCTAATTTTATTTTTATTTATGTGTCCTAACCTATATGTAGTATTTCCTAATTTATTTACTATCTTATAGGGTCCTTCATACAGCTCGCTCGTCACGACGGTTTGCCATCTGGTCTTTGTATACCCTTCTGTCCTGATTCCTTGGGTCATTGCTCTGCCTTGCATTGTTGACATCCTTTCCGTATTCCGGCGTGTTGTTTACGTCCCTTCTCCACTCAACTGGTTTATGACCTTGTTCTCGCCATGGAGTCATATGGTCACTCGGTCGTCTACCCCAATTATTCGGTTTGTTATTGTTTACATGTTCCCTAAAATTTCCTCTATTATTGTTTACCCTTTCCCTTTCACTAACTTCTTCTATTTTAGCATGTTCGAATTCCATGAGCAGTTTTATAAATTCTGTTTTCTTTTTAATCCCCCGTGTAATTATTGCAATTAAGATATTTGGATGGAAATGCTTTCCCGCCTTATAAACTAATTGTTCCTCTGCTAACGGTGGACTTAACTCGGAACATTGTAGCATCAACATTTCTACATATGCAATTGCCTCGTCGTTCATTCTGCCTCTAAATTTCCCAAACTCCAAATGGTCCCTAATTTTTGCTTGTATTATTTCATTGAAATATTTCTCCCTAAACAATTCCTCAAATTCTTTAAAATTTTTTACACTTCTCCTATGTAGCTGCCACCATATATAAGCCTCGTCTTTTAAATATCGGTCAATCCAATGCATGCCGTTTCCAACTACCTGCTCGCTTATCTCTTCCATTACATTTAGAAATTGTATTGGAAACCTCTCTTTTCCCGAGAAACTAATATTTCTTACTTCTGGCTCGTGACAATATCCTTCCCCTGAATTTCTGACCGTTTTTAATCTCCTATCTAATTCGATTAATTTTTTAGCGACCTCTTCCGTCTTCTTCGCATTCTCCTCAATTTTCGCGATGTTACTTTCATTATTTTTCGTGCATATTTCCCCGATTTCTTCGTCTTTCGCCGCGAGTTCTTCCAACCGATTGTTGACGACTACGCCACGGTTTTCGAGTTCTTGCACGCGAACCTCCGTTTCCGCGCGATATTCCTTGACTCGATTGCCGAATTCTTCTTCCGTCTTCTTTAACCTCTCTTCGACGCTCGTACGAATTTCCGCGACTTGTGTTTCGACCATCTCTACTCGACTGCTGACTCCGTCAAAACGCTCATTTATCCTCCTGTTAAATTTTTCTTCTAATGCGGTTAGACTACCCTTAACTTCCCCAAATTTCTCTTCCATTGTTTTTTCGAATTTTTCAAAACCCTTCCGGTTCTCTTCCGCCATCTTTTCCGCGTTTTTCTCGGCTTTTTCCGCGATTCTCCGGTTCTCTTCTGTCATCTTTTCCGCGTTTCTCCGGTTTTCCTCCGCTGTTTTCTCCGCGATTCTCCGGTTTTCCTCCGCTGTTTTCTCCGCGATTCTCCGATTTTCGTCTGCCATCTGCTTTAACATTTCCTGTATCATTGCCATACTCGCGTTTCCTACTTGCACTGCCGCCGATGTTGTTGGATTGTCTACTTCTGTCCCCGCCCGTGAATTTACGGTACTCTCTACTTCTAATTCCCCATTTTGATTAACTGACTCTAATTGTTTCCCTTCTTGACTAAAATTTAAACTCCCACTATTTAATCCCAATTGATTATATATTTCACTTTCATCTGCCATTTTAAGTTCTAATTCCCTCTTTTTACTTCTGGTTAACATAAACAATACTACTCTAACCTATTATCTACCACACAATATTTCCTGTAACAATGTTAATATTCTTATCCTCTAACAATTCTATAACTAGCAATTTAAAATTCACTTTAATGAGCCACGCGGTGGAGCGCCAAATATAACAATGGAACTTTTTATTTGTTATATGTTTTTATCTTTTTACTCTACTCTAAAATAGTCACACGTTGGTGAGCCAAATATAACAATGTAACTTTTGTGTTATACGTTTTTATCTTGCCCCACGTTGGGCGCCAAATATAACAATGGAACTTTTGTTATATGTTTTTTTAATTTTTATTAACTCTAAAAGTTAATTTATTTTAATTATTTTGAAAAAAAAAACTAGGATGGTTTAGTTAAATTAGTTCCACAAAACAAGTTTTTACCCTTTAACTATCTTCAGGATTTATTATCAAACAATTATTTATAACAAACAAGTATCAATTCAATTAACTATTCATTGAATATCTTAAGACTACTTCATTCTCTCACACTTGCATTCTTTAAAACTAATTTACTCTAATACACAATATTATGGATGACAAATTTAAAATCTAAATTGATTATTCAAGTTACATAAAAAACAAAACTCTACCAATGTTCTACAGATCTTGTCTAATGTTCTTATTAAATTTATCTCAATTTTATTACAAAAACCAAAACAATTTTCTTAATTAACTTATATTTCCAAATTTACCTTTATTTTGCCGGCTAGCTCAATTACTTTACTTTTAATTTAAATTATAAAAAAAACTTGACTCTTATCTCGGGCAGGGAACTTTTATGACTCATCAAAGTGAAATACTAACTCTAATGATTATTAGTTATGAAATTTTGTACTTATCAAACAATTCTCCTCGTCCGCTATAATTTTGGCACTTGTACACAACACAATCACTAGCGATGCACTAACACAAGACGTATCCTTATCCTGGGAGGTCGGATGCTGCAATCACTGGTTCATTTGACGGATGGTGAATCTCTGGTGATACGTCCGCTAAACTCTGTTTGGTCTCCTTACTCGTTCTCGACTACTATTGATTTCGACGCGATGATTCTCTCCTCTTCTTTTATGAATTTTTATACTCTCTGACTCTATTTTAATTATGATTACTAACAAACTTAAAAAAAAAAACTACTAAATTTTGTGGCGACTCTGCCTTTAAATTACTCGATGACTTTTAATTAAACCCTCAGGTTAATTCTTAACACCTCCTACTCTGATTCCTAGCTGTAAGCCAAGCCTACACGCTCTCAACCCCAGTTCTAGACTGACTCTCTTTACTCTGGATTTAACCTCTCTCGAATTTCAAGTGTAGCGTCCTTTTCGCTTATTGGCCAAAATCTCATTTTTTTAAAACTCAGGCCTCTTCTGATTGGACCTCTAACTTTCTAAAATCGTTAATTTTTTTCTTACGCGCGCTAACTTCGCCCTCGGAGATACCGTTAGGTATTCGCTTTCTCATTTTTTCTTGGTTCCCAGTTTTATGACACGCAGCTGCGTTGAATAGCAAAACTCCGTTATGTTTTCTACTTATTTTTTATTTATGTCGGCGAACTTTCTTCTCTTAAGGAAAACAGAATGTCTTCTTTCTCTTGTCCTTGTCACGTTTGTCAATTTGTACAGTTATTTTCCAAACTTAACCTTGCAGCTGCTCTTTCGGTAAGGTTGCTTGTTCACATGTGTTTTTGTCTCATTTTACCCATTCATACAATTATTTAATGTTAACTTTTTGATTGATTATTATTATTATTTTAATATTTGATACTAGGCATAATTAATTATTTATACATTGTGATCGTTTGAGATCGTTATACTAGTAATGCACAAAATACAAGAAGTGTAAGAGGGTACCAGATTTATGTAGAGGAGATACTTACCATTGGCCCTCTTCATGTGTTGAACTTCCTAAAAGATTTAAAGCTGGAGGCTCTGTCTTAGAACAAGTAGGATGCACAATCCATTTCACCCCACATCATTAATATTACTACTTCTACTATCTTCTCATTTAAGTTTCATTATGTCCATACTGTTTGCCTTATTTTGGCCTTAAGATATGGTCGGCCACTGAATCTCGCCATTCAGACCTCTTACTGTATTGTTATATTTTTACTTTTTGAAAGTATTATAAATGAAATGTTTCAACATTCATCCAGTAGACTGACTCGATTCATAACCTTGTAGAATTGCCTTGTAGCAACACTATGGTAAATTTACAATAGACATCAATCTGGAATAAAATTTTTATTAAAATAAAGTGTTTATGTAGGGTAATTCACAAAGTAGCGGAGAAAATTTCAAGACGTGTTCTGCTGATAAAAATAAAGAAAATTGCTCTTATAATAATAAGTAACAAAACGCTAAGTTTCCCTTCTGCCCCCCTTTTTGTTTGTTTATAAAAACTTATAATAACTTTAGAAATAAGTTAATATATCGAGTTTAGATGCGGTACATTCATTTTTTATATTGCGTTTTACTAAGAAGAAAGACTTTATTTTATACATTTTCCAAATAGCGGCCGTTTTAAAGTATTTAACGTCAAATATTTCGAAAATCATTAATTTTACAAAAAAAAATCTTTTAAGAGTCAAAAAATTAAATTTTATATTATTTTTTGAAACCGAACTACGGACAAAAAACAAAAAAAAATTCTTGTCAATTGTCCAAAACTCCCAAGATTAGCGTAAAAACCAAACATTTTCGAATTCTTATCATTTTACATCCGAATAATATATTAGACAAAAACGTTGGTCATTTTAAAATGTCAACCTATAAACACAATTCGCTTTAATACTAATAGCAATGACCGTACTCCGTTTTTTGTAACTCGGATTTCTATGACCAATTGGAAAAAACATTTTAATTGAGTTTTGTCTGTGATTAAAAGAGGAAAATATTTTTCCCCTTACTTATTTTAAACCGCCGCCATTTTGAAAATTACTAAATTAAATATATTTTTGATACATTTGTAAAAGTAATATAAAAAATAAATGTACCAAGTCTGAACTCAAAATCTTTCCTATATCCGAATTTTTTTTAATAATAACAAGAAGGCAGATAACGTCTAAACTTTTGCGTTATATGTTTACATGAACTTTTTTATGTTTGTAGAACACGTCCTGAAAGTTTCTTCTAGAATCACGCTGTATATGAATAAAAAACATTAAATTTATGCCATTGATAAAAATACATTTATCTGATAAAATACAATATTTTGGAACATGATATTTTCAATTTGCACTGAAGTGTCATTCATTTTTTATGCAATTTGTTTGTCTTAGTAGTACCACATTTTATTTTAATAATTTTTCGGTCAAAAAGTTATGTAATTATGCTGAGATGGAAATTAGAAACGATAAAAAATAAATTTTAACAACCATTTCAGTTTTTTTTGTTTATTTCAACGCTTAATTTGATATATAGGTGGTGATGCTACAGTGATGCTATTTTAAAAAGTGGAGAGATCTCGAAATCTATACTTACTTAATAGGCTAGGGAGTTTTTTGAGTAGAATTTCTACAGTTTTTAACTGATTTTATCGTTTGAGGTTCGTTGGATAGCCCTTAGCTTAAAGTTGTCCCATCCAAATTTCAAACAAGCACTAAAGATTACAGCGGAAGTTATACAATTGGACCTATGAATGAACACTTTAAATCAATTTACAACAGTTTTTTAAATTATAACGAAATATTGCTTAATTACAAACAATAAGTACCCTAATAATTAATTAAAACAAATTGGTACTCAAAATTTCATCTCGACATCTACAAAGTAAACACAAACACTCCTCTGATTGAAGTTGTCAAGGTTACGGAATAGATAAACAGCCAGGATTCCGTTTATAGTTAAATACCCCCATAACCTACACGGTTTACAAATAACCAGCATTATTTTTTAACAGTACATATATAATTAATTTAATAATGTTCTTACAATTGTACTTACATTTTCGAAAATAACAAGGCCAAAGCATCTCCTTTAAAGGTAAATTCCCAGGGACTCACGGGCATGATAATATTGAGGGATCCTATATCTTTCAATATATTGTTTTGAATTAAATACTTCTCTTTCATTTTTCCAATCGGATTTCTCTTGACCAAGACTTGTTCTCTCTCGACTCTTAAAGGTATGATAGAGTATTTACGGGCTAGATGTCTTTATTTCGTGTACTTTACTTCCTTTATTTATAATCCAATGATAACTGAGACTTTTTCACCTTTAAACAATAAGGGGAGTAAATCGTTACGACAACGACAAGGTGTTATTTTACATGACCGAAGTTATGGTTTTGACGTAATTAAAACCATACTTTTGTAAATATTACATCCACTTTAAAGAAATATTTCTCCAAATTAAACAACTGTATTTACTACAGAAATTGTTACCTGTAAACACATCATACTGTAAACATGGTTTTAGTAACATAAAGGAGAACTTTCATATTCCAGGCGCCAGTCTGTTGGTTAACCCAGTTATTAAACTAGTTCAACTGTCGTAAACAAAGTTGTGTTTTTATTATCTTTGTGCGGCTTTAAATCGTGCATTATTACCACAAAGTTTCCAAATGTTTAACGTAAATATAAACCGACTGTTTTTTATGATTCTACAAATGTGTACTAAACATTAAAAGTGCAGTAAAAGTAAGATATAAAATAATGTTCCCCAAGTCATTGCACTTACTTCTTGTAGCCGCATTGTTGAAATTGTTGATCATAATGCAATACGTGCACATCAATGATTTTTTTAGTCTAAGTGATATGATAACTGAAAAACTTTAAAAAATTAATAATTTCAAAATAAAATAAATATTGCGCCAATTTTATTACACAAAATATAATCAAACATTGTTTGCTATCTTTTCTTACATTTAGAAAGTTAACAGTTAAAAGAATGAAAATGATTGTCATATTTACATCTGAACTCTATATATTTTAATATTTAGTAATTTCTTCACCATAATTTGACCTTTATTGTTAGTACCCATTTCTAAATATTAAACTTTATGAGATTACCTCTAAACTCTATTCACAGTTCATTTGACTTTTCCAAAATAAGATAAGTTTTCTAATCGCAAAAAAACATTTAACCTCCGTATCATGACGTCGAGGAACCGAAAAAATGATTTTCGCAATACCGTCCTTCCGTCGTCGTTGTCACCTGTACGTTTGCGGCCTCGTAAATTTACGTAAGAACATAAAATTTCGTATAAAGGACTATAAGCGTGCTCATGTAAAACCCTATTGATATTACAAATATTCTAAATAAATTAAAAAATGGCGACCATTAAAAATCTTTTTTTTTCATATCTTTTGTGTTATTTAACTAATGTCATACGCAATTTGATAAAATATTACACATTTCAGGAACGACTCCCTCCTAGTTCTAGGTCTCTAGTTCTAGTTCTCTAATTGAAACTCAAATCGAATCTGCTCCTTATAATGGTACAAACACTCTCTACGATGACGGAGTAAAATTATTGTCAAAAATTTAATTACAAACAACAGTTTCTCAAGTAAATTGTATTTCCGTCTTGTTTAAAAGCAAAGACTTCTCGGGCCATCATCGTTTTATAAATAAAAGATAGAAAAAAAAACATAAAATAAAGACTCTTTGTTCTCGAATACTCTAAAAGGATCGGATAAAAACTAGAGTATTTTGAGAGAGACCTGATAAGAACGATGAAAGAGAGGGATCTAACTCAAGACTACATAAAAAAGAGTATTTATGATTCGTTTAGTTACGAGATGGTGAAGTCACTGATACGAGTTTAGCGTGGAAAGAGTTCTATACACATAGCTTTGAGTCCTTCTAATCGAGTGGAAACTTCTTAATACATAAACATTACAAAAAGTAGTGTTATACACAATTTTGGGTTCAGAAGACCTGTGTAACACTGATTTAAACAAACTTACTCTCATGGTGTTAACTAAGTATGACTCTTTGAACTTCCAAATACAATTAACCATTTCCTGCAAGTCCCAAGAGACCAAGTTTATAGGATTATATTTAGAGAATCTACTTACATTACATTGCATGATAGGACTGGTATATTGTAAGTAACTCCATGTTTAGTAAATGATGTACTAGTAGTTCAGAAAACACATTACTACTTGGATGTTTCAATATTTTCAAGTATTGTTCAATTTAAACCCAATGTAGTTAACAAACAACGTTATATACAATCATATTCACAGATCTAAAAGTAATCACAGGTACTGTACACTTGAACAACACACTAGGGAGAAATAATAAAAATTAAATTCTTTAATAGTAACTTTCTTCTTCATTTTGATTGTTATTTTTCATTCATTAGGTTTCCACATTGGTTGTAAATATTATGTTATTCAACTCCAAGTAATATAAACGTTAGAAATCTGACGGTTTCATCTGCAAAACAAAACTGTACTCCCCCCACTGGTGTCTCTCAGTGGCTGGTGACCAAATGTTTGATAAACGAAACGAATATTGTTTCTAATTCATATGTAAGAGTTACAGTGTAAATATTGGTATTTGTAACCCTATGAAATGCGAAATTGTTTTAATTTATATAAAATGAAAACATTGAAGTGGAGCAGTGAGAAGGTTTTTTATTTTTAGTTAGGTAAAAACTACCGGAGGAAAATTATTAGAAACAGTTCAATTTTTATTTTTATTTCATGTCTTTGTACGATTGCGTTTATTCCTTGGAACTGTGCAGTAACTGAAATATCGGTAAATAGTTTAGAATGGTTTCATGGGCTCTATTTTAAAACGAAAATGTAATAAAAATAAACCTTGTACGTATATCGTGCAGCGTATTTGCAAATAACGGTAAAACTTTCTTAACCGGTAGACACTTTAAGTGGTAGACGCATATCGTCGTAAATTCGTAACAAAATCTACACCAAATTTAAAGATGAAATGTTAAGTAGTCAAGTTGAAACATAACCTCACTTACTCAGAAATCAATTTCTCAGATGTATTAACTTAATTGTTGAATTGATTTCAATCCAACAATGACGTACCAAAGGCGACGTTGATAAATAGTTTCTTTTCTTTTACTCTTTGACAAATTAAGGGAAAGAGAATTAATTGCAGCCTAACGAAGACAAATTAATCTTTCTTTTTTGAGTTGGTGGCATAAAATAAGATATTGATAAAAGAAGATTCCAATGTGAAGATTGTATACTTTAAAATTATTTGTTCTAACATTATCTGCTTCTCTACATCTAGAGTTCAAATTAAATCAAACTTTTCTCCTTTTTGAATTTTTAGGATAATCATGGAATATTATTAAGAGAATTTAATTAAACATTTACTATTTTGTTTGTGATGAACTAACTAATACATGAAGTATCAAGTAAGTACGAATGAATTTCCGTTGTCAAGATACCTTTAAAAGGAAAACTATTATTTAACTTTAATATAACCTAGTAACTTAGAGCAATTAAAACTAAAACTGAAGTACTAAGAAAGGAAAACTAGACATGTGCTGTCAAAATCACTATTAATACATAATACAACCGTGATCAGATTAACTACAAGTTACAGAACTATAATACCCAAGGAAAGGCAAACAACTGGTCAACTAATTAATGGGGACAACAGACTAGTGACCTAATGGTTAATCATATTTAACTTTCACTCTTTCAAAAGTTTAGTGCATGACATGGTCTTTACTTTTACTGGTGATTTAACTGAATATTTTGATAACTGTGTTGATTCATTATCTAAAATCATTATTATATACACAATCAATGACAAAAAAATGTCGATAAAACAGAGATAATAATAAATAATAACTCTTTTAAAGATGCAAATGTTAAGAAACTGTTTTCACTCAACTTAATCAAAAATTATAACATTGTAAACATTTAGTTTTCATTTGATTGGAATTATTGGGACTTTATCGTAACGTTTCTTACAATTTATTAAGGATAGTAAAGCAATGTTTTATGGCTATGATTTTAAAAAGAATTGTCAAAGAAAACGAAAATTATATGTGCAAACATTTGTAGATTTTTGACTTTCTTAGACGGTTCTTAGTTTATTTTAACTTTTAATAACGCCCAAACCACACATTTATTGATTATAATATAAGATATAAAATATTAAAAACTAAAACTTGTATTGTTAGGATTTGATTAGATATATTTACATGTGAAAAATTAATAGAATGTTTGTATACATTATATTTAGTCTGGTTAGTTATTTTGGATTAGTTTTGTTTTAGTTTTGTATCGCAGTTAAGATGGATATATCGATGGTAATTATATTTGATAGAATATTGAATATAAACACGTGTATGGTTTACATCAAAGTGTGAATATCAATTTATATGCAAATATACCCCGAGAGGGGAATATGTCAGAGCATGTTGACAACCCCCATATGGAAATTAGATAGTCTGTCACGCAGAAGGGAATATAGGGCATTAAATTTTATTTATTGTAGAATTAGAACTCAAGAAAAACTAATATATTTCAAATTTTATTACTTTTAAACAGTGTTTATTATAAAATTACTATTTTTTACAGTTTAAAGATAATAAAACACAATTATTTATTTTGTAATATCCACTTTTAATTAGTACAAATAAATAATTGTGTTTTATTATCTTTAAACATGGAATTCCACCAAGAACCATCGGTCTCAACAGTAATGAAAAGGTTTTACAGTGTTTTGGTTTCTATAGTTTGTATACATGTAACCTTAAAACATTATGCAAATTGACAAAACTATATTCAAATTATCTTCAAATTTAAACAACCAAATACTTAAGATTTGGCATAGATTCGTGTAACTTCAAATGCCCTGAGTTGATAAAATTATATATCTGGTCGATAACTAGAACAACTAAAGCGATTTTAAAGCCAGGTATAACTTGTATCCTACAATTCATGTGAACAGATTTTTTTTTTCAATAAGTTATAATTATTACAACACCAAAAGGTACACCTTTATTTGAGTAGATTTTTCTGTCATTCCTATTTTTGGTTAAACCTATAAACGTTTCTGATGAATTCTATTTTAAAAGTCATGTATGAACCTTCGAAAATAATACGTAAATAGCTTTTGAAAATAAAGTTTATTTCAAATGAGACAACGCTAGAAATGGGAGAAAATTTCCTCGACTCAAAAATATAAGTTAACATTTAATAAACATGTATCAATATATGTTAACATTTCCTATATAGTCTTCTTATATAGCATTAAATAAATCACGTAGAATCACTTTGAATTTATATTTTAATTTAATGAAGAAAATAATATTCAGCAAAACATTATTATTTAAAAAGGTATTTGTAGAACGAAATGTTTATATTTTAATATGCCAGAATTTTATTATTCGTTAGAAAATAACTTCTATACTAAAGGTATTTCATAATCACAGGTACGCTTACAGTAAACAGCATCTGCCCTTCGCTTAATAAACAATCGGTAATCAAGCAAAGGTGTTGAATGAATTGTAAATGATCAATAATGCACAGCTGATGAGACACAACTACACACTATTAAACCTATTCTATAAATGTCTGTTTAAACTTTACTTTTAAAAATATATCTGATGCAACTGATAGTATGATATGATAGAAAGTGAATTTCTTTAGGTTGTTTGCGTTTTTGTTTTTAGATTAATATATGCAGATTGTCAACTAAGCAAAATTAACTATAATAAAATCATGAAGGGACTATGTAAGTACGAACGGCGTAAACAATGTTTTAAACAATTGTCTTTTTAAATATCTCGACCATTTATATATATATATATATATATATATAATACTATATGATAAACCTAGTTTACTTGCCAAGCAGGACTGGAATTCAAATAACATTCCAGTTAGTACATTCATTATTTTATAATAAGATTAATGAGTTCGTGTTTTTATTTCATAACTTTCGTATTGTGTACCGTATTAAACACATTTGAGCATCATTAACTATTGATTTTTTAAACTGCACAATTCGGACTATTGTGGGACTATAAGCACCCATTGATAGAAAAGGTACAATTGAAAAACCTTTTTTTGGTAGAATCGGAAAACATTTTTTTAAATTGTAATTTGGTAGCATTTTTTAAATTTACCAATCTAAATGACTGATATATTGAAAAAGTTCTGATTAAATTGCTACCTGTATATACCTACTGTATATACAAAAAAAGAAAGTAAAACATAAATTTAACTAATTACCAATGTAGGTTCTATCGGTCAACAATTCATAAACTCTAGTATGGGCATTTACATGTGCGATATAATTTTTATATTATAAATTTGTTAGATATTCGAAATGGAAAGAAAAATATTATTTGAAACTCAATTTAAACAAAACAAAATAAATGTGTTAGATTTTTATAATTAATACTATTTTCTTAATTAAGTAAAACAAAGAGAGTAAATAATAAACTAAAGTCTGTGTATTTATTTCATAAAAACTCAGATTGAAAATTAACAAAACAATATCACTTTGAATGATAAGAAAGCTTATTATTAAAATATCAGCTGATTGACGTGTAGGTATATATTTGTATTATGAAAGATTAAATTATATAGCTGAGTTATAATGAAAGTTCGTCGACAGAAATAGAAGATGAAGCTTTAATAAGAGAGAATAACACAAGGGAATATTTAAAAAGTATGAATATTAGTGCACCAAATTGGGTACTGTACTAACGGAAAGTTACTCATTTCCTACTGTAACAAATATCTAAAGATTATAAATTACTTAGTCGTTGGTCTTGTGATACTGTCAATGATATCTATAAACAAATTCATTGATACCAGTAAATATTCAAACTTAGTAACTTTGCTCAAAAGAAAATCTAAAAGTTAAAAACCAAAAGAATTTCAAACATTTGAAATGCCTGATCTTTTGGATCATCTATTTTGGGATTAGGTAAAGTAATGTACGTAGCAAGTAGATGAAAGGTTTTTTACAGCATTCAGGTAAACGCAACGAATTGAACACCCTGTAAAGAAGCTAATTGCAAAAATTGTGTAAATATTTTGTAGTTTCAGGTTCTTGTGTGCTATTTATAAAATCTGTTTTTTACTTTATAAAATTCCATTATTCATAAAGATACTGTAAATATATTATTAAACTTTTAGCTACCCAAAAACTCTCCTTTATTGTAATTATTAGTAAAGCATTTCTAAACACGACAATATGTAAGATATCGAAAAAGCACCCTAAGCACCCTATTTTCGTTTATTTGCATTTTTTTTAGAACATTTACCATAGTAATATATTTTTTTTACACCATCAGACAGTAGAGATTCCAACGAACAAAAAGCCCACCGAATTTTTTAAAAAATCAGATATTTTGATGCGAGAATTTTCGATTGGAAATTAGGTTGCTTTTTCGATATTAAGTCAAAATAAGGTGAAAAAATAAATATTTTAAATAAAAAAAAATACAGTGTGTTTGGGACATAAAAAGGTAAGTTTTCGCCAAATTTCGTGAAAACTTTTTTTTTTTTTAAAGATAAAAATAATAAACCAAAAACTTGGTTATTTGAATTTTTCACATAAATTTTGAGGTTATGTGAAAAAAGTGTTAATAAAAAGGTTGTAGATCTTTTTATTATCTACAACTTTGTTATATAACGTTTTTCCATAGGACTTGTAGTTTTGCCGGAAATCGAGATAAACCATTCTCTACCCTTAAAAACTCACTCCTTCCACTTCCCGACATCGGATCGCCCTTAAATTATTTTTCCTTTCATTTTTGTAATATTCTTTTCCTTTTCCAATGGGTTTCATCCTACTATTATTATTTTTTTTTCACTTTTTACCATTTTCAAAGGCTTCAGCCCTGGTCTAAAAGCCAATTAATGTCTTTAATTTCTGATTGCTATTGTTTTAATAGTGTCTAATTCATTATTCTAGGCTTTGATTCAAGGTTAATTTTAATCAATTTTTTAATCATGCATCTGAAAAAGGCTGACTGTGTGTGTGGATTTTCTAAATCGTGTCAAAACTTAAGTCTATTGTAATAGATCTTAGAAGTTTAGAGATTTATTGATTTAGAAAATCAAATATATCAGCTATTACAAATTAAATCAAAATAATCTTTCACTCTTAAATGAACTTTTGTAATAAACACAAATTTCAGATTAAAACAATATTTTATTTTCATTTTTTGTTTTTATACTTCGACAAAAATTCTCTTTTCAGTTAAGTTGTAAATTTTAAAACAAATACTTTATAAATCCCCTTACAGTTTTTAAACATTTTTATATTTTATATACTAAATTAAGAAATCAATTACATTTAAAAAAAAAAAGTGCTATTCATATTTATAATACAAAATAAATACCAAAAATCGTTCATTTAGTTTTTTTTTCAACTACTTATAAAAATATACTTTAAACTTATGTGGGATATAAATACACTTGCAAAATTAGGATTACCTGAAATATTCCAATCGGTTTTATACGTTTGTATCTTTAACATTGTATAAAATATATAAGTATTTTATATATTAAAACCTAATGAAACCTGATTGTTATCTAAAATATCTTAAGCTGAGTGTTAGCTACAAGGAAATCGTTACGTTTTATTTTTACACACTTTTAGAAAACTATTTAACCCTACAATATCAAAAAACTTAATCTTTATAAATAACACTAAAAATTTATCTACAAATAAAACTACAATATCAATCTGTTATTGGAGTTAACTAACTATATAAAATATATTATTTATTTTGTAAATGGACTTAATATCGTTTCAGTTTGTTAAAGATCTAAGTAAAAATGTAGTTCAGACTTAATAAGAATTTAAACTCTACAATGTATCATCCCTTCTCCTCCTATAAAGTCCTTCGACGAGTCCTATATAAATAATCTGTAGTTTAATGATTAATACACAGCTTTCATTTAAGGATTATTCAAAATGAGAACACGAAGAATTGATGAAAGGGAAACAATAACAATAGACGCAGCAGACTTGAACTAATTCTTAGGCATTGAAATTCTTTCTCGTTAACACTGAAATCAATTTAGTTCTTTTGAAAGTAAATATCTAATTGCGAGTTTAATTATCAATTTTAATACAAAATTGAGTTTAAGAAATCATATAAAAATGTCCGAGGATAGGAGGGGGGAATAAATAACCAAAACAATGAGCCAAGATTTGTTCTTACAGGTAATTAAACATATTTGTCATGTAACTATAAAACATTTACCTTTATTCTAAAATTAATATTAATAAAAATCTATTTATAATTTAATAAATTACTGTAGAACGAAAGTTGTATACACTTTTTTTTAACAATATACAGTGAATGGTTTTTTATCCTCAATTTCGGTACATTAGTTTTTTACATTTAAAAAAAATATTATTACTATTATCTATGTGTCAGAATAACTATTCTATATTGAATTTATTAGGCTAATTTAGATGCGGTGTAGTGCAACACGAGCAAAAACGCAATGACGTCAATTGGGCTTGAAGCTACGTAATCTTTGATGGTTCAATACACCCCATTGCAGTGAAATGCTCCCTTGCACCGCGCATACTAAGCTAACCCTCTCAAAATGAATGTGTAATAAAAATTGTTGTTTTCTACTGACAAAATTCATTGAGTTAAATTCAGTATTTTTCAATACATAAATTTACACAAGAGTTTCTTTAAGATGAAATATCTTCAGAGCAACAAAACAGTTCAAAAGGCTAACCTAAATTAAATACTAGAAGCTTCTACTACGTGCAACTTCTTCTAAGCTTAGTACAAAGTTCAGTGAAAACTTTAAGAACAGGAAGTTTTAATTCAAGACTCCTAACTAGTAACTTTATTTTTTTTTAACAAAAATTTATAATTTTGATAATTACCCTTCAATGAAATTATAAATAAAAGTTTTATTTTGTATGGTATATTGCTCAGTTAGTCGATACGACATAAATTGAGTACAAACATTGCGTTAACTTTCTCATAAACTTTAACTAAAAAACAAAGTCTCAGTAAAGACAAAAATAACTACCGTATTCTTTTTTTAACCACAGTTTTCAAATTACAGTTTAAATAAATGTTACATATTTATTACAGTAATTACTTTGTTACAAATCCAAACTCTAATTATAAGCATATGTACTAGTAACTTTTACTAACACCCAAAAAGTCTCATTCTGAAGTAACTAATCAAAAATTAACAACATATAAACAAAATTGGAATATTTTAATTGACAGAAGCTATTTCAATAAACGTTTGGTAAATTACAAATGTGTGAAGTATGGAAATGTCAAGACAGATAACAAATGTATATTCAAAAGGCGTATACTGTATTTTAAAAATCTACAATTCGATTTAGTTTGCAACCAGAACATTTTCCTCTGTAATATGTACTTGGCAAAGTAAAAATATGATATGTGGCCGTCAAGATACTTACAAAGCCCCAATATACAATTTAATACAAGCAGATCCTATAAATATAATACCCGAAAATTCTTGGAAATATAATACGCGTGTGTCGGTGACGTGGCTTTACAGTACCTCGTAACTATACAAACATCACATTTCTTGTAACTCATCGCTTGTGAGTTACTAATATTAATAATTGAGCTGTGGTTCGAAAATTACAAGGGTGTTATACACATTCTACTGGCATATTGAGTTTAATAATTAACGTCAATACCGAATCAAAATTAATTTAATGATTATTGTTGCATCATTTTTAATCTAATTTTTGTTCAGTTTTTCAGAGCATATATTTTTGAAAGTATAGTTACGAATTGTTACGGTTATATTTTCACTATTCTAAACATAAACTTTGTGTGTAACTTTTAAAGATTGAAAGACGTTCTTTATACAATGATTTTCTGAACTTTTTAGAATTCGTATTCAATTGATATGGAGTGAGACCTGGATCCTAATATTGTGCAATAACAGAGTTTAAAAACTTGGAGAAAAATTATCTCGAGGAAAATGTTTCAGCCTACTTTCGATAACGATGTATGACCAATTAAAATATATATTAATAAAAATATTATACCAATAATGATTATTGTTGCTCAAAGTGTATTCACTTAAATCTAATTTTTAAATGATGGTTTTAATTACTAATATATCTGTACAATATCAATTCATTTAAATGTTATGTATATTGTGTTTCTACACTTCTAGTTATATATAACCGTTGGTATGTAAGTGAGAAACTAGACCGAACGTTATGACATATTTGGTTAATTTGAGTTTAAGGACTGTCTTCTAATAATATTATTCTGTACTTAATGTAAATAGTATAATAAAAGACTTATTGTTATATTTATTTCGTGATAATTGTTGTTGTTTTTTATTTTGGCTTAGACGCTCCAGTGTACAGTGGAAATATAATGTATTTTTATAGTTTTCAAACTTGTTCTAGCTTTTGATTGTTTGCATATGCATTTTATTTTTCCAAAATTAATTCATTATTTATTACTAAAAATCAGATACAGCTAGATGGTCTTAATGATAAACTACAACCTATTTGTTGTAGGGTTTGAAATAACCAAATTTGTGATTAATATTGTATTGTATTAAATCTTACTTACTACATTAGAAGCATTGCTTATTACTTTTGTTAAGGAAAATATATATGTCACAATTTTAGTAATGATCTCACATCATTTTTAATATAACACGAAAGGAAATTCAAAGTTTCCAAGCATCATTATAAAGTGTTAAAATAATTATACATTACTCAATGAATCCTTCAGACATTCTAAGTGCCTGAGGCATGTCGGTGTTGAAGATCACAAAGGCTTTAAGTCAGCTGTTAACTGACAGGGCGTTGAATAAATACTATCGGGGATAATTCCTTACTTTTATTATGAGGACGAAATGCACTTTCTTTACTATACCGAAAGATCTGTAGATCATACTAAAACGGCGGAAATTATTGAAAAAAGTTATTAATATTCTATCGGACATTTTAGAGGGAAAATATTTTATTAAAACAAATTTAAATTAATTAGTTAACATATATTAAAAATGAAAGTAAATGAAAATCGATACTTATCAGTTGACGTTCACAGAAAAGTATTGATTATAAATGTAAATTGACTATAAAATAAAAGTATATGGTATAATTTTTATATATAAATAAATACAGAGAGGAACGAGTGAAGAGAAAAACTTCTAACTTTCGCCTAACCTCATAGGGTAGGTCCTTTCATTTTTTACGGGGGAAAACATTTTTGTTTCAATTTTAAGTGGGTTAAAATGGGGAAATTCATAATTATTTTAATATCAATTCAAATCGTGTGATATATCATTTTGAAGGACATAAAAAAGGTAAATTTTAGTGCTTGGAAAAGTCTCTACGAAATCTCTAATCGGAATTATAGAGGGTAGAAATTGAGTTTTCAGTTTTATATGTGTCCTAGATATTAATGGAAAAATAACAAAAAAAGAATAGCATTTTTTTTTTTTTTTTTTTTTTTTTTTTTTTACAGCTGGCTTATTTAACTAAATGAATACACTTTGTTTATTTATCTTATTTTAACAAACATCCCCCAATTTTTGAAAAGGAGAGCCAACGAGGCAATTTTTCACCCATCGTGTGATGTATCATATCACTGTAAAAGGAATTCATTATTGTTGTGGAAACGGATGACTTGTAAAATGGGTTTATAAAACTTCATTAAATGAATTAGTTTTAATTACTCTAACTCTTAGCCTTTTTTCTTGTATGGCGAGTTTATAATTTCAACAAACATAGTCACGGGGTTATGTTTATTATGGGGTTATGGTAGTTATGGGGTTTATTCTATATGTCATCAGTTTTCTCTTATAATTCTATTTAAAATTATGTGTCACTTTAAAGCTAAACAAATTGCCCATTGCCCCCTCCCCAAATTGGGGCCTGTTTGATAGGAAAAATACGTTTAAGTGTGTTCATCTAGTTAACAAAATTAATCTTTTTATAAGAGATATCGTAGAGACTTTTCTGGGTACTAATTTTTTTTTTATGTCCTTAAAAATTATTTCACACGATGGCGATTGAAATTTGAAAAAATAAGTCTCCTTTTTAATCAACCCTCCTTCAAAAAGAGGGAAAAATTATATTTTCTCCATACAAGTGAATAGCCTTAACCGTATGAGGTTTGGCGAAAGTTAGGAGTTTTCAGCTCTACTCGTTTTGAAATTACCTAGGGGTAGAAATACTTTTTTTTAAACTCTATATATATGTTCCAGATGTATGAAAATTGTTGAAAATATTTTATACACGTAAAAATGTTTTCAATGGATAATCAAACGTTATTTAAATTATAGAATTTCTCTCTGAAAGATAAATAAGCTTAAATATTATATATTTTAAGAATAAAGTCACCCTAAAAGTATCAATAAATTATATTAAACCTTTTTAAAATTATTTTTATCTTTTTACTGGATCAGGATCCGATTTAACATAATAATTATATTTGTTTTTAATTCCAGATCGGTATTTTTCTTTTTCCAATTTTGGTTATGAATTGAAAATTCTATAACTTCAATCAAATTTGAGAGTACAGTTGTATATTTATATTTCAAGAATTATAGGTTTACATGTAAAAATTTTTAATTACATCCTCCAGGAGGCGCTATTTAGATAGCAAAATTGACCTGTGTAAAAAAGATAGTTCAATTTGACTGAAAGTTGTAGCCCAATTCTTGTATTTCTTTCGTCATTCGTTTAAATTTATAAAACGTTGTCCATGCTTTTGTAACATACAGTAGTGTTGAATTCGAGTTATTCACGGCGCAGAATAGGCAATATGAACACACGACGGTAATCACCAGAAAATTTTAAATCTAACTTGTAAAAGCCAACTAAATTTTTAGCTACTATATACTTATATACAAACTTATATTAATATGAGATTCAAAGCAGTTTTGTACAATTTTAGTGATTTAGAATGTTAATACATATTTAAAATTTTAAAACCCTACTAATTTCCATGCCATTAAAGAACTCAACCCCATTGCCATAATATCCCAAAAAAATTTGAATTATTAGAAGGAATTAATGCTCACAAAATATATTAGTAATAACCAATATAGCGAAAAGATAGCCACATCTATCGTTTCGCTAAATTGTTGTGCATATGTAAATTCAATTGTAAAATCTAATCTTGTAAATAAAGCCCTGACAATCAAAATGAACTATAATTTTAACAAATTTCATTTTGTTTGTCAATAACGGAAGTTAAAAAGCGAGATTCAAAGTAGTTTTGTCCAATGTTATTAATTTATAATGTTAATAGGTGTATAAAAAATTATCTACAAACCTACTACTTTCCATATCCATTCAAGAATTTAACCCCATTCCCATAATATCCCAAATTATGTTTTGTATATTAGAAGGAATAATATCCAAAATATATATTAGTAATAACCAATATAGCGAAATGTTTCGTATCATTTCTCTAAATTGTTGTGTGCATATGTAAATATAATTATATTCAATTGAAACATCTAATCTTATAAATAAAGCTCCGAAAATCAAAATCAACTATAAATATATCAAATATTCAATATTTTTGTCAATAATGGAAGTTAAAAAGCAAATATTTCTTTCTAAATTGAAAACTCCTCGCCTTGTTTCGGAAATTGTAAGAATTTAATCTTGAAAGGAAGTAAATAGTCAAATACAAAGAAACGAAGAATTTAAATTACTTTCACAGCAGCGAATCGGAATATATGGCCTCACATGAAATATATTCTTTCGGATAAGGAAGACTATTTCATATTGCTGTGCGCAAACTTTCTAAAGAAATCAAAGAAACATTTAGTATATTGGAATTCTACCGTACAGTGGCCAAGTCTCATTTAGTATCTAAACTATTCTGACACAATTATTTGTATTTATTTGAGATTATGAACATTGGAATATGTTATAGATGCTTAATTTTCAATAATATCTCACTAAAAACGATGGAACTATATTTAGTTATTCGACTTTTAAAGTGGAATTGTTGTTTTATTTTCACTATTTATTAATAATATCTGAAATGGCATGTTTTTGCAATATAGAAAATAGAACTTTTTGTTAAAATTAAAAAAAAATAAATTGATTAAAAATTTGTATTAAACAATTTTGAGAAAGTCATATTATATTTGAAACACTCTTACATCTAATATGGTCACATCGATAAGTATACTTTATACAAAACTTGGAAAACAAATAATCGATTGTTTAAACAAAGACACATTATATTAAGAAAATAAATCTCAACGTACAAATTTAATGTTCATTGCTAGACGTTACTATAACAAAAACCAACGATAAATGCAAATACAAAATATTCAGGAAAATAACTACATCAGATGTAACTATTCACTTACAGTCATACCATCCATTTACACAAAAAATGGCGGCCTATAACAGTTTTATACACCGTCTTATGTCCATACCACTCGATGAAACGGATTTCAAAGAAGAGCTAAACGTCATTAAATATATCGCACAGGCAAATAGATATAGAAGCCAAATGGTTGACAAATTATTGGAAAGGCATAGGAAGGCAAAATTGACGAAAAAATATAACACTATACACACTAGAGTAGACAAAAAGAAATATGTTGCTACCAATTATACTGAAATAATGCCCTCCATCCTAAAAAATGCACTCCAAAAGCATAACATCATTGTCACACACCGAACTAATAATAATATACAAAAAAATTTGCGTAAAAAACAGGAAATTCCTACAGAGAAGAAGTCAGGCATCTATAAAATAGCGTGTGACGACTGCGATTGTTTCTTCATCGGACAGACAGGCAGATCGTTCATAGATAGATATAAAGAACACTTGTCCAATAATAACTTATACACTATTAGATCAAGTTTCGCACAACACATTATCGATAACAAGCATTCGTATACTAACTTTGAATCCAACCTGACACCTCTCCATATCATTAAAAAAGGACCAATGATGAATGCCATTGAAGAATATAAAATTTACAAATCATTTAAACAATCACCAAACGATATTCTCAATGAAAAATTATCTTTCCAATCAAACGCATTATTTGAGACGGCAATGAGTTATAAATAAACTGATAAGACCAACCAATAGTCAGATAACCTTGGCCCCACCGTAATGCCAGTAGTTCGCGAACCATGAAACCGTGCGCATGTAAAAAATGTTAAAATCAACGTATATGTGTATTTATTTAATTGTGTGTATAGGGTCAATGTTTTTGTGATGTTTAATGTTTTAACGACCTCTACGGAGTGAAATTACTGAAGATGGAGATACTTCTCCGAAACGCGTCTTTGTAATAAAGACAAACTCAAAGTCACATGACGGAACTATAAATAAAGGTAATATAAATTAATTTATTACTCATTATATTGTACAAATTTAGTTAAAGTTTTTGTTTTAATTTAAAGGGACTAAACGTATTTAAAAACATTCCTAGGTCTTAAAGGTTTGTACAATTATTCTTCTTAGGTTATTTAGTCTTTGGTACAACCCTACACACCGGTCGGTCTCGTTGGGCCTCTGATGGCGCGGATGTGCATTTCCCCCTCTATTCGGAAAAAATATTATTATTATTTTATGAAGGAACATAAAGTTCTATGGACGAATCACTTTGCTACGAGTGATAAGTTGAGCGAGGACTTGTGATAAGGTTTTCGTTTATTCCAAAATGAGGTGTACCTTTATATTGTAATACAGGGGGTTAATATATTCTTATATATAATATATAATACAAGATACAGTTCAAGTCGGCTAAGTAGAATATCAGTAAATAATTTGGTAATTATTTACAATAACTTTGTCACCTCTAACTTCTTTCGTATTTAGATATGTTACCAACAATGGACAACAAACGACAGATAAACATGTTTGAAGGCCCGGAATAACTAGAAAATACCAGTTACACAGGGTCAAAGTCTTATCAATGCTGCGATATGAAGCGATCCTTTTCTGTCAATTCTAATGGCGTCGTGATCCGGTTTCAATCCGTTTACCTACAAAAGGTTGGTCAGGTGGTTATATATATATATATATATATATATATATATATAGCTACCTGGCCATACCTGTCATGATAGCCTATATAATTATCTCGCAAAGTAAGCATTATTAACTTAAATAAACATACGAAAGGTTTGGGCTGGTGGATGGGTCAGTTCTAATGGCGTCGTGTTCCGGTTTCAATCTGTCTCTGTGCGACAATTGTGAGCTAACTTTAAGTAAGTTTATAGTGATTACCGAAAAAAGACACTTTGCAAAATTTCTTATACAATCACGGTGTTTTGCCGAAATGTCCGGAGTGAGGTAATGACATGACTCTAAATAGGTCAGTTTCGCTGTAACAAACGTGTCATTGTAATGAACAGTAGCAGCAAGAAAGTATTTTTAAAGCCATAGGTCATTTGTACAATGGCGATGACAATAGCCTTGTGAACCATCTTCGGACTCCAACGCCAGTAGCTCATCTGAAGACGACTTCTAAAGTAAGTATCCCACTTTTTTTTACTTTTCCGGGCCATAACAAATGTTTTTCCTTTATTTACAAACATAAATATGTCAAATGTCTTCATACTAAAGAAGTCAGAGGTGACAAAGTAATTGTAAACAATTACCAATAATTTTGTCACGTCAGCAGAATTACATTTTTTAAATGTATAAAACCGAAACTAAAATGAGACAGCTTATTGTAGTTAGTTTTTATTCTTTTATAAATAACAAAGAAATAAGACAAACTTTCAGAACCATGTTTGCGGCTTATTCATTTCAACGTTCCTAACAGCAGGGAAAAGAAAGACAAATAGCAAACCATTATTTACCTTAGATATTATTTACCTTTATATTTCAGGCTTGAATCCTGTTCGTTCTGGAAACTTAAAACCTTGTGGTAAAGTAATCTTTTTTGTACTTTAGTAGTTATTCTCTACAATAATTATCAATTAAATCAGTCAAAATTCAAATTCTATTAATTATAAATTAACTACTGTATTTGTTATCTTTGACTTACCGCCAGCAATCCTTGATTAGTTCTTTTTTCAGTTTATATTGTCATATATCTCATTACACTACACGTGTTTCGGACATTATCGTCCATCGTCGGGTGATAACACTTGCTGGCGGTAAGTCAAAGATAACAAATAGTTATTCAAGCATATCCGGTTGCTCTAGACTATCAATATCATTATAAATTAAATTAGCGTATAACGTAACAGTCTATTAATCGAGCAATACATGTAAAGATGATAAACTAAATGAGGTATCTTTGCTGCTGAATTTTCTTTTGAATGCTAAGAGCTGTTTTGTTTTCCTTACTGAAATATATATTCCAATTAAGTACATACAGTATAAAAGAATTTGGACACTAGTATAATCCTTTATATATCAATTAACACATTTATACGATGTTTTAACAAAATATATATATATATTTTACGTAAACATTACATATTTACAGTAGGCCTAAGAGACGATCTCATAGTGTAAATTCAGTTACTGACCAATCAACCGTTAATTGCTTTTTTGGTTAGTACAACTTATAATTACACAGTTGGTCCTTATATGCTGCTGTAAACAAAGGACCCTATATAGACAACACAAAGTATAGACAACACAATGTATGTTGTCCATGGGGTAGTGAATGATGGATTTACTAAACAATTTGTTGAAACAGGTTGTTATGTTTTGTTCAACTTGTGTTCTACAGTAACTAGACAACATACACGCTCCATGTCTTTATAATAAAGTTATTTTAACAATCAATGGTGCTGCACACATTCGTATAGTTCTGTATTTAACATGGATAACAAATCAGAATGTTAATTATTTAAAAGGAAAAATAAATCTCCTTTAAATATATTTTTAAATACAACATATTTCAAGTATTGTTTTCAAATGTGCCATAAATATTTACCAAGACCATTAATTAGTAATTGTAGACTTTGCAAAGTTGAATTCAGCCGGGAAACTAGCTTTTCTATCTCTAAATAAACCACACTCCAATCTTCATCCTGCAGTCGCTTAATGGTATTATCCCATGTGCGGTTTATACTGTCCACGGTTAATTGGATTAGATTTCTATTGTTCAAATACACTATAACGAAAATTTCCGTACAAAATCTTTTACACAGTACAGTCAGTACGTAATAATTATTTCAATATGAACGTAAAAAATATAATACATACCTTTAATATATGGTTCATTATACTAATATACATACATAGTAAAATGAACAAAAACAAGAATCAACCGTAGTGTTAAACGGTTATACAGGGTGTCCCAGAACTCTCTGGAACAGTTTTGTAGGATTGTACTTTAGGTAAAAATAAGAAAATAATTCTAATAAACGTAAGTCTGGAAACGTTTCGTTTCCCATTTATCCGCCATTTTGTTTTTTTACATAAAAGCTTTTGTATAGAAAATGTGTAAGATAATGAGTTAAATTTTGGTACACAAGTTTTTTATGTAGCATTTTACCAAGATTTAAAAAAACAGAACATTTTGATGTATATTTTCAAGATGGGAGCCGTTTAAAGTTTATAACGTTATAATCTCTAAAACCGATAACTTTACAAACAATTTACAAGAGAAAAAGGTTTACTTTTATTAATAACAAATGAATTATTTTTTCTATTTTTCTGTACAATAAATTATAACCGAATTATCGCCAAAAAACTACAAATTTATTTTTCTTGGTAGTTGTCTACAGATCAACAATTATTGGTCAATAACCAAAATATTTCTGAACTTTTTAATTTATTACGTAATTAATAGCATACAATACATTTTACTATCGGAAGTGTTTTGAAAATTAAAATATTGTTTAAAAACTTTAAAATCAAAACACTCAAAAACAGTTGGTTTGGCGGTCGATGCTTGATAGATTTAAGTTGTGTAACCATGTTGAAGGCCGTAATTTCCAGCAGTTATTGTAAATATAATGAAATGGTTGCCCTCTTTAAACTATTAAGAGTAAGAAAAATTTATAAATATAAAAACTCTTTTGTTTATTTCAATAAAATAAATAGTCTTCTAGCAACTAAATCTATTTAATTACTGTTGCAATATTAACTTAAATTATTCATATTTTACTTTGTCCTCACCTAATTTCCCTAAACCAAATTCGTCTTTGAAATGATCATTTCTTATCTTTCTTGGCAATTTTTTTGTGAAATTAACAGTTTTTGAGAATTTTTACTTTAAAGTTTTTAAACAGTTGCTATTTTGAAAAGGTTAAAATTGATATTTTAATTTTCAAAACACTTTGTATTATTAATAAATGCATTATTATTGTTAATTATGATTCAGTGATATTTTGTTTATAGACCAATTGTTGATGTTGTACCAAGAAAATATTTTTTTATTTTTTTGACGATAATTTTTTGGTTTATTGTAAATTGTTTGTAAATTTAAAGGTTTTAGAGACATTTAACATTAATACTTTAAAACGGCTACCGTTTTTAAAATATACAACAGAACTTTTGGGATTTTTGTACCCTTATAAAAGGTTACATACCAAATTTGTATAGCAAATAACTCATTATCTTATCTACTTCCAAAAATGTAAACTTTTTTTAATGGTGGATTAATGGGAAACTAAACGTTTTCTCACCTGTGATTATTGGAATTTTTATCTTATTTTTACCTAAGGCACGATTCTACAACCTAACTTTCAGATAGTTCCGAGACATCCTGTATTTCCGTATTATAATTGTAAAACTAATCCTTCTTCTACGGTTGATTCTTGTTTTTGTTGATTTTACCATGTATGTATATTAGTATAATGAACCATATATTAATGGTATGAATTATATTTCTCAATTTCATATTGAAATAATTTTACATACAGGAGACACTCTGTATATATAAACAACTTTTTTAAACTATGTCGGTATCTGTATTTTCTCTGAGGAAGAATTATCACACTTTAGTTCTAAGTTTGAAGTTAATGGATAATGATGGATTATTAATATTATGTAGTTTATTCAAGAATTTGATAAACTTTTATACCTTCCCAAAACAATAGCACAGTGTAATAATGCTTATACAACTTACCCACATAAAGCCAGAGTTAATATGAATTTATCCACTCGGCGAGACATCGTACATCGAGAGGATATGGTGTTTGATTTGGCAGCTAATTAAGAGAAAGTAATAACTGAATTGTGTTCGTATTTGATTGTATGAGTTATTTAATGTACAAGGCTTTATTTCCTTCTTATCAAGGCACAATATAGTAGTTGAAACGATGACTAATTAGGTCACATATGAGATTAAATCATAAATTAGATTTATAAGAATTGATCAGTTTTAACCGAAGTAATATTTTATTTCATTTTATTAAAATTTTATTTTCGCAAGTGGAAACATAAACCTTGTCTTTAAACATTCTATGATTTGTTTTTATGAAACATTTTTTAATCTCTCTATTAAACCACTAAATTTATAATTAAATTACTATATTATGGAAACCTGGATGTTAACAGCAGAATATAAGAGTAAACGAGGGTTGGGCCAACATTCGATAACAGTGTATGGGTAAATAAAAAGTTTAAATGAGCAGTCTGGGTTATTAAAAATAATTGAAAAAGTCCAAAGTGGCTAGGCTGCATAATGGAGGAAGGAAATTTATTATTTTAGCACACTAGAAGTCAAAAGAAAAGCGAGAAGATGCCAGAAAATATGGCTTGAGAAAGTAGAGGAAATCCTAAGAGTGGTGTTCATCTGAACACAGAGGCGGATTAAGGAAGGTATTGTAAGAAACATATACAAATCCAGGTTTGTAATGATAAAGACACTTGAAATAAATTTTAGTATTTAATTATTACTTTTGTGATATTTCCAACCCTTTAGGGGATTTTCGTAGTCATTTTTACTTAGTAAATTTCCATATTGTCATTACCTGCATAAATATTATTATGGAAAACAGCCAACCTCTTTCTTCTAAAACCTTAATTACATAATTCTCTTTTTTCAACATTCTCGACCACGTCAATCCATTATTTTTTATTTGACTTCATCATTAAATATATTATATAGATTTCTAAGCAGATAATTTACAATACTTAATGAGAAATAAATTACTTTCAGTTTGAAAACCAAATTTTCTTAACATTATAAAATTATGGGCAAATAGTTCAATCCATAGTAGTTTTTCCTTTCTTGAAATTTATAAAAGTATATAGCGTAATTATTTTAGATATTTAAAAGTTTGGTTACTGAAAAATATAATTTATAAGAATATTTCTAATTTTAATTATTATAATTTATAACAGCGTTTACTATATTCAATAGACAGGACAATGATGCATGTTGGAGACACTGTCGGTTTTTAAATTGGAGTTTAACCAACTTTATGACTGTCAATTCAAAAGACTAGAATTGTTTCTTTATGTATTGTGTCGTCATTCGGCAAAACAAAACAATTGCAAATAAACCGTTGCCGTTGTGCAGATTCATTAACTATGTAAAAGAAAATTTTAATTAGACTTGTTTTAAAACTTTAATTGGAGTTTTCTTTTAGCACAGTAAAATAAATTAGCATAAATCTCGCTTTTGTTGAAAATCTTTTCACAACTGAAAATACTTTTTCACAGAAATTAATCAAGAAAGGTATTGTTCTGTTTAAAAAAAAACTATAAAACATTTAAAGATTATTGCTTTATAATTGTAAAGGTATTATTGGTTTTTGTTCTGTTCACAAAGTCAAAATAACATTAGATATTATTATTTTTTATTGAAATGTTAAGTCTCTATTAAATTTATAATAGGTATATAATTATAATATAATATATATATATATATATGCATTAAAATTATTATACGTTCATAACAATAAAGTAAACATTAATTTAAAATTTATAAACACAAATAGAACTTATATAATTTAAGATGGATTTGATATTCATGTATATAATACCCAATTCAATTAAACATTGATGCTCCCTCTTTAATTACAAAAACAAAAGTATAGTACAAAAAAATATTTCTCTAATAAATAAATAAATTTACAACCTGAACTTTAAACTGTAATACTATTCACTATTTATATAACTTACAGTTTTGATAATGTAACACTGACATTAAAACTATTGTGAGTATTGTGGTTCTCCAGTTACTTAAATTAGACTTAGTTCCTTGAAAAAATCATTATAGGTTAAATAAAAAATTTAAAATATGTATATAAACCAAACGGATAAATGCTTTCATTAAAAGATTAACATGTTGTAAATAAAATAACAACTACTTGATAGAAAAAAATTAACTTTTTTCGTCTCCTTTTTAAATATATGGTTTATATAAAAGACCATATAGTTAAAACGAGTCATGTCTTGTCTTGTCTTGTCTTCGTCATGTCTTTAAACTCTATATTTTTTGTTGATAAAAGTAGGAGCCGAAATAACAATAAAGATAATTTATCGAATGTCCAAGGAGCACTTTGGGAGTATTCAGAATAAAGAAAATAAGGATTCCCCGAACCACAAAACAAGAAACAAATCTTAGTCTATAATAAATCGAATTATGTTTATTCAATTAAACTTATGTACATTTGTATGACATCATCACCATCTTCAGAAGTTTACTGTTAATAAACTTAAGGCTATGGACAAAGTAGCACCACCTCTTAATTAACGGGGCAATAACAAAGATATTGTGGACTACTTGAATGATTGTTTTTAATATTTTCCAAAATTATAGTTCAGTGTTGTTAAATTTGATCAATTTTATTTACTTGGTGGTTTATTTTATATTTTAAACGATTGTACATATGTAATCCATAAGGTTACCAAGAGCAACCCTTTTACACCCGTTTCAGTTACATGAGACAATACGGCCTCTTTTTGATTGACCGGTTAAAAATTGGACGTTGAACTACTTGGCACTTTGCTTTAGGTTTATGTTTAATTTAGCTGTAAATATCTGAGGTTGATGACTATGTCATTAAAATGTATATATTGGTAATATAATATACATAACTGGATTTATAATAATCTTAGGTTTGTTTGTTTCTTGTTTTTTGTAGTTTTGGTAATCCTTGTTTTTCTTATTTATATTATTCATATTTTCGATTTAATGTTTCTTATTTTAGTTATTTCTGTATTCAAGTGTTAGTGAATAACATAATATATATTAATTTTGAATTTTTATTATTATCCAATCAAGGGTCATACATTGTTTAGGATACTTTTCAAATGTGTTCCAATTAGCTGAAAATGGCAAGGATACAAAAATAGAATATGTATCACAATCATAATACTTTCCTTATTTTGTGATTGTTAAGTAAAACGACATCGCATTTAACCTATATAAAATTGATTAGTTTGTTTTAATATGATTCTGTTTTATGCGATTAACTCATTAATTTAGGACTAATAAATCTTCGAATGTTTAATGAAAGAATTATGACGAATGCATCAGTCCTGCAACATGAGGACTGACTCATTATTATTCGACTATATAATATAATAATACAAAGTCATATTGTGTACATCTGAATAGAATATGTAAAAATATTACACTAGTCATGCTCAACAAATTTACAAACAAAAGAAAACAATAATATTAATGTCAAAAAGAAAATATTGTTCTGTAATTTATTTTGTATTCTTTTGTAAATAACAAAGAAGAAAGGCAAACTTTCAGAACCATGTTTGCGGCTTATTCATTTCAACGTTAACAAGAAAGAAAGGAAGATAAATAATAAACCATCATTTACCTGAGAGATTATTTTTATCCCTTTGTATTTGAGAGAAAAGCTGAAGATCGTTTGCTCTGAAAGCTTAGTAGGAACTTGACTTTAAAATCAGATCAATTTTGTAATTTTGTTTTTATTCTTCACAAATATCTAACAATTAATCACTAAAGTTTTGAGCATTAATAATTATAAAATAAAAACATATAATCGAACCCTATATTTGTTAAAGAACAATGAAAGGATGATTATTTCTTGTTGTTTAAAGGGTAAAAACCACTCCGTCATTATCATCTTTAAAAAGCAAAGACTCCTAGTCCTGGAATACTCTAATAGAATCAGTGTCAGACGAGAACAAGAGTTGGTTAAAGGAGAGCTGGTAGGAAAGATGAAAGAGAGGGATCCAAGGAAATAGTACGTGAAAAACTGTACATCAATCTAGATATATCGGGATTGCTAAAACTGAATTCACAATATTGAGCCCCTGAGGATCAACTGAAGAAGACAACATAGAAGTTAAATAGTTATTTGGATGACATATAATTGTGTCGAGGCATATGAGTTAAATAAAAAATTTCGTAAATTTAATTAGAATCTATCATTTTAAAATTTACATTATGTTTGAAAAGAAAATATGTGTTTAAGTGATGTTTACATATTTAGATTAAGTGATCGCCTTATTACATGAATTGACTTCTTGTTCATCGATTAATTAATGTTTTGGTTTATGTAACTAATGGTTCATCAATATTATCTTATATTCTGTTTCACACTAGGGAGTTCTTGCTGTCTGTAGTGTAAACTCAGAGAATTTGTAGAAGTTGCCTGTTTGTATATTGTTTTAATGGTGTTAGACAGTAAAGAGACAACAAACATGATCCTAAGTATAGTAAACATTCAAGTTAGTTTAACAATCAATACACGAAATACTTTTCAGGCATTTTTATTTACTCAGTATAGTAAATATGATGGATATCTCAAAACATTTCGACCTTTGGATACCAAAAAGATTTTCAATATTGTCAATACGTAAGCTGGACAGCTGACACAAAATGAATACATGAACATGAATTTGACTTAAGCGCTATAGTGTACTCAAATATAACCCTATTGAAATTCAGAAAAATCAATTAATTATTATCAAAATGGTGTCAAAATTAAACCGTCTTTTTAAATTTGACTTGTATTTTTCAATGTATACACTAAATTAGATACACATTTGCATATTTCAATTCTGCATGTAAAGATGTCAACTCTATTTCTCTATATTAAAAAATAACTTTCTAAGTTATTGTAAAAAAAAATGTAATATCGAACCCTTATCTCCTTGGAAAATAAATTATTCGAATTATTACGAAATCGGGCATTGAAACAACAGTGGAGACAGTCTAATATAAACACATGTATGAGGACTTCGGAATTGGCTATTAATTTCCACCTGGGTTCTTTTGTTACAATAAACAAGACAGTGTTTCAATTTATAATTACTAAGTATTGCTCCCTCTCTCTATATGTTTACAAAGTGGTTATAAAGCTCCCCCCCTACTATTTTTCTACAATTTATATTTAAAGTGTTTTTCAATGATACCATTCATTATATAGGTAGAAACTTTAACTTTTGTGGTATTCTAAATTATTGGGAGTTACCTGAGATCTAAGATATAGGAGTCAACTTCCGAATTCTTTATGAGAAAATAGTCATGTGACATGTTAATTAACACTGCCTTTCCCCCCTGAAAACAATGGTGAAATTAAAAGAGTTGTACAGTTTCCAAGAAATAAGTAGGTCAAAGATGTAGCAATCGATATAAAAGGTGCATTGAGAAGATAGTCATGCGACATGTTGATTAACACTGCCCTTTTCCCCCCTGTAACAAAAAGTCAGTGTTCATCGACATGTCTCATGGTTATCTTCTCATTACAACTTTTAAGTCGAATCCTACATCTTTGAACTACTGATTTCTTGGATATAGTACAATCTTTTTTAATTTTAAATGTACCATTGTTTTCAGGGGGAAAAGGCAGTGTTATTCGACATGTAGCATTACTATCTTTGAATAAATAATTAGTAAGTTGACTCCTATATCTTAGACCTCGGGTAACTCCCAATATTTTAGAATAGCTCAAAAGTAAAAGTGTCTACCACAAAATGAATGGTATCATTGAAAAACACTTTAAATATAAATTGTAAAAAAAAAAGTAAGTGGAAAGGGACTTTAAAACCACCCGGTGTACCACTCTCATATAATATTATTTATACAATTTCTTTAAATTACAATTCACCTTCATTAATACAATTTATTTCTTTGTGTTTCAAACAAACATATCAATTATCATTATCAAATCATAAACTCAGAATGATTCCAACTATTGTGACTAGACTCTGATTCTACGTTATTTTAGTCTCAAGTTCCTTTTACACATAAAGTTTTCACAGCTTTACGAAGTTCACTAGTCTGGTCTGATATCCTCAGAGGTTCTCTCGCGCCAAGTTCGTCTTGGCTATCTTCTAGAACCCTGCAGTCGGTCTCCTCCTCAATGATTGACCTCGTTTCTTTCCACCAAATGGTTTATACACCTTATAGCTCATGACGTCCACCACACTTGCAAAACAAGTTATTTCGTCTGTTTTCCAGCTTTGTCACAATAATTGTTTATCATTCCGACTTCTCAAAAGAACTTATATTATTATTCCACCTAATTTATGTTCCTAATTCCCATCAGGGGCTTAACTGACGTCAAGAAATTAGTGATGTACAGAATAACAAGATTCATAAAATGTATGTAATAACTGTTTTAAATTAACTTTCCCTGCTAGATAAGAACCCTTGGTCTAATCATAGAACTTAAAATTCCCTACAAGGCTCAATAATACAACTTTTGGGCATTCAATTTAAAGGATCTGATTGTATTACATTGTATAACAGGGTTGGGTAAATACTATGATAGCCCCATCAACTTCTTTAGCTTTTATAGACTACTAATTATTTTATTTTTTATTATTATTATTTTGGCAAACGAAATTTATGTGACTTCTGTTAAAACAAGAAGCTTGGAAGATTTCCTCAATTTAATACTAAATTAAAGAAGATATATTTTCACAATGAATGATTTCGTAAACCAATTTTTACTGAAATTACATAAAATAATGAAATTAAAGTGAAGTAATTCCAGTGCGTTTATATTATTTTTTTTTTTTACCCATTTTTGTATATGAAGAATAAAATTAAAGATGATAATATACTAATAATTTACATCAAATTGTAGGTAAATTAATCAAGCCAAATATAACATCGCTTCGCATTATACACAATTATTGAATTTTAATATTTTAGTAATTGTTTTCTTTTTTCTTTTATTATTATAGACTTTTACACTTTCACTTCATTGAGATGATTAAATCTTGAGTCAATTTTTGTAAATAATATTTTATGAAATTTCATGAGTACGAAAAGTTCAATAACTTCACATTATTTCTGCTATTTTGTATTAGTATTCATTCAGTAAATCCTTAAGGCACCAGATTAACTGTATCAAACACAAATCATCACTTTCCTAGTATATACAACTTTTAACAAAAATCACATTTCTTCCAAAATGTAATTAACACGGTTATAATATTTTTATTAATCAAATCTGTAACTCAAGAGACAGGCATTTTACTTGATTCTTTTGATTTTTATATGCTGTTAACAATTAAATGTTTCTATACAGTAACCTATTTGCCGTATTACAAGCTTGCAAAATGTCTATGATACAAAATGTCTTTGATCAGCACAAATTAAATGGAGAAATTCTAGAAACTAAGCTGACTTAAATCAATTAGGTTATTTTATTATTTTAGTTAATTATACCAAAACTTTTGTTAAAGTTTACCAGCATAAATTTCTTTATAATCAGCATAAGAATTAACGTACAGTATTACATGGAGATTTTATCCTGCAATTAGATAAAAGACATTGTTACATAATTAATAAGTCTGTGATTTAACTTGTAATGTTGAACTTTAGTCATGACACATGTCAGATTTAACAATAAGAGATGTTATGAAAGTTCTGTTCCTATTTATATCAAGAATACTCATTTAACAAGACGTTATGCTGTCTGACTTTCTTTTGCAAATAATATATTATTTTAATGAGAGTTAAAAAGGTTTTAGTTAATTTTGGAAAAAACAAGAAATCGAGTTTCAATTGTTGATAAATAAAATTACTGTATTAATAAAATTAAATAACAACAATTACTTTGAAATTTAAATACAAAATAATAAAATACTATTGAACAAAGTTTTGCAATTAGCTCTTAAAAATAGTTAAATCTAGTTGCATAATTTATACTTTAAAATATCTAGTTTTAAGGGGAGTCGGACTTCCGTTCTTGGTAGTTCAGATTGACGGAATATCAGTATAAAGTCTGAACCATCAGTATGAGACGCTGTATTCAAGAAAGTGGATTGCAACGCCATTTACAATACGGCAGGCTGAATCTTCCAGCAGAGAAAAGTTTAATGTAAGATTGTATTTATTTCCAAGAACCGTTACACAAGTAAGAAAATCTAAAACATAGTAAACACAAAAACCAAGAAAATGTTCTAAACTAAGTAATCTATTAGAACCCGGGGGGAATACTAGACCACAGCGGTTAACATACTAAAATACGTAATCAAGAAAACTACAAATTAACAGAATTAGTTGTAGCTCTGGGTTCGTTTTGTAAATTAATTATTTTTGTTTTAATTTATCACATAATCCTGGATTATTAGGGTTGTGTCATTTATGTCATGTTCAAGATATTTTTCGACCTGATAACCACAATTAATTGATCCCTCCTTTTGTTGTATATTATTTTTTACATACACAAATTATGTTAAATCTCCAAATAAACTATACCATCATAGTTTAGTTGTTAATTCAGAACATTCTCTCTAGATAAAATTTAGTAATGTTAAATTTTTTTCATAAATTAACTTTCATTTGTGATAATTAAATTTTGATTCGAAAATTACTATTGTTAAGTTTAGTGTCTCAAAACATTTCGGATACAGAGTGTTATCAAAATAATTAATAAACATGTCCGAAAACAAGAAAAAAAGTGTTGAAAATATGTGCATCGGCTTAACTCACATATTTTATGTGTAACTAACTCATAATAGAGGACCCAGGACTTGTTCATTAATGTAGGTCCACACTTGTTAAATCACGAAAAAAAAAAAAAAAAAAAAAAAAAAAAAAAAAAAAAAAAAAATTATCCAGTGTATTTGGAAGTTACAAATTCTAATTTTATAAGTTCAGATTGTCGCAATCAGAAAATGAATACATATTATATGTGTATAATATATTGGAATTTTTAGTGTGATTTACTCTGAACGAAATTTGTAAAACGGTTTTAATATTTATATTATTCGTAACTTTGAAATCAACAGACTAATAGAGCAAAACAAAAATGAAAAAGCACTTATAATTTCACAAACAACAATTTATTGCTACAGCTGTTTCGCCGTTAGCCATCGTCAGACAACTTTCTCTTATCCATGTCCCTTTCAGGTAATACCAGGTCATTGCCCCACCTCTGCTTTCATCCCCACCTTCATTCCTAGATGTTAGTGTTAAGTTGACCTGTATTTTAGTTTTTAGTTCTTACTTCTTAGTTGTCTGACGATGCTTAACGGCGAAACAGCTGTAGCAATAAATTGTTGTTTGTGAAATTATAAGTGCTTTTTCATTTTTGTTTTGCCTTATTATGGAATTTCACCGAGTACCGACTGTAGTCACACTCAATATGACTAATAGAGATTTTTAAATTCAATAAATTTACTAAATAAGTTAAGATTTTATTTGAATCGTTTGAAATAATACGAATATTTGACGTTCAATTATTATGAAGTATATTAAAAAAATTATTAAGGTTTTTGCAAAACTGAGTAAAATAGAACACGATCTTAGTTCATATTTCTGTTTAGTTATTATTGTGTTATTTAAATGTAAAATTTCGTTTCTAACCAGAATATTTTAATTGTATTTACTACTTAGGATAGAATTTACATTTTTTTTAAAACTTACTTTATATAATACAAACTGTACAAGTACGTGACAATATTATGATTTGAATTTCATTGAGAAGACTTGGCGAGACTGAGAGCATTTTGGCTGTTACAATGGCAGAAAGTTATTGCTGGCGTCTACAGTAAATACACATGGCGCCTTCTAGCTCCGTCTTATTAAGCTCTATCCGTATCTAATGAAAAACTTTATTGGTTTTATCAATCTAATTTACTTCAAATTAAAAGAACAGAATTAAATTTGTAAAGAAAGATTGTAGCCCAAGTATATTCCATTTAAGTAGGAATAAAGTGTTTGTAATGAAAATATTGTTTTAAATTCCAAGATAAGTAGCTTCATTATTAATGAATTTTTAATATGAGTTTTTCATATTAAAATCCTTTCATCGAATCTCTTATATTGAAATCACAAACGATTTTACAAATGAGAGTAATATGACAATATTTTATATTATCAGTTAAAATAATAATATAGGTAATTAATTAATTTATATATGTGAAATTTGAAAATATATTTCATATAAGTAAGTACTTTATCATTGTTTTAATTTAAAATGTTGCATATTGTTCCTTCCGTACGACCGTTCTATCATCCTATCCAGAATTCATATCTAGATTAAGTGACGTTTCATAAAGATGTTAAACAGCAGTGATAGAGATGAGAATTTACTTATATTATACAAAGAGTAAGTATGTGTTATTCTCAGGAGAAGAAATGAATTTTTTAAGATAAACATTTAACTTTAGAGCAAATGAGAAGAGAGTATTTTAGATGCAGAGTCAGGGGGGGGGTTAACAATTAATAAAAATGTATTTAATGGGAGATAATTATATATAGATTGATACAATATTTGTGGAGAGCATTGAAATATAAACATCATTTTATCTTTGAATTTAATTTTTTTAAACTTTCTTTTCAAAGATTCAAAAACTTTAAAATGAAAGATTTAAAAAAAACATGAAATACGTAGCCTACTTCTTAATGTCTAATTTATAGTCATACTTTCATTAAATTATTATCATACAAAGCATAACTTTCAGTACTAGGTAAATTTTTATTTTATTTAGGCTATTTAAATTTCTCATATATTTATAAAATCTTAAACAAATAATTATTTTAAATTTATTTGTACTGAGTAGTCTATTGGTTTTTGTTATTGAAATAAAATTATAGTACAATTGGAATAAAATGAATTCATTTACTTTATCAATTACCTTGCATTTCGTTAAGTTTTTATATTTCCACCCTTAATTTATACACTGTGGGGTGGATTTAAAAAAAGTAAAAGTGGATTATTGTATTGTCATCCAAGCTTGGTAAATAAGCAAAATTTCAATAATAGATTATGTCAGGAAGTGTGTTAAATGGAGGATGCAAGATTCCAACATACACGCCTCATATTGTGAGTTAAAGTAAAGCAAGGAAAAATATTGTTAATTTGCCAAACTGTCTACATTACCAGTCAAAACTCATTGTCATGGCGTAACTGTGATATTATAATAAACACTATTTTTATTATTACATTATATTTTTTTGCGTTTTCGTTAAAAAAATTTTGTTAAGTATTTTTAATACATTTTTCTTCATTTTCTTTTTTATGAAAAATGTGTAATATGAACAATTGATACACTATTGTTGTTAATATTATTACTTTAAATGAAACATTTCTCTTCATTTTCAAAGTTAGATATGTTTTAAAATCGTGTTGTTCTAAAACAGGTGAACCGAAATATTGTAGAATTTAAGAACGCCAGAATAATGTAGTTAGAATTACAACTTAAATCACAGCTAAAGTGAAGTTTAAACAACAAAAGTTGTGTTCTACAATTATTAAATAAACTAATTCTTACATTCCGTAACGTTTGTAATTTCCTTATATTTACTCTATTGTTACATGGGACACTGAGCATTAAAGTTAATATAAGTTTGTACAACTAAAACTTCAAAACAATGAATACTTAATGAGAAAAGCTGTAGAAACTTAGATAAACCCTTAACAAAGAAACCAGTCTGAGAGAAATTATTTCCGTATAATGGCTTTCATTCATTTGTAATATTTTTCAATTTTGTTTTTGTTACTTATGTTGATTAGATTATACAAATGACTTCTACATTGTGAAATAATAAGTTATAGAATAAACTATTTAAAATTATAGTAGTAAATTTTTAAGCTGTCCTCGCTACCAACGCATTTAGTAAAAATAAATGAATTAGTACATGGCATAATTTTTAAAAAATGAAAAATTATTGAAAGCAGAAAAATTAAATTTAAATTACTTGGTAATAGAATGAATGAACTATTGTTTTATTTCTTGGGAGAGATTATGACTATTAAACCCTCTCTTCCATCTAACACGAAGATAGATAATTAAAGATTTGAGAGAGAGAGAGAGAGAGAGAGAGAGAGAGAGAGAGAGAGAGAGAGAGAGAGAGAGAGAGAGAGAGAGAGAGAGAGAGAGAGAGAGAGAGAGAGAGAGAGAGAGAGAGAGAGAGAGAGAGAGAGAGAGAGAGAGAGAGAGAGAGAGAGAGAGTTTAAAGGTATCCAGTTCTCGAGAATAATGAATATATCACTTATTTTCTGGCCATTGTAATATGTTTACAGAACAGAAATGAATGTTGTCAGAAACACGGTAGTAAACAACCAATTTTCTAAACAACAAAGTTTGATAAGGATGGTATCTTCATTCATGCAAAGTGTTAAAAAAATGTCAAGTAAAACTTTAAGTGGTGGTTATACGGGTCAAAATATTTAAAAAAACTTTCCAATAAACATATGCCCGGAACGCTTTGTTTCTTTTTGCTGGCCATTTTGTGTAGGTTTTTTTTTTATAATTACAGCTTCAAAGTTATTAATATTTTGAGTCGAAATTGTTACACATATTTTTTATATAACGGTTTACCGGTATAATAAGAATTAAAACTTTATCTCATACATTTTCAAAATGGCGGCCGTTTACTTTTTTAACAATAATGGTTTTAGAAATATTCAGTAATAAAAATTTCTAACAGTCAAAATTATAAGATAACGTTTTTATCTTGATATACTGATAATCATTTAAAATGACTATAGCAAATTTTAATACTACAAATCTTAATAATTTCAAAAGCTAATTACTGTATTTATGAAACGACACAAAATGGCCGACAGATAAAAAAAGAAGCGTTTCTGGACATATGTTTATAGGAACTTTTTTTTTTCTTTATTTTGATAAAAACAACCACCACTTAACAATCTTATACAATTTTCTGAACAATCTGTATAGCATTTAATAGTCAAATATGATTTTCATTATCTTTATTTAAGACCATAAAGCATACATTAACCTGTTTCACTACTTAGAAGATCCCCATATTTATTTACAAATTATATTCCTTAACCACAGTTCACAGTTCTTATATTTCACAAACATAATAATTTAATTAACTTTTTTTACTGTTTGGCTTTTTACATTTGTTATTATAAATACTTACAGACTTACATATATAAAGGTTTCTATATGTAAATGTATAGTTACATATATAAACATTTAAAAGGCAAGGCTCTCATTTATCGACTTACTCATTCATCGATAATTCTCACTTTTCTAATACCTTGAATTCGTAATTTATATTTTATTTTTCTTGAAGTAATGTTTCTAGAAGTAATATTATAATTAAATAGTAATAGTATTATTATAATTATTGATTCGAACATTTGCCCTAATTAATTAATGTATAATAAATAATATACGACGTTTCGATAATATGAATCCACTTTTTCAACAAGTGTTAAACCAGAATATATAAATACGTTATTTTAACTCCTTAGGCCTGGTTTCGGTTTTGGGTTCTTTACATAGGTTACAAGATGTAGTTTAAGATATGTTTTCTAGAATACTAAACTATTTCAGCCGTTTTCGTGTTTTAAGCTTTTTCACTTGATAACGAGAGTTGATTAAATATTTTCTTGTGTATAGTTTTAAATAAAAAATGGTGAAATATCCAAATAAATTATATTAAATTATAAGATAATCCATTACTATCCAATTAATTAAAAACAGGAATAAATAATAAACTATTTAAATGAATCCAATTCTTGTTTCTGTTGGGGTTTATACAACTAATGATGTCTTTTTTTTTTTTGTTAGGGAGGAAAAAATACCTAGTTATGGAGATCCCTCTCCTGAGAGATACTGTGGAACTCACCCCGAAAGGCATACCCACTAAAAATACCTCCCCCCTCCCCCACGGACATACACTGGGGTGAGCGAATAGCATCATCTAGGGAACTCCCTAATGATATCCAATTAATGTATACCATTATATACTATATACTGTAAACTATGGGCTTGGTGTCTATAATGTAACCAACGGTGAATTTATCACACAATTTGTAGAGATTGGATGTTTATATCTTTTTTAACTTATGTCAGACATTAAGAAGACAACAAACATATTTCTATTTATATAATGAACAATCCAAGTTAACTAAACAATCAATGCACAATGTATTTGTCGAATACATACTCTCATTTCTCTTTTTACAAAAGATATGAAACCAAAACGTTTACTAAAACTAAAACAAATCAGTACATTTAAGTACTTTGTTTTTCAATTTAAGTTTCAAAAGTTAAGTTTAAATCTACAATCAATTGTTCAGACCGTTCATTAGTAAACATAGACGATACATTGTTAACTTGAGCTAAGTCGAGAAACCAACTTCTATATTTCTGTTTAAATTAGCAACCACACTCCAATCCTCATCCTGCGATTATTCGATGATACTACCCGATATACCATAAGTTATACCTGATATAAGTTAGTTGCATTAGGTTTCTATTGTTCAAATATACACAAATGAGATTTAGGAGTCATTTTGAGTTTTATTATCCTAAATGAGATCTTCTGTACACGATATTGTCTACAGAGTGAGCCAAAAAGTATGGGATTCTTATGGTTCTTCACTTCTACTTGATATAGAACATACTTTGAAAACCTCTTGATTAGGAATGTCTAAAGTGTGGACCCAAACTGCTTTCAGACCATACTGGTTATGTCAAAATTCAAAAAAATAAAATGGTTTTTATCCTTTTCGATTAGACAATTGTTACTTCATAATCTTTTTCTCTTCTATAGAACGGACATTTTGGTGATAAACAAAAACAAAATTATTTTCACTTTTTGAGTTTGGAAGTGTTTAAATATTATAAATTTATAACACGATTACTAGGTTTGTACTGACAAAGAATATCACGTGACCCCTCTGTAGAAAGCTGTTCACCTTGTCAATCCACAGATTAAGACACACACTTTTTAAATGGTACAGGGTATTCACAAATTGAGTTATAAATTATTATTATTATAGTTTTTCCTGCGGTTTAATTTATATTATAGATAAGTTGGTAAAATGAGCATTGTTAATTTAATCTCATTATATGAACATAACTATTAATGCATTTGCTATCAGTAGAATGTTTCACTTCATTACATAGTTTAAGGAACAAGTAGCAATTGATATTATCCTTATTATACAATTATTATATCTTATTATATTCTTATATCTTATTATAACTTCACATTATAAGAAATAACCTTGATAACGAGTTTCTCTCGCTCCACCCTCTCCACTTACTAACACCTATACATGGCCAGTACAGGTTTCTTATTACACGTCTTATTCTCATCAATTTGTTAGTGGTTGGAAGTAATTAATTTATTAGTTCTCTTTTGAAGACTCGTAAAAGTGTGTAACTGTTTTGAAATGTTAAAATTAACTTCTAATCAGATCAATGAAAATTTAATTATTTACAGAAGAAGAACACAATTGGAAGTGTGTTATAATTTTAACAGTCTGTATCCTGATTGGGCTAATAGTGTATCCTTAATGATGGCACAGTAAAACTCCTAAGGTAGATCCTGATCCTTATTAAATTATTCTAAAATGTTGTATAATTTAAATGAATCCTCATTGTGCTAGACACACATAGTTCCTTAAAACATAATTATTGGGTCGCCTTACATTTCAGATAGGCCTCGGTATTTAGAAATGCTTCAAACCAAATTGTACTAACGATTCCAATAAAATATTTAATATTTTGAACTTAACGGTGGTCCACCACACTATCATCGAAACATTCGCGGTTATTTTGATGCAACTTTTCGAAATAAATGGACACCAAGATGAGGTTAAGTTGAATGGCCACCTAGGTTTGCCGACTTAAACCCTCTTGATTATTTCCTTTGGGGTTATCTAAAAATGTAGTTTTAACGAGACAAATCTCCACATTTGGATAACGTAAAAACATAGTTCGACATGACATTCAAGACATAAGTGATTAAAGCCAGAGAAATGCTACAGAGGTCTTTTACACTCTCCTGGCACATTGCTAAAATTCTTTAGATGGACAATTTGAGAATTTGTAAAGTCTAAACAGTGGCATTAAACCAATTAGCAGCAGTGTAAACATTTTGCAGGTAATATTTTAATTTTAAAATACAACTTAATTTTAATGCAACATTCATAAATAAAATATATTTTAAATGTTACTTACAATTTTATCCAAATTATTTTTAAATTCTATTTTATTAATAGTAAAATTAATAATGCGGGGCATTATTTCTCATTATCATTATCACAAATTAAACACACCTATACTAACCCCAATAAACAAGACGTTTTAATCAAGTGGTCTATTTATTTTTTGAAGAATCTGTACTTACAAAAACATTAACTTATTATTTAACTAAATATAGCTTTCTAAAGAGAGGACACATCAAACTTTATGTCTATTACAAGCAAAGTTGTAGTACATTTAACATTTGATGTTTAAACATTCATTTCACTATACATAGAAAAGATTAAAATAACAGTTCCATCAATTTTTTGATAATTTTTTTTTAAGTTCTAGTTCAAAACAAATAATAAACAATATGAATATGGCGACTATACTGAAAACACATAACCCCACCTATCTCCGTCTTATTTGACGCTTGATGTAATAAACTATACTTATATTTCAACTAAATAATAATAAACTATAGAAGCTCTGTTTAAAATAATAATTTTTTTAGTTCCAGGATATATTACAAAACACTGGCCAATTTAAAATAGAGATATTCATGCTATATTTTGTCTGTGAATATCTTTGTTTGAGAAGCGGCATGTTTACCTGCGTTCATTAGAGGAGTTGAAGGGTCCATAAAACCCCATGTTAAATTGGCTAAGTACCCGTTCACTTTTCTCAAAAACCCATTAACGTAATCTAACCAAACATTGCACATATATTTATTTACATAATATTAAACCTATATAGAAAAAATATGTATCTAACTTTAAACCTTGTACTTTTTTTTAAAATTTTGAAAGTTTAAATATTCTAAAAACCAAATTTTTAATACTTTTTATTTTTCCCGCGATTAAAAATTAAATAATTTTTCTGGACATATAATCATTATATATTTGGTATCAAACTACTCAGGAGGAACTAAACATTTATTTAATAAAAATCGTAACATTTTGAGCTCAACTCCCCTTAACTAATATTAATAACAAAAATTCCCAAATAACAAAATAAATTTTTTAAATACTATCACATCATCATATTAACAGGTTGATAATATTTTTATCACCAGTGTGAACTGGAAACTACTTAAAGATAATTATTAAATATATAATTATTTACCTCAAAATACCTATCATGCCCTCTTCATGCCCTCTTTATACAATATTACTTATTAATTAAAACAAAACCAAACGAAAGCCTATATTAATAAATCCAATCGAAAGGCTATTTCCCCCAAACTGATATTCTTTGATAGTCTTAAAATTACCTCTTCTTAAATCCCGTTTAATCCATTCATGTATAAAAATTTCATAGTTTTTTATCTTACTAATTACAATTTTTTTTTTATACTTCACGAACACTCGGTCTACAAAACTGCATAAGTAAGCCATAATACACAAGAGCTATTTAAAGCTTGGTAGAATAAAAAACTGTGTAATCCTCTTATAGATTTTTACATTTTCTACATTGAGTGAAGGGTTTAGAATACTTCAAAATCGGGGGGGGGGGAATAATATTGTTTAAATATTATAGTTATAGATATGTTGTTTCTATCTTCAATCATGCAACATAGTAGTAATTATGTATTTTCCTCGGTTTGGTAACGAAGTCCATGGTGAATTGTTTTTATTTTAGTGGGATTTAAGGTAAAATTGGTACCCGAAACCATCAAATCAGCACTCTATAAAAAAAAACTATGGATATTTTATAACCAGTACACATTTTTTTTTAATATTTTAATTCAGGGGTTTCCCTACACAGATTAATATTATTAATGTTGTAATTAATTAAAATTCATAAAATTCTCTAACTCTGTGCATCAATTTTAGCTCGAATACATTCTACATTTACAATTAAATTTATTTAAATCATAAATTTGCATAAAATAGAGTCATTATGCTACTTTTCACACTTAATTAAAAATTGATTATAATATGTTCTACCTTTTAAATTATTGTCAGTTGAGCATGGGATTTATTTCATCGCTTAAACTTTCACTACTTTTGCGAACAAAATACGCTATTTTCTCAATATTATTGTATATAAATGAGAAGAAGAAAGATGGAGGGAGAGGATGGCAAGTCAATATACTTACGTCCGCCTGTGGCTGTGCAATACTTCAAATCTGATAGCATCTCACTACTCAATATATAAAACTCTTTGGTTTTAACGTCTCTGTGGTAAAAATTAACAAATCTTTGCTTCCGACAGGAGAATTGAAATCAATCATTCCAAAAAACTAAATTTAACTCTTTTTCTATAAAAATTAACTTCATTTTTGATAAACGCTTTGTTATTTTTCAAATTTACCTCCATACTGTAATTTTCCTTTTAATTTTGGGGTATTATTTTGAGTTATAAGTTTTCACAATTCACCAAAATGTCAAACGTATTATCAGATTTTCTACTTCCTTTGATGGTTTTATGTTATAAATAACCCTGATTATTAAAACTGATTTTCATTCAGAGTGATAGACAATAAGTTTAGTATATTTGATGCTGAATCTAAATTGTAACGAGTTCAGAGAAGTAACGTGACACAGTAAAACATAAACCAATCAATTTACTGAAGTGGTAGTTGCTTTTAATTAAATTTGCAAATTACTATTTGCTTCTACTTCACACTTGCTATTTGTCTACAAGTAGGTACTACTATTGTTGTCTACAATCCATGTTACTCAACAAATTGTGTCTTCCCCCTCCCCCCTGAAATCAAAACGCAATGATTTAATATTTTATAATTATTCGCGGAATTTAAAACTAAATAATATAACATAAATATATACAACGTTTAAAGGATCCTGTAGTTGGGTCGGCCCCTCTCTTCGGATTTTGAAATATTTGACTTCTAAAACGGATTTCATAATTTGTGTTTTCATTTTTGACCTGTTCATAATCTGAACGGAATTTTCGTCAATGTAGTGACTAAAACTAACATTATTGTTTGGTTATGCTTTGAAGTTTTACATAGATTATCACCAGACATTTACCTTATATAGATATAGAATATATAGTAATGTAGTTTTACAGAAAAACTCCATTAAGCAAATTTCACGTCTATTAGATAGTAGTACACATATAATCAAATACTTACTATATAATGTACAAATTACCGTTTTATTCTACACATTCGAATGTTATATTTTCATATTTCATTTTATTTGAGTTGTTTATACAAACAAGTAAACATTACAAATGTTTTAAAATTTACTATATTTAAACCACAACACCAGACTATAACAACAATAAGCTCGGAATAATGCGGGCAAAATATTTACATATAATTGTATACGAGGAGTCAAAATGAGTTGCCCTTTTCTATACAAAACTTTATAGAGATGAATTCAGGTAGATGAAATAAGCTGCTGCTGTCAACATTAGATTTAATTTTAAATTTGATTTTAATAAACTTTAGAGTATGTCAACATTTCCAGGCTAAACATACATGTTGTTGATTTCGTGTTTGATAAGTTTATATTTAATCAATTAGGCTTCCATTCAATTTCAGTGAAGTGAAAATACAGATGATATTGAATTTGCATAAAACCATTAATTTCTTCCCTCAGTTGGAATTTCTACTGGATTTACTAGAGAGTTAAGTCGTAAATACTATTCAATTTAAATTAATATTACATGAAACCGTTGGATTCGAAGTTGAGTGAGCCTATTTTTTTTTTTAATTTAGGCTAATGATTTATTAAAATTAATTTTCACTCCGAGTGAAAAATATAGTACTTGAAGTGGAATGAAAATTTTTTTCATAGAATTAACGTGACACCGTAAACCATAAACCAATCAATTAAACTGAAGTGTAGTTGCTTGAATTTTAATTTTCTCATTACTATTTCCTTTTACTTCAAACGTGCTATATACCAGTATACTGGCATATTTTGTATTGTTGTATCTACAGTCTATATTATTCAAGACATTGTGACTTTTTTTGTATTTCGCCTAAAAAAAAATAACGCAAATGTTTGAAATTTGATAAAAATCCTACTTCACAACCCTCTTCCAATTCTCACACCCAACAATCTCAAATCATTTACCTCGTCCACAAATCTTTTCCGAAGTGACCTTATCGTTTTCCTTCCCCCCCCCCGCTATTTCATCCTCATAACCGGAACTTATACATTTCCACACATTCCTAGTTGATCCTCATCCACCATCTCTTTTTGTCCAAAAATCCTTCATAAACTTTTCCAATTCCAAACCTTCATACTCTCCTCAATGGCTTTGGTGAGGCCCAGGCATCACTCCTATACATTAATACTGGTCTCAATATTATCTTATACAAAACAAGTTTGACTAAATTCCTACAATTCCTCTTTTGAATACTGATCTCTCTCTCTCTCTCTCTCTCTCTCTCTCTCTCTCTCTCTCTCTCTCTCTCTCTCTCTCTCTCTCTCTCTCTCTCTCTCTCTCTCTCTCTCTCTCTCTCTCTCTCTCTCTCTCTCTCTCTCTCTCTCTCTCTCTCTCTCTCTCTCTCTCTCTCTCTCTCTCTCTCTCTCTCAAATCTTTAATTATCTATCTTCGTGTTAGATGGAAGAGAGGGTTTAATAGTCATAATCTCTCCCAAGAAATAAAACAATAGTTCATTCATTCTATTACCAAGTAATTTAAATTTAATTTTTCTGCTTTCAATAATTTTTCATTTTTTAAAAATTATGCCATGTACTAATTCATTTATTTTTACTAAATGCGTTGGTAGCGAGGACAGCTTAAAAATTTACTACTATAATTTTAAATAGTTTATTCTATAACTTATTATTTCACAATGTAGAAGTCATTTGTATAATCTAATCAACATAAGTAACAAAAACAAAATTGAAAAATATTACAAATGAATGAAAGCCATTATACGGAAATAATTTCTCTCAGACTGGTTTCTTTGTTAAGGGTTTATCTAAGTTTCTACAGCTTTTCTCATTAAGTATTCATTGTTTTGAAGTTTTAGTTGTACAAACTTATATTAACTTTAATGCTCAGTGTCCCATGTAACAATAGAGTAAATATAAGGAAATTACAAACGTTACGGAATGTAAGAATTAGTTTATTTAATAATTGTAGAACACAACTTTTGTTGTTTAAACTTCACTTTAGCTGTGATTTAAGTTGTAATTCTAACTACATTATTCTGGCGTTCTTAAATTCTACAATATTTCGGTTCACCTGTTTTAGAACAACACGATTTTAAAACATATCTAACTTTGAAAATGAAGAGAAATGTTTCATTTAAAGTAATAATATTAACAACAATAGTGTATCAATTGTTCATATTACACATTTTTCATAAAAAAGAAAATGAAGAAAAATGTATTAAAAATACTTAACAAAATTTTTTTAACGAAAACGCAAAAAAATATAATGTAATAATAAAAATAGTGTTTATTATAATATCACAGTTACGCCATGACAATGAGTTTTGACTGGTAATGTAGACAGTTTGGCAAATTAACAATATTTTTCCTTGCTTTACTTTAACTCACAATATGAGGCGTGTATGTTGGAATCTTGCATCCTCCATTTAACACACTTCCTGACATAATCTATTATTGAAATTTTGCTTATTTACCAAGCTTGGATGACAATACAATAATCCACTTTTACTTTTTTTAAATCCACCCCACAGTGTATAAATTAAGGGTGGAAATATAAAAACTTAACGAAATGCAAGGTAATTGATAAAGTAAATGAATTCATTTTATTCCAATTGTACTATAATTTTATTTCAATAACAAAAACCAATAGACTACTCAGTACAAATAAATTTAAAATAATTATTTGTTTAAGATTTTATAAATATATGAGAAATTTAAATAGCCTAAATAAAATAAAAATTTACCTAGTACTGAAAGTTATGCTTTGTATGATAATAATTTAATGAAAGTATGACTATAAATTAGACATTAAGAAGTAGGCTACGTATTTCATGTTTTTTTTAAATCTTTCATTTTAAAGTTTTTGAATCTTTGAAAAGAAAGTTTAAAAAAATTAAATTCAAAGATAAAATGATGTTTATATTTCAATGCTCTCCACAAATATTGTATCAATCTATATATAATTATCTCCCATTAAATACATTTTTATTAATTGTTAACCCCCCCCCTGACTCTGCATCTAAAATACTCTCTTCTCATTTGCTCTAAAGTTAAATGTTTATCTTAAAAAATTCATTTCTTCTCCTGAGAATAACACATACTTACTCTTTGTATAATATAAGTAAATTCTCATCTCTATCACTGCTGTTTAACATCTTTATGAAACGTCACTTAATCTAGATATGAATTCTGGATAGGATGATAGAACGGTCGTACGGAAGGAACAATATGCAACATTTTAAATTAAAACAATGATAAAGTACTTACTTATATGAAATATATTTTCAAATTTCACATATATAAATTAATTAATTACCTATATTATTATTTTAACTGATAATATAAAATATTGTCATATTACTCTCATTTGTAAAATCGTTTGTGATTTCAATATAAGAGATTCGATGAAAGGATTTTAATATGAAAAACTCATATTAAAAATTCATTAATAATGAAGCTACTTATCTTGGAATTTAAAACAATATTTTCATTACAAACACTTTATTCCTACTTAAATGGAATATACTTGGGCTACAATCTTTCTTTACAAATTTAATTCTGTTCTTTTAATTTGAAGTAAATTAGATTGATAAAACCAATAAAGTTTTTCATTAGATACGGATAGAGCTTAATAAGACGGAGCTAGAAGGCGCCATGTGTATTTACTGTAGACGCCAGCAATAACTTTCTGCCATTGTAACAGCCATCTCTCTCTCTCTCTCTCTCTCTCTCTCTCTCTCTCTCTCTCTCTCTCTCTCTCTCTCTCTCTCTCTCTCTCTCTCTCTCTCTCTCTCTCTCTCTCTCTCTCTCTCTCTCTCTCTCTCTTTCTCTCTCTCTCTTAGAGTAACATTTAATTAAATATCTTGAAACGTTGACAGAGAACAAAGTAACTTTTAATTAAAAAAGTAGAGTGTTCACACATAATATGATTCAAGTCAGTAAATGTAGGATTTGCTTGTGCGGAATTCGTAGTAAATGCAACTCTTTATGTGAATAAAATACCAGCTATTTCTATCAATTAATACACCCCTATTGTTCTTTGATTTCAATGCGTCTATTTACGTTGTAGTTTTGATCATAGCGGTATGAGAGGTGAAAACTAGATTATTGCATAATTTAAATTAATCTTTTCTTTCATTTTTAATATTCTACATTATTGATTTTTTCAAAACTAATAATTTACAAATTAATAAAAATTTTAAACCACACAATAAGTGAGTATCATCTTGTTAAGCTCGAATGTCTTTTCAAATCTCGTTATTACAAATATGTGAAATAACCTCACTAAACTTATTTTTATTTTTTATAACTTTGAAAAAAATGAATTTGAAAATTTCATAGTTCAAAATTGTATTGTTGTTTTAAATATCATCATAATTATTTAATGAGTTGAGATTGATAATATTTTAGGCCAGAAACTAAATCTAAAATTATTGCAATTTACTTTGTTTTAAATTGAACTAAGAGAAACAAAACAAAATTTATTTGAAAAGTCAGACATTTGAAATATTTTCACGTTTTTTTTTTTTTTTTTTTATTATTATTATCAATAGATTTCAACATGAACAGAAAGGAAACATGCAAAACTTTGGTTCGTATTAAAGTAATTTTTAAAACTTACCTTTTAAACTGTAGTCTTGGGTTAGATACCACTATTTAACTATTCCTAACAGTGGGTATGTATTCTGCCACTATCTGAAAATTCTAATCACTAATCTTCTGAGTTGGGAGAATTGATTCCATGCCAAAAGGATGTACATTTTCACTTGGATAAACCCCAAATATCGTGTGTTTATAATTATTCATTACAAACTATAAAGATAAGAGATAATTTACTTTTCTTTCGACCATGTTATCGTTTTAATCCGTTCTCGGGACAGTTATTTAACTTTACAAGGAACCTTAGAAAACCAATTGACAATTTTTTTTTAAATTCTCTTCCCACCCGCCAACACATATCAAAAATGTGTAATTTACACATACCTTAAATTAAAACCAATTCAAAACGTATGTTTTAAAATGTATATGCTAGGAAAATAAAAATCTGTCAGGGCATTTGTTTGCTACGCTCAAAATAGTTATATTATAATTTATTTTCTAGGAAGTTATAAAAATTTGTTATCACACTATAAAAAGCTTAGATCGCTGATTTATTATCTTCAACTAATTGAAATGTAACTTTCTTACAAAAATAATTGCTGTACTAGTTCTGACAACCGTAATAAATTATTATTAGCATAGTACAAGATGTAATATTTATGTGTTAGAAATTCTAACTAAATGAAAAGAGTGGTCACATGAAAAAAAATTGTAGACTTCTATAAATTTTTCCTTGTTCCAGTTTTACTAAAATAAAAACGATAAAACTTGTCCATCACATGCTGTTAACTTTGTCCAATATTAAATACTAAACTTTGTAATAAATACTGTTTTCATAGCTCTATAACCTATTTTTTTATAAAACAAAGAGTTTTGAGCGTAGCTAACGAATGCGTTGGCCGATTTTTATTTTCATACTACGTGGTTTTAAAAGGCTTTAAATTATGTGTCCATTACACATTTTTGAAAGAAACTAAAGACTCTAATTTGACGTATCACAAGCCATAAGTGTTGATTCCACATCTTTGAGATATGGATAGGTCAATTTTTATTTTCTCACCACAGAAATTTATTGTTTTTGAAAGACTTTAATTTGACGTATCACAAGTCATAAATGTTGATTATACATCTTTGAGATATGGATAGGTCGATTTTTATTTTCTCACCACAGAAATTTATTGTTTTGAAAGACTTTAATTTGACGTATCACAAGTCATAAGTGTTGATTATACATCTTTGAGATATGGATAGGTCGATTTTTATTTTCTCACCACAGAAATTTATTGGTTTTGAAATACTTTAATTTGACGTATCACAAGTCATAAGTGTTGTTTACACATATTTGAGATATGGATAGGTCGATTTTTATTTTCTCACCACAGAAATTTATTGTTTTTTAAATACTTTAATTTGACGTATCACAAGCCATAAGTGTTGATTACACATCTTTGAGATATGGATAGGTCGATTTTTATTTTCTCACCACAGAAATTTATTGTTTTTTAAATACTTTAATTTGACGTATCACAAGCCATAAGTGTTGATTACACATATTTGAGATATGGATAGGTCGATTTTTATTTTCTCACCACAGAAATTTATTGGTTTTGAAATACTTTAATTTGACGTATCACATGCCATAAGTGTTGCTTACAAATCTTTGAGATATGGGTAGGTCGATTTTTATTTTCTCACCACAGAAATTTATTGTTTTTGAAAGACTTTAATTTGACGTATCACATGCCATAAGTGTTGCTTACAAATCTTTGAGATATGGGTAGGTCGATTTTTATTTTCTAACCACAGAAATTTATTGTTTTTGAAAGACTTTAATTTGACGTATCACATGCCATAAGTGTTGCTTACACATCTTTGAGATATGGGTAGGTCGATTTTTATTTTCTCACCACAGAAATTTATTGTTTTGAATGACTTTAATTTTACGTATCACAAGCCGTAAGTGTTGATTACACATCTTTGAGATATGGGTAGGTCGATTTTTATTTTTTAACCACAGAAATTTATTGTTTTGAATGACTTTAATTTTACGTATCACAAGCCATAAGTGTTGATTACACATTTTTGAGATATGGGTAGGTCGATTTTTATTTTCTCACCACAGAAATTTATTGTTTTGAAAGACTTTAATTTTACGTATCACAAGCCATAAGTGTTGATTACACATCTTTGAGATATGGATGGATCGATTTTTATTATCTAACCACAGAAATTTATTGTTTTTTAAATACTTTAATTTGACGTATCACAAGCCATAAGTGTTGATTACACATCTTTGAGATATGGATAGGTCGATTTTTATTTTCTAACCACAGAAATTTATTGTTTTTTAAATACTTTAATTTTACGTATCACAAGCCATAAGTGTTGATTACACATCTTTGAGATATGGGTAGGTCGATTTTTATTTTCTAACCACAGAAATTTATTGTTTTGAATGACTTTAATTTTACGTATCACAAGCCATAAGTGTTGAATGCACATCTTTGAGATATGGGTATGTCGATTTTTATTTTCTCACAACAGAAATTTATTGTTTTGAAAGACTTTAATTTGACGTATCACAAGCCATAAGTGTTGCTTACAAATCTTTGAGATATGGGTAGGTCGATTTTTATTTTCTCACCACAGAAATTTATTGTTTTGAATGACTTTAATTTTACGTATCACAAGCCATAAGTGTTGATTACACATCTTTGAGATATGGGTAGGTCGATTTTTATTTTCTAACCACAGAAATTTATTGTTTTGAATGACTTTAATTTTACGTATCACAAGCCATAAGTGTTGATTACACATATTTGAGATATGGATAGGTCGATTTTTATTTTCTCACCACAGAAATTTATTGGTTTTGAAATACTTTAATTTGACGTATCACAAGCCATAAGTGTTGATTACACATCTTTGAGATATGGATAGGTCGATTTTTATTTTCTAACCACAGAAATTTATTGTTTTGAATGACTTTAATTTTACGTATCACAAGCCATAAGTGTTGATTACACATATTTGAGATATGGATAGGTCGATTTTTATTTTCTCACCACAGAAATTTATTGGTTTTGAAATACTTTAATTTGACGTATCACAAGCCATAAGTGTTGATTACACATCTTTGAGATATGGATAGGTCGATTTTTATTTTCTCACCACAGAAATTTATTGTTTTTTAAATACTTTAATTTGACGTATCACAAGCCATAAGTGTTGATTACACATATTTGAGATATGGGTAGGTCGATTTTTATTTTCTCACCACAGAAATTTATTGTTTTTGAAAGACTTTAATTTGACGTATCACAAGTCATAAGTGTTGTTTACACATATTTGAGATATGGATAGGTCGATTTTTATTTTCTCACCACAGAAATTTATTGTATTTTAAATACTTTAATTTGACGTATCACAAGCCATAAGTGTTGATTACACATATTTGAGATATGGATAGGTCGATTTTTATTTTCTCACCACAGAAATTTATTGTTTTTTAAATACTTTAATTTGACGTATCACAAGCCATAAGTGTTGATTACACATCTTTGAGATATGGATAGGTTGATTTTTATTTTCTAACCATAGAAATTCATTAATTTAAAAGGGTTTTAATTTGAGGTATCACAAACCATATATATCCAGTACACATTTTTAAAATAGGGATAATTGAAGGGAAAGAGGATTTTCGGTATGTATAAATAGGTTTATTATTGTCCCATGAAAACAGATTTTGCATTACTTTCCGTCTTTTAAATAAAAGAGGTAGTAGGTTTTTTTGTTAATCACCTCATATAGACTATATATATATTCGATAATCCTAAATTGACTAATTACAAACGCTTAAGGAATGTAAACACAAGAGTTATTTAGTTTCCACGCGCTACTGGTAACTTTACTTTTCTATCGTTCAATGTTTTTACAATAAGATCTAACTAGGTCGCAGTGCAGGAGGCTTTTAAAACACTCTTCCCAGTCTTAATAATAATAAATGTTCTTACAGTGCTTTAAAACATTCAATTTACATAAAAACTTAATTACTGAAAGTTAATTGTTAATTTTTCATTACTATAATACCAAACAAATTAAAAACAAAAGCCTGTGTTCAAATACACATAATTTATCGACTAAGAAATCAGTTTCCTTTGTAAAAGTCTTCATTAATTACAGTTTCGCAGCTTTCAATAAACAATGTTTTAAAGCTTAAGTGGCTAATATACATTAACGTTAACCATATTAGATTAAACTTCAAGATGAGATAAAACTCAAATATTCATTCCACATTTAACTATCGATTGCGCATAGCCCAACAACTAACATATATTGAAAAAAAAAACATTGTTTTAATATTTTTAATGGTTTTCTACGCCAATGACTTATTGATCTCTTAATTAATGACACCAGCTGTGGTTTACCTGTATAACAATAGAGAGGGAGGGTGTTACCTGTGTGGTGACATTCCTGTCATTCCAAAATAATGGAGTGATTAATTACTGTATGTCAAAGCTACTGCAGCGTTGGGAAAAGTTTCACACTCAAAGCTAGGATGTTTAGATAAATTTATATCATAGTTATGTAATTTTAAAGTCAGTATCTGTCTCAACTTATTGTATTATATCATCATGAATAAATTCAACTAAGTCAGGCTAGAAAATATTTGTTATTAACTTTCAGTAACTTTTTATTGTTTTGTTTTCTTATTATTAAGTTTATAATTTGATTTTTTTGTTTAATACTGAATGGACGTCATGTCGAAAAACATTTTTTTCTGTTTGCTGAGGCCTTGAAATGTAAATGTCAGTGAAAAAATGGAAGTCGAAATACTTGGCATTTACTAACCTTACATAAACTTCTTATACTGGGTATGTAATATATAAACTAAAGTTTATAACAATATAACATTCTAGTACTAGGTAAACCTCTAAGGTAGAAAACTAAACCCAAGGAGTGAGGAGTGAAAAATTAGTAAACAGATCCCCTAATCCAAACAACAAAAATACCATACACGTACACAAAATCATATTTTCAAAAGAACGAACCAAAGACAACAAATTCCTATGTTAGAAGTGTACAGCTTTTTGATATATTCTAATCCGTTTTTTCTTTTTAATTATTATTATTATTTTGTGTGTTTCGTAAATTTTAGAATCTCTTATATTTTCTGTTACTCGTGTACGCATTTTTTACTAGTTCAATCTATTTTATAATTCCGGATGTGTAGTTTCTGAAATGAATCTCTGTTCCAAAGTTGTTGTTTGATTTATAGTATGTTTTAAGGAGGAAGCGTGTAGTCTACTTAAGAGCTAGGATTGGTTGAAACTGCCCCTTGGGGCTCATTTATAGCGAGGGTATACCAATCCCAAGGGACTTTTTCAATTTTCAATTAGCAGTGAGATAGATCCCTCTCTTTCATCTCCCCAATCGGACCTGTCTTGGCCAACGTTTGATCTGTGTCCAACCTGAACGCCTTAGCGTATTCGTAACCTAGGAGTCTTTATTTTATGTTATTTGCTTCCTTTTTAAGATAAGGATGACGAAGAGGAAAAATAGTTCAAAATGTAGTTTTGAGTTTTATACATGATTTTTTTTACAAATTAAACGTGATTGCATACGTTATAGTTGACTGAAATTGTGAAATAAAGTAACTCACGTCTCTGTATTTGTAATATAAAATAATAACTTTTTTTACCGGAAAATGATTTTTTTATCATTTAACAAACTAAGACATTGTGGAAGCTAAATACTTGTTTTGAAAGCAACTTGAGATGGATTAGTATAGAGTAGTTGGCCAAGATGTCGTCAAACAGGTTTTATAGTGATAGTTTCCTATCAAGTCAATGAAAGGACTGGATCATATGTTTGAAGTAAAGTAAATAGCCTACTGCTATAACGAAGGTTTTCATGTATCAGCTGTTTTTTCCCAGGACGTTACATTGAAAGGAAGCTGATGTAGAGCCTGGTAAAGGATTTTTTGAGCGTTGTAAAAGAGTTTCGCTAAAGAGGGTTTACAGTAAGACATACCCGCGACTTATTTACATTCACTGAAGCATGAATTCGTAAATGCGGAAATATGAGGGTTGCAAATATTTGCTATTTTTTTACAGTTGATTTGAATGGAAGGTGAAAATAAAGTCTTGTTAAGTGTTTGGTGAAGTTTGTAAAAGAATTTCATAGTTATCTTTTACAGTAGGATGTTGTCTCTCATTATAGATTGAATTTTGAACTTATGTTACGCTTATTTGACATTTAATTGATAATTATTTTTCCATCGCTTTAAATTATTTGATTGCAAATATAACTACACAAATAATTTTACATTTGATTATCAAGTACGACATGTCCTATAATATATTATAAATACAATGATTTTCTTTAAATGGCAATTTTGGAAGATCAAATTACAAATAGTTTTTACTTCTAACTATAAAGACAAATTTATTTGAACCATAATAAATTTGGAATTACTTAAAAGTTTTTCGTTGGGTGATGTGTGGTCAACACATTTAGTTCCTGTTGTCATAATTCTGTCGTTCGTGACCAGGATGCTCTACTTTTCAACTCGATACTGGGGTCAAACTGAAACTCTAGTTACTAGACCAGCTGAGCGCTCAGGATAACAAATGATGGAAAAAAAATGATGGTAAATTTACGTTTCTAAAACCATAATATCTGTGTGTTTTTAATTAATCTTCAGTAATTTTTAAACAAATATTCTTAATTTTCCTTTATAAATGGCATTATCATTCAGTGTTTAAAACCACAGATTTGTAACAAAACTTCAAAACCAGTAATTTACTAATTATTATAATTTAAATTTTCAGAAAACAGAAACTTTTGATAATCATTTGTTCTCACACTTTTACAACATCAACTCCAATACTAGATTGAACTTTACTTTAGTGTTTCATGTTTAAAAATATAATACAATTTTTACTATTGACAACTTAGGAATGTTGTGAATTAGAATATAGAGTGTCTAATAACATCAGATCCGCTTTTATGTTTACAAAAACCCCATATTAACAAAAATAATTTAATTTATTTGTAGTTCTACTAATTCTGATCGAATTTGTATTATTTATAATTGAATTTGACAACTTTTACGGCAAATCCTCTTTGCTTTATGAACTTCTTTATATTTCTTCAGTTCTTGAGGCTAACTTAAATATAGATGGATGATACTACTAAAATATTACAGAAATTTGTTAGTAAACGAAATTTATGTTTATAAAAGAGTAAATTCGCTCTGATTAGAATTGGCTTATGGCTTCGGTATGTATATGATATTCACTTTACTATTCAATAAACGTGCTGCTTTTCTTCACTAAGTTTAACCTTGACCTACGGATTAGGTTTTTATAAGTTAAAATGTACCTAGAAAACTACAACCAACCTCTGTTCTACTATCGATAAAATTAACTAAGTCTACAACATATTAATTTTTAGGAGATAAATCATTACCCTTTTATGTCAACGTTAATTCACTTAAGTTGTAAATGATAATATATACTTTAAAAAATCAAAGAAGATTTTAGAGGTCAATTGTCAATAACATCCAACTCTATTGTATATGTAATACAAACACATAGAAGAGTAAAATAGATCTTCTTTGTCCTAACCTAACACCCTAACCTAACCTACAAACCCTATCTGACACTAAACGTTGTAAGAAAAATGTATTGTAAGTCAAAATGGTATTGAAGGAAACACCAAATTTTGAGTTTAGGACAAATAAAACCAAAGCACGCGATAACGGATCATACATTACATTCCAACCACTTCAAAATGACGCAATAAATGGCCTTCATTAAAAACAGAGGTGGTAGTTAATTACTAAGTTAAATACAATCAATATTTATCTATTATATTGATTTATATATATATATATATATATATATATATATATATATATTTATATTTATATATTATATTTATATTTATATATTTATCTAAGTGGAAGATATATTCCTGCTTTATAAAATATGGTTAGGCCTATAATATAAAATATTTTTAATTGTTGAAACAATGATCGTAATATAATACTAATTTCACTTCATAAATAAGTAACTTCTAAAACTCAAAAAAAATGTAAATTACACACAATTTAGGCTACATGAAGATATCAAAAACTTAACAAACTTTAGTTTATTCAGATTTCATCTACTTATTGCGCAAACAACGCTATTTGAACGGCCGCGTTTAACCGTTTAACAAAATTTTACCCAACAGAGTATTATTGTTCTGTTTAAATATTACACAAGAGAGTAATGACTGAAAAATATACAACTTGAGGTATACAAATAAAATTCTATTTTTGAGCTTGAATTATAAAATAAGAGTTCATTATCATCAAATAATGACAATATTAACTTAATTTATAACCAACAGGTTTCTAAGAACATTTTACGGTAAATTAATATTCAAGGGATTTTTTATAACGATAATGTTGCTTCAGACGTGTCCTATTTCTAAGAAGGCTTCTAAATAATTCATAAGCAATAAAATTAAATTTCCCTACTCCAAACATTTGACAGGTAACTTAACTAGATAACTGGGGTTTCATTAATAAAATATTCACGTCTATTAAATGAAATCGTAGGTTCAAAATATAATAGTTGTTTATTTCAAATCGTATATTGTGGTAGACTTTTAATAGATTTATAGTTTAGGCAATTTTAAGTTGTATATTTTTTTATAATATAATAGTAATGTATAAGATTCAAAGAGGTGCAATGAGAAGAAATAATGCTGTACGTAAGACAGTGTAGGGATTTTTTTTTTTCGATGAATAAACATGAAATATAAACTATACATATTTCTGATTACAATGGAAATCGTATCAGTTATCGTTCACAATACCCAAATATATAATTAGTTATAATATATAGTAATAACAATTATAAGACATTTTATGTGATATTTATTATTTCTATCAAAGCACATGAATTATAAAATTCATAACGAAAGAGTTCATGCAGTTTTTGACTCATAACAGGGAATATTTTTAAAATGCATACTGTAACAGTTAATATCGTTACAATACAAAAATAAACACATTATTAGTATTAACAATTACAACTAGGGAAAATTGAGTTCGTTTAAAACACATGAATTAATGTTACCATTTTTTGATTGATAACAAAATTCACAGTATTTTCTCCCAGTTAATATCATTCACAATACTTAAAGAAGCATATTTATTTATCTAGAACTAACCATAGAATTTAAACTAGCAATTTGAGATCTGTTTTCTATTTAACAGCTGTTCCCCTCAAATTACAGTGTAATTAGACATGTCAAGTTTAACTAACTCATTACTACGAGTGTGAAGTATATTTGACTCTTTCAAAAGGGGTTGTAATCATAATACCATTTTTATTGTTATGGAACTCTCGATTATCAATTTTAAATTATTATATATTGTTAATATATGTAACACACTCTTATTCCATAAATATATCACAATAGTTAGGCACGTAATATAATAACTATAAAATTAATTGTATTTAACAACTAAAGCGTACAGTATTTGATTATAAAATTTTAAAATAATATAAATGTAATTAACTATTATTATATTTAAATTTCAACGTTTAATAAAGTTGAAGTGAACAAATTCAAGTTCTCTTAACATTAATATAGCACAGATTCGAAATGATAACAGCCAATATTTGCGCTACAACAAGGTCTTATGTTGCAAAAAGCGACTTTCCGTGGAAATGATCTTTGAAAAGTTTGTTGAATTTGTCTTATATCGGAATCTTGCAAACACTTATAAGTTATAAAAATTAATGAAATAAAAGTGTTGTAGAGATTTCAAAACAACAAGTAATAATCTTGTATCATAAATTAGTTAATTACAAAATCTGTCAACATAATGTAATGGTGATACAGTATGTTTTTCACCTTTCAAAATAAGTAGATGGAACAGGAATAGAAATACTTCAGAGTATATTTAAGTTTTAGAACAATGTTGTCCACACTAAACAACAATCTCAACACTTCTGTTTAAAGAACAAAATAGTAAATCCCTCTATTATTCAGGTTAAACAAAAATATCTTTGGTACAATATTTATAAGTAAATATAATTTATGATGTTTAATGGGAAACGTGTTTGTACATTTCATCGGGGAAAATTACTGTTATAAATTCAACATAAATGTTCTAATTTATGTTCTAACTAATGTTCTTATCAAATGAAATATTGAAATAATAATATATTAACTAAAAATATTTGTAAGCTTTTAATATCTTCATGTTAGAAGTATTTTTTATAATCAAAAGTTTTGGAGGTTGAGATAAGGAACATTTTGCATAATGGAGATTATTATCGTATACGTAATTTGTTTGAAGCTGTAAAATATTTCAAATAAATGTAACATCTTTCTCAAACCCAATTTTACATTAATTATAAGACTGCAGCATAAATCCCGCATAGATAAATATTGAATGTATATAACTTTGGAATGAAATACGACCTAACACTGGTTTTGATGGCGATCATTTGTGGCGCCAGTGTGATATATGATCTGTTATTATGTGCTTTATATACATTTTACAAAAATGATTGATGAGTCACGCCATTGGAATTGTAGAGAAGACCTATTGGTTTGTGAATAATGCGAGAGTTTCAGTTATTGGGAAAATAATGTTTAGGGTTTATTTATTAATCCGGGCGTTATTAATATTATTTGTGCAGAAAAAGTAGATAAATTCTGATTTCTTCAGCCATCCTACTGTTGCAGTATTCACTATTGATCGCAAAATATAACACGTGTTTTTAACACCATTATTTAAAATGAAGAGTCATTTAAATTTTTTAACAAACATTTTCTGTTGCTTGGTTTCTTTAAAAAAACGTGATTTAATTCAAAATGATTTGTTTTATTATAATTACAATATCAAACGTCATTTCATTAATGGTACATTAGAAAACAGTTTCAAAATGTTCAAGGATTTTTATTTTATTTATTAACAAATTACACCCAACATATTAACTGTATATTTTAATAAGAAATCAAATGAAACGAAGCATATTTAACAACTCAGAACTGAGAATTTTAGAGCGAAAATGAATAATATCCTCAGAGGCAGAATTTTGTTAAAAAATTTAATCCAATTTTGAAAAAACTAAATTTATCTATGATCTTATGACAAATATAATATAACTATAAAAAATCCAAATTAGAATACAAAAAGTATTTAAATAATATAACCAAATAAAATCCAGGACTCAAAATGATAAATATGCACGTTATTGCAAATATAATATTTCTTTTTAAATTTAGTCATCCTCGATACAACTAAATTATGAGAAAATTTTTAAATTACTTTCTAAATGATTCAATATACAAATAAATTGAAAAATATCATTATCAAAACATAAATAAAGTCGTTATACTATGTGTAAAATTATCAAGCAATCAAAAATTTAACCTTTTGAGTCCTGGAATTTTTCCAGGAAAAGTCAGTATATTTATTTACTGTGAGTTTTGAATATTTAACTAATTTCATATCACAAATACGGTCTCTTAATAATAGAATGAAATGAATTTTGTGATTATTGTTTAAGTGCGACTTAATTACTACGGATTGTTAGTAAAACCAAGTGTAGTCAACATGGCTACATCCTTCAAGTAATATTAAATAACTTACTAAATATAAGTGTCTTAGTGATTGAAAAGCTTAAGGCGAAAATCCTCAAGGAGTGGTGCCCAAAGTTGTGGGTTCGAACCTCACCTAAAAAACAATTTTTTCTGTGATATTTGGTTTACTCCAACCTGTGGGACGGCCCACTATAAATAGACGGTGGTTGGTTTTAGTTGAAGTTAACGGGGTGGAATTGAAACAAAATTGGACCTCAAATAAGCATACAGAAACTTCCTAGTAAGGAGGTTCACAGATTAAAAAGTTAAAAAGTGAAGAATAATTTTAATTATTGTGTATAAATGTATATTGAAACTTCTAAATAAATAAGACGTAGCAATACCAAGAAGTACAATTTGTGTTTTTTTTTTTTTTTTTTTTATTGTACTACATCCTAAATATTACAATTATGCGAAAATGATTAACTATTAGTGTCCAGTCATAGACAAATTTTTTGACTAAAAGAAAAATTACAAAACAATCAAGAGGTGAAACACAATTGATTAAAAATATGTAACTGTTCAAATATTATATTAACTAATTATGCAATAGCTGTTTCAAATAACAGCTATTTATTATTCTTTTTATCTATTGTTGATAGAGTAAGAGAACATAATGATAAGTCTGTTAATTTTTACTTGTTATATATTCAATAAGGATATGAATTTGATGTTCTTGAGCCCACTGGTTCTCTATGAATTGATTAAGGCAGTTAAATCGTTAAAAAATTGTACATCACCTGAAATTGATAGAGTTAGTTGTTTGTTAATTATTAAGTAAAGCACGCTCCAAAATATTAGATCATTTTTATTCATTGTTATTCTGAATGTTGTAACCGGTGTTTATTTCGGACAAAATTGTAGAACCGTTGTTTATATAATGAATTCCATTTTATAAAAAGAGTTCTTCTAATCATGTGTGCTGTAGGCTGAATATCTTTGTTGTCTCCTTTCTCAAAATTATAGAACAAAATAAGGAAAACAAAGTTGGTAAATTATTTAGGGGGGAAAAGGTGTTTTCAGTAAAAATGACGATGGGTTTAGAGAGGGTTTAAGCACTGAAATTCCAATTATTTATTTTATAGATAGAATTTCTCATGGTCTAAATAGACTGAACTTTTTTTTAAAATTAAACACATTAGTTAATCTTTTAAATAATTTCATAAGTAATATTAATTTATTCAAAATTTTGTTTCTTTACATTATATTTCAAAAATTTTCTCGGGGTAGTGATTTCCAACAGGTTCCAACCATATTTTACTTTTTCTTTCCCTTTTCACACTCTTCTTTTCCATCTGAACACTAACCCCACTTTGTTTTCTTTAATTTTTTCCCGTCAACATTTCAAATAATAAATAACTGAATATAAAAAATACAAAAATAATAATACTAATAACATCGAAATTCGACATGTGTGTGTCGTTTAAAGGCAACTATTTCAGTCACTATTGCTAAACAAAATTGAAGATAAGATATAAAAAAGAAACCACTACTCTATTAATATTCTAATAGCTTTAGAGTCGAAAGAGAACATGAGTTGGTCAAGAGAGGCTTAATAAGAATGATAGGGATCTAACCCAAGATTACACGAACAAAATGTATATCCAGCTAGTATTTCTCGGGATTGCCGTGCCATTACTTAATATGTGAAACCAATATTGTATTTAGTTATAAATTAAATCCATTTAAATATATGATGCATATCGGTATACTTGCTTAAGATCCACACTTCATTAAATATAGTTAGTGAAATTAGTAACAAGTTAAAATGTTGTAAAATTACGACCTCATTATGCAGTATTTGGATTCAGTTAGTGTTGTTGGGCAAATGGTGCAGTTGCATAGGTTACATGAATCATAAAACATTATCGTTCATTTCATTCTTGAATAGTCTGTCGTATAAACGAAATGAAACTCGATAAAACTAATCTTCCACTTTTCAGAGATTTCAGAGTTTAAGACAGTTTATAGTTTATTCAGACAGTCGTGAGCTCTAAGGATTATTGGCTTTTACCACTACACTCACACATCAACCATGCCGGCCACTGACTCCCGTGGTTCATTCATGAGTCGCCCACTAGACATAACACTAAAGTTTTGTATTTTGCATTTAATTTATTCCAGCTTACAGTATTTGTAATCTACAGGAATTATACCACCAATATATTACCTTACTAATAGCACATTGTAAAAAATATACTCAATATTATTTGGAACACACAATGTCAACTGTTTCACACCACTTTATTGTATTAGTATTTTTTTATTTTAACACAATTTATCCAACATTCTAAACCTACTAATTGCAATTGATTTGAAAACCAATTTATAAAACTCGGCATTCCTATTTACACAATGAACTTATACCCTGGAATTCCTTATACTGTTCATTGTTAATAACAACAAGTAGAAAAGGACAGGAAGTGATTGTCTTATTGAGCGCACTTATTAATCCAGTATGATAAATGATCAGGAACAATGGCGACAGATTTGTTTAAATTAATCATATCATCAATATAGTTTACCATACATTATTTTGTAAATAATCTTACTTCTTTTTTAATGAAATATATACCAGTTATGTTTTAAGCTTATAGTAGTTTTTATTTATCTTTTCTATTGGTTTATTTTTGTGATTAAAATGGTATATATAATAAAAACAAATTAAAATTATTATTATTATAAAATGTGATTTTTAACCTTGTTTGAAATTTAAGTTTTCTTGTAAAATTGTAGATTCATAACAAAATTACGAATCGCTCTACAGTCTGTATTTTCCGTATTTAGCAGAAAATTAAACCTTGTGTTTTGTTTTTATTACATTTGTCTTTAGAATTGTATATTAAAATTATATAAATCCTTAAAATTTACAATTATAACCTAAATATATATCCGATATGAAAGATTAGTTCCATTTCTAAGAACAACAAAATCGACGACTTATAAATTTGCTATTATAGGAATAAGTTTTAAGTTTGTCCATGAAAACTAGTTGTTTATTATGTAGAAATCCTCAACTATTATGTATTGAATAAATTTAAATTCACGAACAAAGAAACACACTGAGCTCCTCCTCACCTCAATCACTCTGGGGACATCTTCCTACGTAAACAAATAATTTGTCTTGTTTATCTTTAACTCGTGACTTAACTTTACAATTTTCCCAACCCCTTGAATGTATCGTAAGCAACCATTTCTTCGCACGTGCATCGCATTATTCAGATAGATATTTAAGTTTAATAGTTCATTTTAGCATTTAATTATTATTATTTTTGTTTAGTTTTGTGGTTTTCTGATATACCTGTAACTAGTTATTTAATATTTTTAAACTGTAGATAAGAATTTTTGTTTTTTTCCCCTTTTAATTAAAAATCTTATATTTTTTTGTTAAAAAAAAATTCTTTTATTAAACTACATAATTATCGTACAAGAAAACTTTAAAAAAATCAGATAAACAAAAGTAATCACATAAACTTTCGTTTTCAATTACTTGTAATTGGTTTTTAATTTTGATTAAATGTCACTTAAAATAGCTTTAAACTTTATTTCGCCTAAGTAAATCCAAGATCTTATCAAATATATTATGTAGAAAATACCTATTTAGTAAACTCCAATAATGTGTCTCCACATCATCATTGTTGCGCTCAATAAACAAATACGACCCAACCTGAGTAGGTTATTATACAGTATATAAACCTACCAATAAAAGAATAAATTAATTCTTTCTTTTTTTTGAAATATTCAACTAAAACTAATTGTATGGATTAATTACATAAAATAACCAACTTGATCTTTCGTTTCCGGTACGTAGCCGATTATATTTCATAATGTTGTGTAAATCTATTGCGCTCATTTGTTCTCGGCTTATGGACTAGGTTTTAAGCATTAAAATATAATCACCAATGAAACATACATTTAATAAAACAACAAACAGAAGTCCACAAAAAACTTCTTGTTTTAAACAAGACGATGTTTCAATCGTTGAGCCGTCATCATCAATGTTACAAATAAACAATTTTGTGTCACTGGACCAAGCTAAGCGATGTCAATATTGATTCTTACATTAAAATGTCGTCCTTTTGTTGGTATTTTTGTGCATTCTTTAAATTGGCTTCTCGATCATCCTTGTCTTAAAAACAAAGGAAGAAAATAATATAAAATAAAGACACCGCCCCCCCTACCTGTGGAATACTCTAATATCGTCAGGGTTGGAAAATAATAAGAGGTTGTCAAAAGAGACCTGGTAGGAAAGGTGAAAGAGGGGTATCTAATGCAAGATTACATGAAAAAAAAAGTGTAGATTTAGATAGTATCCCTCGAGATAGACTAGCTCGTATTCACTATAGGCGATTCCATGAGTGTATTATTGCTCATTGAAATTTTTACTTGAAGTTTTGCTCATTGTAAGTGGACAAAATGTACTTGGTAGAGCATATTTGGCCTACGGCTTTGTTTTCTTAACATTTGGGCCAACACACTGCGATTGTTTTCCGATTACTATTTACCTCTCTCTGGTCATGGTTTGTATGGACAGAATAGCCTACAACCCTCAACTAAACAGTAGAATTGAGGCCGAGGGCCTTATGTTTAGCGCTATGGTTCATGAAGAAAATGAACCTCACTAACTTCCACACACGTCTATTTCTCGCAACCCTCCACCACCTTCACGACCAACATCCTCAAACCATCTTTTCCCAGGTCACTCTTTCACTTCTTTTCTCCGGTTTTCTATAGACAGCCATACTGACTTAGTTCTCTATTTTCCTCCATCCGCTGGAATGTCCCAACCATCTAATCCCCCATATCTTAATATATGACAACATGTCCGGTTCCTTATAAATTTCCACAATTTCCTAGTTAATATTCAGCCACCATCTCTTTTTGGTTCGAAAATCCTTCTCAAAATTTTCTTTCCCAACCAATCCGTCTCTTTTAATTAACTTTGGTGAAAACACAGGCTTAGATTCCTTAAAAACTTCAATATTCCAACGACATTTTTTAATTATCGGTTTATTTCTCCATTGTAATTTAATTGAGTTATTGCACAGCCCAATAACTAGGATACCACATTTTAACCCAGTTTAATAACACATTATTAATGGTTTTTAACAACCACGATGACATGTATATCCCTTAATTAATGATAGCAGCTGTGGTTTACCTGTAGAACAATAGGAAGGGAGAGTACCAACGGTGTGGTGACAATCCTGTCATTTTAAAATAATGCTGTTATTAATCGCTGCATTTCAGAGCAACTGCACAACAAGAAATATTTCACACTAAAAGCTTATTATTTCGATAAATTTACATCATGGTTGTTTGATGAAAGTAAATACTTCTTTTAAACTTATTCATTGCGTTATTGTATATAGTCGACTCAATTAAAATAGATAATATTTTTTTAACAAACTTGTGTTATTTATTATTTTGCTGATAATGTTTTACAGTTTTTAGTCAAACTACATGACATTTCAAGTGACTACATCAAAATTAAAGGAAGGGCCCCTCATATTAATTGTGACCCGAAGATACAATGTGACACAATCAGATCCTCTAAATGTAATGGCCAAAAGTTGGTTTCCTAGGACTTATAGAAAATGCTAAATTATATTGGTAGAACAAGGAGTCTTATTATAGAGTAAATTTGTTCATTAACGTATGAACCTCTGTTTCAAAGTTGTTCTTGGATTTGTATTATGTTGTAAGGAGGTATTGTGTTCTTACCTTGTATAAATGGTTTACAGGTTCAATATATTGCGGATTTATGTATTGTAGTTTCTAACATGAACCATTGTTTCAAAGTATTTCTTTGATTTGTACTATGTATTAAGGATAAATTGTGTAGTCTACTTGAGAGCAAAGATTGATTCAAATTGTGGAAACTTAGCGTTTGATTTTATAGGCACAATTTTACGAAAATGTTCGACTAAAGTATTATTACAGTGTTAAATACAAAATAAAATAACTTACATCTCTCTATTTGTTATTAGAAACATCAAATTTTGATTATACCGAAAATTATTTATTTTTATTCAATAAACTAGGATTATGTGGAAGCTTAAATGCTGACAACATGGAGTTGCATATACTGACTATTTTCAAATACAGTTTTTTTTAAGCAACTAAAAGTGAGTCAGATGTTTATTGATCTATTTTTACTTCTTGGTTATTAAGTTAAGTACATTTATAGTATTTTTTTCAGTTTCTTTGTTTCGGATGTCGGATAATTAAACTTTAAGGTCATCTTCATATCCATAAGGGTATTCATTAACATGAACTTCGTTAACACAAATCCCACATATCTGTATACACACAATACCACAATTGACATTTAAAATTTGTTGACAGATGCGTACTGTCTTGAGACATGACTCGCGTGGGTTAAAAGTCCGGTATGTCTTATCTCTATAGGTCCCTCTTCCTTAAATTTCCTTTCCTGCTTTGTTGTAATATGTTTAATCAAAGAATTAAACATGGGTGAAGAAATGAATTTCTGTTTTTGATTAAAAACGTTTTTTAGAGTCAAAATGAATGTTTTGGAGATTTGGATTAAGTGTAAGAATCTGATGATAACCTTGAAGTAAAGGTTGAAACTAGTTATCCGACATCCAAAACAAAGGAACTAAAAAATGCAGTAAGGGTACGTAGCTAAATAATCGTCATTTAAATAAGTTGTTGTTGATCTTAAGAAATTGATTTGATTACTAAGCTTTATAAAGGTTTCTCCTTAAACAGCTTTATAGTAATTTTTGTCGTTTCTTAATTAAATTTTGAATAAGGCTTAGCCTAGTTCTACCCCAGCTCGTGTTTAAGACTGGTTTAAATTTCTTTAATTATACGTCTGAAAATTTATTTTCATTTTCTATTTTTACAAAGTTATACAACATTACTAAGTTAACAAACTTCCTTACATATTATCAATATTACAAATAACTTTTAAATTTTGATGTAATATCTGTGTTCATGTTAATTGATTGTTAATATGAATACCTAGTAGCAACATTTTGTATAATTTATATCTTTCAGTATAAATTCAATACAAAATTTTATATTGTGTTATTTTGTTTGAAAATTATTATCGAAAATTTACTGTTAATTTTACTTTACTTCAAACATGTTTAATACTTCCCATTTCTGAACCTACCTTCATAATCAATTCCTAACACATTACTTTATTTAAACACACAAAAATTGTTATGAATAATTTTACATTTGATTATTTAATAAAAAAACAAAACAAATTTCCTTTAAAACAGTATAATTGTAATAGTTTGATTTAATTAGGAAGTTCAATTGGAGGGATAAAGCTTTTATAATTCGCGTAGTTTTCAATTCATTATCAACTGTTTTATAAACACCCCTACATAAACAAAACCTAAACTATTGCCTGTAACAGATAATTAAGTTTTAAACACAATACCGCAAAATGTATATCAGTATTTCCTACTACTGAACAATCAAAGCATTTACCATCATAAACATCTCCTAGTGCAGTTAGAAACAATATTTCAACGCTTGCTTGTGAGTAGGTAATATCAACAATGTAGCTCTTTTCGTTTGATTTAATTAAGGCTCGATATTATGATACTGGTCATTTTAAGTGACAAAATAAATAAAAACTAGAACAAATACTTAGCAAATAAACAAGAAGGGGTGCAGGGTGAGTGATTAGGGTCAAGGAAATAGGACACAGTAAACTGAAAACAGTAAGCAGAGTGTAACAAAAATGCAACCTACCATAGTAGAATGAAACAATACGTTACACAAATTTACGAATATTCCCGAACGTTACCGAATGAAAATATAGAGTGCAAAAACAATTGATAATGCGGTACTGTAAGTATCGCCAACATAAAGTAATCTATTAAATCCGATTTGGTGTAATAAAAATTAAATGTTTTATATTACAACTGTACACTTTTTAATTTCTAGAATATATATGGAGTTTTATTATTATTGTTCTTAATTATTATTATTATTATTATTATTCTAAAGGCTACGGAATGAACTATCTAAAAATGTGTAAATAAATATTGAGTTTCACTTATAAGATATTTTAAAACATAACTTGAACATTATTTTTCACAAAAAAATACGTTTATTAACGCAATCGCGTTTCAATGATAATTTCACCACCTTCAGTGATGCATAATTAAATCATCCATGGCTCAACATTGTTTAAAAACGTTAATTTTAAAATATAAAACACTGAACTTTTGAAAAATGCTAAAACATTTTGTTGTTCTAATGAGGAACAGAACATAATATTCATTCCTTTGATAATTGTTTTAACTCTCTCTTTTCTATTTAAAATTAAATTTAGAGGTAAATAAAACACCTTACATACACATCTTTTATACACGAGTTATTTTGCTAAACTGATGAATTTATTCGTAGTTCTCAACTAATGAATTGCAGTACACTCTACTTACATTAATTTATACTTTGTACTTGAAAATATTAAGCTTTCATGAAAGCGTAATTAATAAAAACTAGGTGTTCAATTTTATGTAAACCACCCCAAAACTAACTAAAATAGAAGTCCTTGTTAAAACATTGAATTCAAAAGATGCTTGCAATGTTTTTACTATAAAAATACCTTAATGTAATTCTAAATAATGAATTAGACCCTGTATACAATTCTATATTAATTTAAAATAAAATTGTTTAACTTAAATATTAATGAAGCTATTACGATTTTACTCATTATATTGTTACTTGAGATTATGTTATGTCTCACAATTTTATGTGACATAAATTAATACTATAACAGTGTGCTTGTTGTCTTGGTCATCATCGCCTTGTAAAAAAAATAAGATTAAAAAAAGACCCCTAACTCTCGAATACCTACTCTTTTTGTCATGATCGAAAGAGAAAAAGAGTTTTTCAAAAAAGACCAGATAGGAAATATGAATGAGGGGATCTAAGCCAAGACTAAATGAAAAGAATAAAGATCCAGCTAGGTCGCTCTGAGTTGCCACACCCGTACTCACTATAATGAGTCTTTGAAGGGAGCATATTTTTTATTCATCATTCTGTGTTTCTTTAAAAAAATTTATATTTTCAGATATGTGATCAAACTAACGCAAATTTTGTTAATCATTCTTCTCGCCCTTCTACAACACCAACTCTAACACTTCCATTTTGTTGTATTCAACGAGATTTAATTTTACTTGGATGTTTACATAGAAGAAAATAATACAATTGACAACATAGGATTATTGTGCATAGTATTGTGTATACAGAATACAGAGCATCTGAAAAAAACAGTTTAACTTTTGTGTTTACAAAAATCACTTATATTGGATTTAAACTTGTCTTTAAGTGTTGGTCTATTTCTCTCCCCATCCTTGAAAATCTGAAACCTCAACTATTCTGTATTGATTAAACTAAGATTCAAGAGCTAAGAAACGTACTGAGTCCCTCCTTCCACCATCTATGGGAGACTATCTTCCTACGTGAGTTAATTTGTCGCTGTTGCTTTTAATTCTGGAAATTGCTTTACACCTACCTCAACATTTCTTAGTTGTAATCTTAGATTACATTTCTGTAATCTTAGATTCAACCAGTAGATGACTTCTGGTACATCTATTGCGTCAGTTGAATTCACGTATTGGGCTTGCCAAAATATCAGATATTTTAACTGAAAATTAAAATTATTACCTTCATTTTGAATTTGAATTTGACTACTGATTTCATAAATCTATTTCTAAAAAATCTATGTTAACAAGTAAAAATTTCATTATTAATGTTTGAATTTTACAAATTTTAGACTTCGTTTTAAAAATCCTTTTTTTTTTTTGGAAGTTGAGTTAAAGACAACTATATTTTTTTGTTATATGATAACAAAACTCTAAAATTCCTAATATTTTTACTTACAAAAATTTGTTACTGTAAGAAATTTATATTCATCACATTTCTTGGGATTTTGAGTTAAGGTTGAAAAATATAACGCATACGGTTGTATAACGTGTTTAAAATTGAAATAAAATTTCTATACCTTCCTCCAAACTTGACAAATTGCAATACTTTACAGCTACTTCTAAAAGAGTAAATTTGGTCTGATTTTAATCAACTTATAGCTTCAGTTTATATATGATTCTCACTACGCTCTTTGCACATCTATACGTAGAGATGGGTTATTTTACTATTCATTAAACCCGCTGCTCCTATTTACTACGGATGGGCTTGTCCGAATCTCGTCGTTTAACTGAATTATAATGTACTTAAAAGTCTACAAGTTCTTCGATATCGTGTTTTTGTGTTGAATGAAAAATCCAATATTTAGGAGATTAATCCGATTCATTAGTTTGTCGATATTAGTTAAAAATCAAAGAAAACTTTGGAGGTCAATGTGTCAACGGCACCTTCATATTTCAACTTTGTTTGATATGTAATACAATACGTATAGACGAGTAAAATAGATCTTCACCTTTGTCGACTGTACCCCGACCTGAAACGAAACTTTTGTAAACCAGAACTAGTTCGTCTTATGAAATTAGAGTTGGACGGAGTTGGGATGAAGAGATGTGTCCAATAGTTTAAAGTAACAATACTTTATTACAATTATGAAACAATAGCAGAGAAATAATTAATATTTATTTTAAAGAGTGGAATGGCACAAACTGAGACGGAGACTATAAATAAATCTATGTCTTGGTTTGTGTGGTAGACGTTACAAAACACCCTTAATGTGCCAAAGGGGTTTACGAAACCACTTGTTATTTATCTATTATTAAATCCCTCCGTGCACATAATGTCCAATCAACTAGTTTGTGTTTAGATAAAGTATTTTATGTTGTGTTTTTCGCGTTGCAGTTTAAGACTTAAAAGTAAGATTATTATTTTAATAATATTTGTTTATCTATTCACGCTATTTTATTTGTTGTGTGCATATCAGCCTTAACTTTCTGTTTTATATATACCGGATTTTTTTAAATTTGCATCGTAGTTTATTAAAAAGCTAAAAATAAGATGTAAATTTGCGATTTACGGGAAACGTAATACACCCAAGGGGAACTAGTTTCGTGGAATCTTAGTAACCTTCCCATTAACCCCCACCCTCAATTTGTAAAACCAATGCAAAAAAAAATTCAAATGGTTTACTTACCCTTTGTGACCGTAAAAGTGCATAAAAAAAGAAATTTTTTGATGAAAAAAATAATCAAATTGGATTATACGTTCCCAAAATATTCCACAATCCTTAATTAAAACTTTAATTTTTTTTATCTAGTTCATTATGTTGGTAAAAACAAGTTTTTATAGTGAGTTTAGTTCATAGATTTATATTTTTATTAATAATTATACTGACTATGAAACAATTAAAATATAAACATGATGATTGCATTCCTTCCATATTCTTGTAATTTCTTCTAACATTTCACAGATATTCTTACAGGTATTGTTATTCCATCTGCTTCATTTATTAATTCTAATCCTATATATATTAGCAAATGATATCTTGGAATATTTTAAATAGATTTACATTCTTAATATTTGGACAATACAACAATAATAATTTTATTACAGTAAGCTATTTGTACATAAACGGTTATCACAGTGCTAATTTTTCAGAAATTTTGAACATTATGAACTCCCATTACTCATTAATATTAATTAAACCATTGGTAGTTAAAACTTGACTGTTCTATTTGCATAAATAGTTGTCACCAAGATAAATAACGCGAGTAAACGACATTGCAGCAGCAACAAATGTGGAAGTATAAATTAAGAATCATGAAATATTTCTAGAACGGATAATCCAATTTGATTACCTACTTTTTTTCATAGAAAAGTTTCCTCTTCCATTCCCGCTAATTAAGTGTCACACAAGAAGTAAATTGGCATTTAAAGTTTGTAAATTGGGGGATGCAAGGAGATGTGGGTGAGTGAGTTATTTAGATTCCATAAAATTAGTTCCCTCTGGGTGCATTAATGTTTCCCGCAAATAGCACATTTATGTATATTTTATTTTTAACTAATTTAAAACGCAAGTCTTCTAAATAAGTTCCTGTATAAAAGATTGGTTTTAAAAGTTATGTTATGATATAAAAAATCTAAAATTCATTACCGGATTACTCTAAAAACCGAATCATATATATATATATATATATATATATATATATATATCCTTTTAATAAAAGAACGTTAAGTGTATGGCTTTTTAATAATTGATATGAAAAATTGACCTCTCAATATCAGACTACATAAATGTACGAAAAATGTCTTTTTCTAAAATCCGTAAATAAGTAGATAAATTTCAGGCTCCATGGCTTTGGTGGAAGAAATATCGTTTAAAGAATTACAGTCACAACTAAAAATATTATGTTTTTTTAGATGAATATTTTTATTTGAAGTGTTCAACTAGTTATAACTCCTCACTAAAGCTGGAAGTTTATTTTTGGTGTGTGTATGAGCACGCGCGCGTGTGTCGGTGAATACTTTAACTGCTTCACTTTATGCGCATTAGATTATGATGACCGGAAGTACATAACCCATAAAAACGCAACGCCGACAAGTGGGTCCGAACCTTCGTACCTGTAAAGCTTCACTAGTCCTAACAGCGGCGAGATAAGCGCGCTCTTTCCCTAATGAGTCACGTAGCTCATATTAACTATATTCGCCAGTTAATATAGTACATATTATATTCTTATAAAACCAAATTGATTTTATATTTTTCGCTTTTGAATTGCTGAATGTATATATCTAGATAAATACCTTATATTAGTAGTCAGAGCAATTCTTGTTATTGTATATCACTACAGCTGTTTCGCCGATCACAGTCGGCTTCGTCAGGTGCAGGACACTTAAATAAAACACATAAACACGACACTGAACATATACGACACTAAAAACATTGTTTTAAAATATTCGGAGGCTAGCTCTTCGTTAAATTTTGCACTAAAAATGTCCGGGTGTGGCCACATCATTATTCGTTCGTTTCCGGACGGATACTGAAAATAAGACTGATGATAGTTAACTGCCATGGAAGTCCATTTGTTTATTCAGAGATAAGATTATATCGTAGATCGGGTTGGCTGCGAAGTTCAATTTCTCATTGAGAAGTATGTTGGGATGTTTCTTTTGGGTGATGTATATATTATATTCTTCCAATACGTCGAGACGGTGTCCCTTCCTCTCATTATGAATGATGTCAAGATTGGTATTGATATTAGTGTAATTATGATTGGTGTTTATCAAATGTTCGGCAAAATTGGAAGTATGTTTGGAGAGATGATTTTTATGTGACGGTAAATGTTCTTTAAACCTTTGTGTAAAGGATCTGCCAGTTTGACCTATATAAATTTTTTCGCAGTCGTCACACTTGAGTTTGTATACTCCACTATTGTCAAATTTATTGATAATATTTGGCTTTATCTTGGTTTTAAGGATGTTATTCAGGCTATTGGAGGTTCGGTATGCCAAGTTGAAACCATGTTTACGGAATATGTTGTTTGTCGGACGGTCCAGAATGTGGTTATATTTAATTGGTACGAATTTTCTGTTTTCTTTTTTTGCTGTAGGTTGGAATATATTATTGCGATCGCTAATTTTCTTTTTATGTTTATATATTAGTTTGTCTATTATCTCTGTTTTGAAACCATTTGCGTTTGCTATTTGCTTTATTATCGCTATTTCATTTTTTAGGTCATTTTGGCTCATAGGTGTGCTAAGTGCCCTGTATACGAAACTGTTGTACGCGGCCAGCTTGTGTGATTGTGGGTGATAAGAACTATTGTGAATGGTATGATCAGTTTGGGTTGGTTTTCTATAGATTTTAAATATGTGTTTATTATTATGCTTAGATATTGTTAAATCAAGGTAGTTTAGGCTATTGTTGGTTTCCACTTCAGAGGTAAAGCTTAATAATGAGTGTATGTTGTTCAAATAATTGGTAAACAAATCTATCTGTCTTCTTGTGCCATCGAATAGACAAATTATATCATCCACGTAGCGGTGGTAATATATGATGTTTTTTGAGAATTTGTTTGTTAGGTTCATTATGTGATTATTTTCTATTTCATTAAGAAAGATTTCCGCCATTATACCTGAAAGAGGTGATCCCATCGCTAAGCCTTTATTCTGTAAGCATTTTTAGTGCAAAATTTAACGAAGAGCTAGCCTCCGAATATTTTAAAACAATGTTTTTAGTGTCGTATATGTTCAGTGTCGTGTTTATGTGTTTTATTTAAGTGTCCTGCACCTGACGAAGCCGACTGTGATCGGCGAAACAGCTGTAGTGATATACAATAACAAGAATTGCTCTGACTACTAATATAAGGTATTTATCTAGATATATACATTCAGCAATTCAAAAGCGAAAAATATAAAATCAATTTGGTTTTATAAGAATATAATATGAATTCAGCTAGTCACGCTCAACTCGCTTACAAGTACTTGAACTTAAAATTGAAATTTCATATCACATCATTGAACATAAAATTCAACAAAGCATGTCTACTTAACAACGTTATTCCCAAACACGTTTGCGTAGGAATAAAAAACAAATCTCTAGCAGCACAGAAAACCAAAAGTAAAGCGGAAAGAATATGGATAAAAGAAGACATTAAATATTTATACAGAAAGAAAGATGTTATCAGTTCCAAATTACTCGGTATATATTTGGAACTCAGTAGTTCTTTACATTTCATTGAACTCAACCAATTACTTCAAGAAATAGAAAGACAAATAAAACCTAAACTATCAATCAGGAAACCAAACTTAAATAATAAACTGTCCAACCTTATCAATAACAAAGGCCAAAGTACAAACTTCATCAAGACTCACGAATTCTATCCCAGATTAAACAATTTAACAGATATAATATTTACCGAACCCGAATCTCTACTTTTAAGTAAAGGTTTAAAACATAATGTACGAGGAAAACAAGATAACCTTCGATCTGCACTTGTAAACATCGAGGAAGGCATCCAATGTCTCCCCGCAAATAAACAAGACCTTATCAGATACGTCATAGCTGACAAGAGCATTGTGCACGCAAGTAAATCCCAATCAAACTCCAATAACTTTACACCTTTTAATGATCACAAGATTGCTCAAAACATTAAACATAAATTAAATTTAAACAATGCAATAGTAACAAAGGCCGATAAAGGGAACTCTGTAATAATAATAAACAAGGATGTTTATATTAATAAAACACAAGAATTTTTCAAGTCTAATGATATAGTTAAAATTGAGAAAGACCCGACTAACAAGTTTAACACGATCATCAAACAACATATAAACAAATGCAGTCATATCATTGATGACAAAACGAAAAGACATTTGAAAATGATCAAACCATCCGCACCAATTCTAAGAGCCCTACCGAAAATGCACAAAAAGGATATACCTATTCGACCCATAGTGAATTTCACCAACGCACCATCTTACAAACTATCAAAATTTCTTGAGAGTACTATCAAAAAGACAGTAAAATTTGAACAGAGCCACAGTTTAAAAAACAGCTTAGATCTGATAAATAAAATTAGTAATATAAATGTACTACCTCGATACACATTGATTTCCTTTGACATATCAAACCTATACACTAATATACCCATAGAAGAAACAATAGATATCCTAAAAGAAAAACTAAAACATAACACACTTCCCGAAAAAGCGGCAAAAGAATTGGTTGACCTGCTCTCAATATGTCTCTCTCAGAACTACTTCAGCTTCAATAATGAAACTTTCTTACAGAATAAAGGCTTAGCGATGGGATCACCTCTTTCAGGTATAATGGCGGAAATCTTTCTTAATGAAATAGAAAATAATCACATAATGAACCTAACAAACAAATTCTCAAAAAACATCATATATTACCACCGCTACGTGGATGATATAATTTGTCTATTCGATGGCACAAGAAGACAGATAGATTTGTTTACCAATTATTTGAACAACATACACTCATTATTAAGCTTTACCTCTGAAGTGGAAACCAACAATAGCCTAAACTACCTTGATTTAACAATATCTAAGCATAATAATAAACACATATTTAAAATCTATAGAAAACCAACCCAAACTGATCATACCATTCACAATAGTTCTTATCACCCACAATCACACAAGCTGGCCGCGTACAACAGTTTCGTATACAGGGCACTTAGCACACCTATGAGCCAAAATGACCTAAAAAATGAAATAGCGATAATAAAGCAAATAGCAAACGCAAATGGTTTCAAAACAGAGATAATAGACAAACTAATATATAAACATAAAAAGAAAATTAGCGATCGCAATAATATATTCCAACCTACAGCAAAAAAAGAAAACAGAAAATTCGTACCAATTAAATATAACCACATTCTGGACCGTCCGACAAACAACATATTCCGTAAACATGGTTTCAACTTGGCATACCGAACCTCCAATAGCCTGAATAACATCCTTAAAACCAAGATAAAGCCAAATATTATCAATAAATTTGACAATAGTGGAGTATACAAACTCAAGTGTGACGACTGCGAAAAAATTTATATAGGTCAAACTGGCAGATCCTTTACACAAAGGTTTAAAGAACATTTACCGTCACATAAAAATCATCTCTCCAAACATACTTCCAATTTTGCCGAACATTTGATAAACACCAATCATAATTACACTAATATCAATACCAATCTTGACATCATTCATAATGAGAGGAAGGGACACCGTCTCGACGTATTGGAAGAATATAATATATACATCACCCAAAAGAAACATCCCAACATACTTCTCAATGAGAAATTGAACTTCGCAGCCAACCCGATCTACGATATAATCTTATCTCTGAATAAACAAATGGACTTCCATGGCAGTTAACTATCATCAGTCTTATTTTCAGTATCCGTCCGGAAACGAACGAATAATGATGTGGCCACACCCGGACATTTTTAGTGCAAAATTTAACGAAGAGCTAGCCTCCGAATATTTTAAAACAATGTTTTTAGTGTCGTATATGTTCAGTGTCGTGTTTATGTGTTTTATTTAAGTGTCCTGCACCTGACGAAGCCGACTGTGATCGGCGAAACAGCTGTAGTGATATACAATAACAAGAATTGCTCTGACTACTAATATAAGGTATTTATCTAGATATAGTACATATAACTCTTGAGACCCTCAAAATAGGCTACACACACACACACACACACACACACACACACAGTTTACCAGTAAATTGATTGAGCTCCACCATAGTGTATGTTTACATGCAGTGCCCGCTTTGATGTAGCTAACCTCTAAGTTAAACCACCCACTATGTAGATCGTAACAATCTTCAATTATCATCAACTGTGGGTCAATGTATTTAGTCAATTAGTAGGTACATGTTAATAATCTATCTTGTAATAGGCCTACACAGAGGATGTGAACCTAGGTCGGTTTCCGTTGTGAATTACCCTTTAGTGACAAATATCATCAGAACTTATATACGTTTTACAATGATCGTTTACTTTCTTCAATGCTGTTAACAATAATAGATTTTAAATTTTACAATAACAAATTTGCATCATTTCTTATTTCCACAAACACAGGTAGATTATAGGTTTCTCATTTATTGCTGATTATTCTGACGTACCGTCGACCAGCAACAAGAAATATTTTAAGGTTCTATAAAATAACTCTAACAACCACCAGTGCAGATCTAGAAAACCAAAAAACACGATTTAAATTATCAATTATCATAGAACCGGATAACACAATAAATAGTGAAAAACACTGCATAACCTTTCTTACTTAACCAAAATGAAATAAAAACCAAATAAAACTATTAATCACTAAAAATGTCAGTTCAGCAGATGTGAGTTAAAAGTGAAAATGAGTATTTAATTGAGACTAAAATTCCTTTGTTTGTAGTAAAAGCTTCTACATGTTTTTAAAAAAAGAAGTTTTTTTTAAATTTTAATTTTTGCCAATTACCCTTTAGTAGTAATATCATTTACTAGTGAGTATAACGAAGTATTTAGCAAGATATAGAACAGTAGATTTCTCTCCAGTTATGTTCAAATGATTCTGAAAAAAAAAAAAAAAAAAAAAAAAAAACCTTTTCTAACAGACACTTAGTCACGTATACATATTGCGAGATAATCATATACAAAATTATTGTTAAAATATTACACTCAAAAAAATTATTTGCAAAAATTTAACATTATAAAATCGGGTTTTTCAAAAACATAATACTATATTGAAGTAAAACAATATGTTGTTTCGGTTGTAATATAAAAGCATCCCTTGTGACATAGTACTTAATACATATCACCCCTCTTCCATCGACTAAACAAAATACACTCAATCAAAATAACGTATATTTTTCGAGAGATAAATTAATCAATAAAAGTACTTGAAGTATGTTAATTATTGTACTGGAAACACTTAATACACTGGTTTACATTAATTATACAATATTTTCTGCATCCCCTATTTTAATCCCCCAACCACAGTACTTGTGAAACCGACAAGGTCTCTGTATCTTACTGTAATTAAATCTACTCTAGAAAGAACACGTCGTTTACACGTGAGCCATTTACTTGACCCATTTCAAGTACATTAACTGGACAAAATAAACTTTTATGGTAACAGAATAAACTTGACTTTTCTTTTATTCATATTTATTTAAAAATAAAACCAATATTTGTTCAAATTTACTTTAAATATTTAATTGTCGAAAATCTACTTTTTATTCATTCAGCAGAAGATTATCTAATGACGGTTTGGTTTTTCTTTGTTTTGTATTTTTTTATATGTTTTAACAGTGTAACTTGGTACAAAATATTCTCATTATTCTTCTAAATGTAAATGTACAAACTAAAATTTACATAACAAGTATATAAAAATAATGATAAACCCAACGATTAACTACAACTAAAAAAGAAAGAAATGAAATAATTAAGAGAATTTTAAAAAATTAGACATAAATTATTATAATACTCTAAAGAGACAGCAATCGAAAATTTGTTATTGCTGTAGAGTAAGGATTTTTTGAAAACTCGTAATGTTACAAAACATCAATAGGGGTATGTTATTTGGACAGTGAAAAATTAAAATACAATTTAAATATTCAATGTACAAAATTACTACTTAATTTTATCTGCAATCACTGAAATAAAATAGTTGGATTTCTATTACAAAACAATATAGTTTTAGTTATATTATTACCAACCGACACTAAATGGTTGAATTAGTGGAACACATAACCTATTATTAAAGAATAGAAATGCTTAAATTGGCGTTTGTGAAATAAATTACACACCATGCCAAATATATGTGTAATTACATTATTGCAGATTATAGCTTGATTAGATTGTAGGTATTTTTCTTGAATTAGGAGTTTATTTACTTGAATAATTTCTCTATTATTTGATTCTTTAAAATAAGTGACTAAATGTGATAGATTTACAATATATTTCTTGAAATTGTAAGTAACATTGTAAAATTTAAAAGAATTACTATACTAGATAATTAATTCACAAATTTACTTTTAGAGAAAATTATTATTTAAATTACTGGTAGCTTGAATAACAACTGAATTTATTAAATGTAAATCTTTGAATGTTTCAAATCGTTTCTTTTCTCTTTTTAAATTAGAAGTTTGTAATTCAACTTCAGATAAATCTTAAATCTTGAACTATAAATCAGACTTTAAATAATATGAAAAAAGACATAAAATGTTTAAATTTTTAGAAAATATTAAACGAGAATTTTTGTTTTCATAACAAATTTAATGTACTGCCTAATTTAATATAATAATTTTATTTGGTTTGGTTTTGTTTTTACAGTAATGAAAATTATTGACTAACCTAATAGTTGAAAATATTTCAGGATTAAACATACTGATTCTCATCATATATACAGTCACAGTAAAATATTCACTGCACAATTAATTGTACTGCTTTTTTTCTTTTTTTTTCATTCTGAATATACTATTACATAATGAGGCTGCATATGAAATAAAATTGTTTTGGGGGTAACAGTTTACCCAATTAGTAAAAATTCTTTCAACTCGTTTGCTCTTGAGGGGAAATAAACATAGATATAATTATTTTTTTAAATTCAATAAATTCATTAAAACTATTTTTCATTAACTGTTTACAAAGATTATAAATTCATGAACCAACTTCGTGCATGTATCAATATAAAAATGTAAAAAAGTTCATATAAAGGTAACGATTGATTAATGATTATCTTTTCTTTTTTTTTTTATCAAAGAAATTGTAATTCTAAAAATTACCCTTGAAAGAAATGTTAGAATTTAAAAAAATATAACTTTTAAAATATTCATTTTTAGAAAGACATTTTAAGTGCGAAAAAAAAATGACTACAGTTAGAAGGGATGTCTTAAAGATTTTCTCTAATTTTAGTTTTTTCTATAATAATTATTTAATTACATTTTGTTTTATAATGCAATTTCATCAATATATTGCATTTCAGTGGGTTGGTTTCTCAATTTATAAATATTATGTCTTTCCAGCTGTATAATTTGATTTGCTCTTACAACACTGGTTAAATTAAAAACCAATGTTTCACCTTAAATGTATAGTTAAACACTCACTATAATCTCAATATGTTTAAAAATTAAGCTGAACTGTTCAAAACGTATGAAACGATATACTTCATGTTTCCAATTCAGAAATAAATCGTTTACGTACTTTATGTAAATACATTAATTTCGAATTATGGAGACATTGTTGTCTCAGGGAATTTTTGTATTGGCTTTATTGCAGTTCCTAATGGTGAGGGGTAGTTTTATATTGTTGCATTTTGTGAAACATATTTCAGAGCAAATACTGTTATCATGATGTTTATAAAAGACGTGTATTTATTTATTAAAATAAACAATCATATTTACAAAATTTATAGTTTTATAACACTTAATATAAATATTTGAATTGATTTGTATAAGTCAACAGTTGAGCAACAATTTATTCCAGAATTTTCTATTTGTATATATTTTTAACTGAACAAGAGTTTATAAATTTAAAACAAACATAACGTATATCTGAAACTATCTGTTAGGTCTACATTAAAAAGCCAAAGGTCAATAGAAATTGTTGCATAAAAGTCAATGTTATTTACAAAGCCTCAAACATTTGTAACAACTGAATAACTAAAGAAGCAGAAGTGATGTATACATCTAAAACATTAGGTGTTAGGGATCGATAATATTGATAAACTGATAATAATATTAAAAATGAATCAGTTAAATTTTGCCCTCTAAGTAAAATTTTTGTAATTGTATAAATTAGTAGTAAAGTTATTGAAAACAGTATATTATATTCCAAATTAAATAGATTATTAGCTGCAAACTATTTAACTGTGGATCTCTAGTTTATCTTTTTTAATTAATAGAGTATTTGCTTGTATTTTTCCTGGTGACAAAAAGATATTGTAAGCCAATAAAGTGTACACCTTAATTTTAATTTGAAACTAGTCATTGCTTAGATTATATTAAATTATTATAGTATGAGGACTCAAGATCCATGTACGTCAAACTAAGCTAATACCAGTGCCTTCAATGAGGCATAGGAGTTTTCCCAGATGCTAGCATCTGAATCAGCACTTGGTTATGTGTGAAGCTCCGAATATGTCCCTTTTCTTAGCTTGGATCTTTTCACATTCTAAAAATATATACTTAGCAGTTTCTTCAAACGGCTTACATAGCACACAAACAGGACCACTATTGATGAAACGGAGTGTTAGCAGACGTTTCCTGATTGGGGCGCGCCCTAAGAAATACCCTTGTAGTCTTCAGAATATTCTTCTGTAATCCGGTAATCTACTTGTTTTCGTCACTTAATGGCTTAATATTAACAATCATTGTCTCTAGCCAACACTTTATTGGATCGTTGAGGTAGGAAAGAACGAGAGCTCCTATTTCTACGTAGCTTCCTGAGAATGTAAAAAAAGTTCCATCCTCCAGGAGTTCGAAATTATCCAATAGCGTGTCATCGATTTCTTTACCTTGCTAACTATAATTTTAACTTTAGAATTCACATCGAGTACAACTGCCATTTTCCTTTCGAAGATGTCCTTGTAAGTGTGAACATACTTGCCAGATGGCGTTAAACGACAGTGAGTTTTGTTACGTCAGAATCTTGAGTTTTACCTCTGACGTTCTACAAATGCCCCTGAGTCATCGCCTCAAGAGCGCCTGACTACACACATCCCCGCCTTGGAACCTCATCGGTGTCAAAGGAGATTCATGACACTCACTTCTTCTTTCTTTTTTCCTACTTCTGCTACTTGTTAAGATACCATTACTCACCACTTTCCCGGAGTCTTTCTTTGACGGCCTCCATTTGATGGGCTGTAATGAGATTAGTTCTTTACCCTTAGTCCCCTCAGTTACCTAGTAGTTCCGTGGTCGAGTAAAGCAGTGAAGCCTGGTGTTTCTGTGTTTTTAAGAAGTTTTTCTCCCCTTCCGAGTTAGGTGGAACCTCTTCCTGTTCTATCTTATCCAGCTTATTATCTGTGCATTCTTTACTATAAATCTTATCAGTTACTTCAGGTCATAAGACAGATAGGGTGATTACGGTGGATTGTCCAAAGGAGAATGGGACCAACAATCTTCACGTTATAGTCATTGCTTACTGGCTGGTATTTAAAACCCAAATTATCTATTTATAGTATTATATAGAAATTATTTGTTTACTAAATTATTATTTAAACATAAAACGGGAATAATGATAAACAAACAAAACACTCTATTTATAAACATTATAAGATTGGATGCAAATCAAAGATTGGATTAATAACCATATTTATTAAAACAACAAAATGCTTGGTATATAAAAATTACATTTAAAATTGCAACCTTAATTTACTTGAACCATTAGTGTTTTATTAAAGTTAAGAAGGTTTATGTATTGTATTAAACAAAAATTGTATAAATTATAGAAAATTCAAAGCTGAGCTAATATAACATTTCTATTAAATAGCTCAAATTAAAACTAATTAAGTATAAACATTGAATGAATTTGTTAGTACTATTTAATTTAGCTTTCCTAGTTAAACAAATTTTAGATGTTTTATCGCTATACTAATGTATTACCTTTGCAGACAAAATGACCTTTTGCATTCGTTATAAAATATTCAAACTTAATTTGAAACAACTTTATTTTAACATAATGAGAGGTTGAAAAGTATCCCTGTATGATTTGGTCCGAAATTAATATGACGAAAATTGTAAAAAATTTAAGATGAGAACATTTTTAACTACTCGTTATTTAAGACTTACTACTGATAAGTAGTATAGGTAGTATACTACTTATAGGTAAGTAGTATGTAGTTTTGTAGGTAGTAGATTAGTAAAAAATCTCAAAACGAAATATATATATATATATATATATATATATATATTAATATCGGATGTCTATTTTAATAGGGCTACAATTTGTGATATCTGAAACAATAGCAAACTTTCAATGAGGGAGTTCACATAATTTAATTATATAAAATTAGATTTTAAATTTCGTCCGCCATTTTCTAATATAGCGGTCAACATTATAATTTGTTATGGAACTTCCTATGTCTTATGGTGTCTTCGCAATTTTAAATAATTGTAAATTAAATTTGATAAACTTTAATTTAAGAATTAAATGGCATTATTGTGAAGTTACGAAATAGTTAAAAATTTGTACTTTAATAAAACTTTTTTGTTGTTTTACTCGTTGACTTTACAATAATTGTTAAATTAACTTTTAAGTAATTATAAAATGGCGCTTAAATACGCCAAACATTAATATTTTCAATATTTTGAGAGCTCTAGGTTGATTTTAGAAACGTTATGTCAAGAATAAAAAAAAAGTAATGTTGGGTAAAATAAGAAAACACCATAAAAATAAGAAATTATAACGTTAGCCACCATATTGAAATATATCTGATGAATTTTGAATTGCGAATTTTACATTTTAGTGGTCAATAAAAACTATGTGAAGTCCCCCATTTAAATATTTCTGTAAATCTTCTAGTTTCAGAGATCACAAAGGTGGCCCATTAAAATGTCGACTAAGTATAACTAGATTATATAAAAATAGACATATATCAAAAATCTAAACGTAAGAACCACGTATCCTTGTAACCACTGCAACTATATTTTAAAACCAAGTAACAATTCAGCAAGTACTTGAACTGTAAAAAATACATTACATAATTTAAATACTTATTTGTGAATTTAATTTAACCCGGCATGTAATGTCTTAAACATTGTTATTACAAATAAAAGGTAAAAGCATTTTTAAAAAAAAACTGTAAGAACCATTTTAACCCTTCAAAACATACACGTTTTACTAGTTCAAAGCATAATATTGCTTTCTTTAGATAATAAAATCTTGTTTTCAGTTTTCCCTGTCGTAGTTGATTATTTATTTTGGCAACGTAGAGAACCTGTTATTTTCCTTTGCCTCTTTTACCAATATAACAATAAAAACGTGTAGTCTGGTAATACACATTTTTACGTGAATTGGACATTCAAAGATAAAAATAAACTTTTCTCAGAAATATATTATTTATAAATAAAATATTAAAAATTTGTGTATCTTTTAAAGTTATTATTAAACTGAAAATATGTTTACGATCGGTAACATACAGGGTGTCCAGATATTACTCAATCAAACTTCAGGAACTGATTGGGTAGAACAAAACACATAACATGTAGTGCCTAACATAACATAACTTAGCCTAAACATATCTTCCTTAGTTTTCCGTACGGTCGCCATTTTTTTTTTTTTTTTTGTTTTTTTTTAAGAAATAACATTATAACTTAGAAAATAGTTAAAATATTGAGATCGGATACGCATCTTTTATGTAACTTTTACACGTGTTCCAGAAACAAATAATTTATTTTGTATATTTTCAAAATGGCTGCCGTTAAAAATTTATAACTTCGAATATCGCGAAAACCGTTAGCTTTGTATAAGTTACAATAAACAATAAAGTTTCCCTTTTTAATGTCAAACAAAATGGTTTTGTATTTATACTGTAGCTCGAATGATAATTGCGTTAACAGCAATGAAAACATAATTTCTTGCTAATTGTCTATAACGTCCAATGTTAGACTAAAACCAAAATATGTTTGGATTCTGACAATTTCTAATAACAATAACAAAATCCATGCATTTAATTTCAACTACATGTACTTAGTTTTAATCAAGAAATTAAATAAATATCCCACCAAACGGCTACTTTTATCAACTACATTTTTCAAGATATTCGACGTTAAAAAATTTAAACTGGAGCTATTTTGAAAATATACAAATAAATTAATTGTACAAGTGTAAAACTTTATATAAAATACGTATACCAAATTTGGCTGATGGACGGAAAACTTTGCAAGATAGGGCTGTATGTTATATTTCTTGTTCAACCCAAACAGTTCCTGAAGTTTGGTTCAGTAATTTTTGGACACTCTATATACAAAAGTTTTTTACTTGGCCACTTTCATTTATGGTTGTAATATATTATCTTCAGTCTACCTTGTGTTGTATGTACCATGATATGTTATACTTCTTTATAGCTCATTGAAAATGCTTTAATTGTTACCATATTAGGAATACTTTGTACCTAAATTTATTCAACTCATGGGCATTAATTTTAACTTGAATGACATCTTTTATGATGACATAATAAGAAATTATAATTGTAAGAAATAAACTTGCCTTTGAAAACCATCTCTGTTCACTGCGTCCATTCATTCCAGGCTTACTAGTCGTGGAAATTGAGATTTTAATAATTTAATATCCACTCGCTGGGGCAGATTTAGTTAAAGGCAAGTTGAAGTTTTCCCCCACTCAACACTAATTAGTCATTTCAATGTATTTCACCAATGAAAGGAAAATGTTTGACTATATACTGATAATTTTGTAATCGCAAGACTTTCAGCTGACTGGTTGTGACATTCAGATTATTTTAAGTTTGATGTAATATTTGATAAAGCGTAAAATACTTAAATATAAACAGTTTCCGTGTGTTTAGGTTTACGAAGTATTGGGTAAATTTGGTAATCACAAATAATTTCGACTTTCGTTTTTGACTAACATTTACATTTTATAACCTTAAAAAAAGTGATTTTCGACTTGCCGTTCTTCCGACGTCGTTGCCATCCCGAGTTAAGCACTATACGCTACAAAAATTAAAACGAGTGAATAAAATTTGAAATAGGAGACTATATTGTGCTTAAAAAGAACATGAATTTAGAAAAATCTAACTAAAAGCGACAAAATGGCGACAAGTTTAAACAGTTTTTTTATCATATCTGCTTTGTTATTCAACGTCTTATAAAACACTAAATTTTGATAATAAATTCATTAATTTAATTAATTCATGTAATAATTCCCACTTTACCTCTCTACGAGAACAAATAACGAATATGTTGTCAAAATTGGAATGTCAAACACTGACTTTCCAATTAAATGTGATATTCCTATATTTACTAGATCAAACAGGGCCCTGTCACTGGTACAAGCTAAGCGAGTGGTGATTTCTCAATATACAAGGTGTTCAGAAATTTTTTTCCAAAACTATAAGTGGTTTATATAGTTTATATGGGACAAAATAAAGAAAAAAGTTCCTGTAAACATATATACTGTAACAATTCTTTTCCATCTGTCGGCCATTTTTTAAAATAATTATAGTTTTTGAAATAACTAATATTTAGAATAGAAATTTAGTATACACATTTTTAATACAACGGTTTATCAGTATACCAAGAATTAAAACTTTGTGTAATAAATTTTCAAAATGGCGGCTTTTAATAGTTTTAGATATATCCAACATTACAAATTTCAAACAGTTACAATTTCGACAATTTATAAAAAAAAGTTATAATTTTTGATATCCTGTTAAAAATGTAACGTGAAAATGTGTATTCCAAATTTAACTCTAAATCTTAATAATTTCAAAAACTATAATTATTTTTCAACACAAAATGGCCGACAGATTAAAAACTATGCATTTCCGGGCACGTTTTCCTTTATTTTGGATCTAGCCGGCGTCAAGAAAGTAATGACATACACGATTACAAAGTTCATAAGACTTATATGACAACTCTTTTATCCCATACTAAAAGTACTGGATAAGATCCTTTGATCTATCAATATAAATTAACACTTCCTACAAGGCTCAAGATCCCAAATTTGAATATCATATTTAGAAGATATTCTTGTATTACATTGTATGATATTATAATCCCCTCATTAAATTGTTGTTGTTTTTTTTTTTAACTAATTCACGAAAATAGTGAACCTATTTTATTATGGGTGGAATTAGGTTGGGTTTCCTCTCGATTTTGTCTACTTTCAAATTTTTTATCTTCACAATGAATTGATTTAACGTCGTCACTGAGATATATAACTACCTGTTAAATTTAAAAAACCTTGGACATGAACTTGTATTGAGTTATAATAGTCAAATATATACTACAGTACCCTGGGATCTAACCACAGAATTTTGTAATAGTCTTGTTTGCCTTCAAAACCTCTTAGTACAACAATAAGTGTATTATAGTGTAACCTTTAAAAACATAGAAACACAATTTTTTCTTTCAATTTGTAATATTTATAAAGTTAAACAAAATAAATATTATGTTTACAGTTATTATAAACCTACTTGCATTCAGTATATTAAAGTAAAATAGAGACAGAAATATAAAAGGGTAAACTGAATAAATAAAAACAGAGAAAAGCTGAGATACAGTATTGAATTGAATTTACAGCGGGTTTTAAGTTACTTATTTAGTACCTCCACAAACATGCTCTAAGTAAAACTTTACTTTTATACCTGAAGCAGAGAGATATTTTTATCAGAAGGTGCGTTTGCATTCTATTCTTAGCATCAATAAAATATCAGATTGTAAATAACGATTTACAAAATCATTCTTTGTCTAATGAGGATAGGTTTGCTTTTCATTATAATAAAATTTAAAATTATTATTCATAAACTGGTTAAAACTTTGTCATCTGTTTTATCGCGTTGATGTGGTTAATTTTAATGAAAAATTACTGGACTGGTAACATGCATTATTGCATGGTAATAAGATAAATTGAATTACAATTTATTTTTGTCGCATTTACTAAATTACAAAGTCACTAATAATTAAATAAGTACTGCTACCGACACTTGATTAATGTGAACAATCTTTGATTTCCAAGAATAACTTTTAATAACAATTGAATTCCAGACAACTACATAAGCTTGATAATAACAGAACTTTTATATAACATTTTTGCTAAGAATTGTCATGTTTATGCTTCTTTTTTATCTAAATGTATATTTTTATCTATATGAAGCTAATTATTGTTCAAAACTGTTTCATTTACAATTTATTGAAATTATAGAGAATAAACAAAGTAGTGTATTTTAAAACTAATGTACTCTATCTTATTGGTTTTTAATGCAATGTAATTATTATTATTGATTTTTAATAATGCACATTCTTCCTGATTTTTAATCTAATGTACTCCTTCTTATTTATTTTTAAACTAACATAGACCTACTCATTTTTATTGATTTTTAAACTAACGTACTAATTCTTATTTATTTTCAAATTTATGTACTCATTCTTATTTATTTTTAAACTAAAATACTCATTCTTATTTATTTTTAACGAATTTATTCACTCTTATTGATTTCTAAACTAATTTACTAAATTTTTTTTTTTATTTATTTATTTATTATTTTTTTTACTTAAGTGCGATACTGATTCTTATTTATTTTTCTAATTGTCGAACCTTTCTTATTGATTTTTAAACTAAAGTACTCAATTTTATTGATTTTCAAATTAATGTATTCATTTTTATTAGTTTTTAAACTAAAGTACTCATTCTTATTGATTTTTAAACTAAAGTACTCATTTATATTGGTTTTTAAACTAATATGCTCATTCCTTTAGATTTTTAAACTAATGTATTCATTCTTATTGATTTTAATCATATTTAATCACATAAACATTGTTAACAAGTCATAAACACTGTACTAATATTCTTAGACGCTCCTACAAAAAGCAATCCATAAATTTTAATAATTACTTCAAACTAAAGGCGAAATTATATGATGTTGAATATTTCAAAATTCGTGCTAACTATTTCAACCAAATCTTTATATAACATAAGAATACAGAAGTAAACCCAATGTGCGAAACTATACGCAAAAGAAAAATACAGTTAGTGATTATTTTGGGGGAACTCAACGACTGTATTGACTACATTTAATATACACTACAATAAGTTCTATAGAGTACATAAATATGCTAAAAAAGCGTATTACATTTATTATAACCAATACATTGATAAGACAGTAAAAACTAATTTATTATCAGTGACATGTAGTACATTATAACGTGAAGAACGGGCCAAAATGTTAACACCTTAACAACGCATTGAACAGTAACAATACAAGTTCAAATTTCTCCCTTGGGGTTTGATCTTATCTACATTATAAACAGTCGAGACTTAATCCAAATGGAAGATTATCTCAGTTCTAGAGAAGAGAAAATATAACAGTCTCGTGGAAGCACTGTGTCATAAAGTCATGAACTGTTTTCACTATACATAAATATTGAGCTTGACTTGTGAGATAATATACTTGAAAGAATAAAACTTGAACACAAATTCTCACAAATAGTACCTATATTTATTCAACAAGAATTAATAAACGTCCTATTGGTGTTCAATTTTTATTTAACAAGTTTCCCTATCATTTAAATGGTACAATATAATTTAAAAATTATATTACCTCTCATGTCACTACATTAAAAAATTTAAAGTATGGAGCTGTAGTGACAAAATGAAATATTATTCAGCACCAAACCGAGAGTTTGAATCGAAGTACGTTCTTCTTAAAGTTAATTTTCAAATATAAAATGTACCAATTTAAGCTCCACAATTGCTGAAAATTAGATAATTGCAAATATTTTATCCTTTTAACCTCATAAAATAAAAACAAACATGCCTTGGACTCTCCTGGGGCATTATGTAAAGTGTTTTAACTTTATTAATGTGTGTTTAAAACACCTTATAAATTTGTTACATTAAAAATATCTATTTTAATTAGACTCCGATGTAACAATCCCAGGTATACTCACAGTATTTATTCGTCCAAAATTTCCACATTCCAATACTCATACGTTATTGGTTGAATGAGAATTCCTAAAATTCCGCAGTCAAAAATTGGCATAGCCATTGAAACAATCTCACCAAAAAAATTGAAATTTATATTACGGATCTGTACGCAGTATGTTGTATATTTGCAAATATTAATTGATATATTTTACTTTGACTTCCTCGTCGACCACACTCATAATATTAAACAAACCAAAATGTCTATGTAACTCTAAATTGTCTATCTTATCCAGGTTCGGTTCCTTACATTCATAACTATTGCATAAATTATATGTAATATTTTATATTCACCATATAGACCATTATCCTTAATTGTTTAATATAAATTTATCAGAATAATATTAACATTAATAATATTGCAGTATCAACTCCATAAAAATATAGGATAGCTAAGATCAAGACAGTTTTCGGTTATCTACCATAAAACTAAAACACTGTGCAACGATGTTGCTTGACAAAGTTGCACACACTTCTTACTCATATCTTAGAAGGCATCCAAATAATTGAGACGTCAGGATATGAAATTTCTCTATCTAAGTGTGTGACAGTTGTTGAAATAAACTTTTTTTTTACAGTTAAGTAAAATCACAGAGTCAGGATATCAAAACAATCGGCTTTGCCAAATTGAAGTATATCTTTAACAGATTTATAATTGAGATAAATTTAAGTCGCTACACGAAGTTCCTCACAGTTATTTTTTCAACTGAGTTTGTAATTAAAAATCTTCGATTGTTACGAAATATTATTAAAGAGGTCGTTTAATTGACGTAGAAGAACTTTAAATAATTTACAAGGAAGGAAATAAATTTTATGTCAACTCGTTTAAACACGGAATTCAACCTGAATGTCATTTTTTACCTCAAAAATATACATGATAAAATAAAACTTTATCTCAAATTCCAACAAATAGTACGTTCATTAATTCAAAGACGTTTCAGCAACAAATTGGCCATTTTCAGTGATCCACGAGCAACAATAACTAACCCAGTATTTATACAGAACTCCTACTTCACAATAGGGTGTAATCCTACTTTACAAATAATTAAAATTGTCTTGTGTTATTCTAAATAGTTTACATGTAAACAAAGACAATATTACGGAACTGATTTTATATCTAATAATACAATTTGTATATAGAAATATAAAAATTTACAAATATGTGTTAATATGTCCTAATTCATGATTTACAATATTGTAATGCAGGATTTTTTATATAAAATGTTTCCCAATCATCTATTATATTTTGTTTAGTCACATTTTTAACAACACAAAGTTTTCTACTCAAAAGTAATGTTTTTTTGTCTAAACAGTGTTTGACCATAGCTGATTTATCAGCCCTTTTATATTTATAATGGGTGAATTTTAAATTGTTCATTTTTAACTATTTTATCTTTATCTTAACACAGATACCTATGTTAATATGTATATTGAAATATTTACTTTAAAGAAATTATAAAAGAGAATATTCAAATTCCCTGAGCTAAGTTTTTGAACGGCATATCAACATAGTAAAGGGTATAAGTATAGTAGAGCTATAGAGTTTAATCATTGCTTGATAACATTATGTTCTTTGATCCAAGAACTAACCAAAGAAAGGTACAAAAATGTTCTTTCTGAGTCCAGCCTGTGGGATATCTCAACCTTTGCCCTACAATACTTTAAGTAAATGGTCCAAGAACAGGCATTTTAAACGCTGGCAGGATTACTCTGGATAAAAGCATATCAGATATACGTCTCATCAACTCATTACTAAGGCTGTATAGAAGCCAGTTAAAACTAGTTATGGCGTTACATACTGGACACGCCCTTTTCAGTAAGCATTTTCTAACACTCAAGATCACTAATAGCGATCCCGTTTGTAGGTTATGCAAACGGTCTGATGAGAATTCTAGGTATATCATCCTGGAATGCGAGAGGCTTGAAGCTAAAAGATAAGCCATATTTGGCCCTTTACAGCCGGATGATGATTTCGACGCTAGGATAGGACGAAAGCTCGTGAGGCTCATTAAGGGTACGGGTATCGGACTTGCCTTGCTATTAGGACCCTGAGGTGTACAATAAGCTTAGGATGACGTACACGGATCTTGAGTCCCATGCCTCAAAAACATAATCAATCAATCTCCTTTGAAATGAAGTAATAACTAAGCCAAATTTCTATAGCACAATTTCTTACGTCAATAACCTCTACATGAGAAGCACAATTCAATTTCCCTACATGTACCTCACATGTAGCGTAACGTAACACAACTGTGTTTATTACTACATTGTTATTGTTTACAATGAAGGTATATTTCTCAAACACAGTTATTTTCTCTGAGGTTGCAGCTCACAAAATTTTTTACTTATTACAATTTATACCTATGACCGAAGGAACTTGATAGAACGGCATGTTGAATAAAACACAAACACACTATTTATTGAAATTCCACAATTTATTCTGTTTTACCCGGCAAGACTTTTTACGCATTTATGAGAAAAAAACTAAAAATTACTCAAGCCCATTTCGTTCAGGTAAGATTGTATTCCAATATTTAGATGTATTCTATATAATGACACAAATATACGAAGTTTTATTTGTAAATATGTAACACGTTCATAAAGGTATATTATGGGGGAAATCAATTAATAAAACATCCGAGGCAGGAAATCGATTTGTGTCCCAGTTTCGGTTTGTATAAAAACCTTTCATTGCTCCAATTACTTCTCCAAACTAGTGAAATTAATTGACTTAGTTCACCACTAGCGTGTTCTACATTTAAAAAACAATAAATCTGTAACAGTATCCAAAATATATTATTTAATGGTTCAGATTTGAACATACTCAACCCTTACTTCTTATATTTAAATTTAACTGTCGTGTAATAGTAAATTTAACACTTATCTTTTTAAGTATGTTTTGCATATTCGTTACTTTTTAAGCTAAGGCTTGTTTGTTTGTTTTTTGGAAAGATAATTGTGATTTTCGGTAAGGTTTATTTAAGCTGTCGTGAGGTCCAAAAGATATTTTTTGATAAAATTATATGTTAATAAAGCACTTAATATTATTATTATCATTATTATTATTATTATTATTATTATTATTATTATTATTATTATTATTATTATTATTATTGTTGTCTTTTTTTTCTTGTTTTTTTAAGAGAAGGGGGAAATCCTTCATGGACGTTATCTTACCCAGAGACGCATCCGTAGGTCACGATTCAGACTCATAATTAATAAAACCCCTTCCTCCTTCAAAGTTCCTGGTCTGGGAACGCTTGCGCACTACTTCAGTCCAGGGCTCTTCTTGTCTTTACTTCTCTCTATTTACATTCTTTCTTGTTCCTTATTCCAAGCCATTTACCTCTTTCTTACTTACTAGAACAGCTCTTACAAATTGGGAGACCGCGTTCCAGTTTTCCTCATTTGTTAGCATCACCTTGCCTATGCTGCTCGCTGTCACCACCTTCGTGACGGAGAACAGTCTTTGCCTAACCTAACCTAACCCAACCCAACCTAACCTAACCTAACCTAACCTAATCTTGCCTATGCTGGTCACTGACACCACTTAAGTGACGGAGAACAGTCTTTGCCTAACCTAAACTAACCTAACCTAACCTAACCTTGCCTATGCTGCTCACTGTCACCACCTTCGTGACGGAGAACAGTCTTTGCCTAACCTAACCTAACCTAAACTAACCTAACCTAACCTAACCTAACCTAACCTAACCTAACCTAACTTTGCCTTTGCTGCTCACTGTCACCACCTTCGTGACGGAGAACAGTCTTTGCCTAACCTAACCTAAACTAACCTAACCTAAACTAACCTAACCTAACCTAACCTAACCTAACCTAACCTAACCTTGCCTTTGCTGCTCACTGTCACCACCTTCGTGACGGAGAACAGTCTTTGCCTAACCTAACCTAACCTAACCTAACCTAAACTAACCTAACCTAACCTAACCTAACCTAACCTAACCTAACCTAACCTTGCCTTTGCTGCTCACTGTCACCACCTTCGTGACGGAGAACAGTCTTTGCCTAACCTAACCTAAACTAACCTAACCTAAACTAACCTAACCTAACCTAACCTAACCTAACCTAACCTAACCTTGCCTTTGCTGCTCGCTGTCACCACCTTCATGACGGATAACAGTCTTTGCCTAACCTAACCTAACCTAAACTAATCTAACCTAACCTAACCTAACCTAACCTAACCTAACCTAACCTAACCTAACCTTGCCTTTGCTGCTCGCTGTCACCACCTTCATGACGGATAACAGTCTTTGCCTAACCTAACCTAACCTAAACTAATCTAACCTAACCTAACCTAACCTAACCTAACCTAAACTAATCTAACCTAACCTAACCTAACCTTGCCTTTGCTGCTCGCTGTCACCACCTTCATGACGGATAACAGTCTTTGCCTCTCCATATCCCATCTACTGCATTCGAAGAAGGTGTGCTCAGCATCATCTCTTAGTGCTCCGCACATCTTGTAGCTTGGTGAATTAACTTTCCTGATCTTAAAGAGGAAACTTCTAAAATAACATGGCCTGTTAGCAGTTGAGTGATGTGGAAGTTTACGTCACCATGCGTTCTCTCTGCCCAGCTTTAAGATCGGGAATGAGACGGTATGTCCACCGTCCTTTAATCTCTTCATCCCATCTTTTCTGCCAACTATTCAGAGTCTGTGTTCTTTCGGTAAGGGCTGCGTTCCTAAATCTTGATAATATTAAACATGTATCGAGATTGTTTTTAAGTATGTATTTCTAGATTGTTACAAATGTATCATTTAAAAAGAAACTTAATTCAAATAAGTGAATATTATGATGAGTGGTTAGCACACTGGCTTCAAGAGTAAGAGGATTAAAATTTACGGAGTTAACCCAGCTTCATGAGGTAAAATTGGGAATCTAAATTTATTAGAAAACTTTGGTTGAGAAAACTAGATCAACGGCGACGGGAATTACGAGGGCTAGACTCTTCAAGGGTTGTTACACCATGAGTTTTGTTTAGTTTTTGATTTTACAATGATATTCGTTGTTTACCTCATTAGGTAATGAAATGTAACCTAATTTTTGTTCCGGTTTTGATGTTTTTGGTATGTTATCATATTTTTACTATATTTCTGAAATTTGGTCATTTATTCAACAACCTTTAAAATGTATATAATACGAAAACACACAATTTTAATTCTTTCAATATAGACAATTTAATTTTTCTGTTCTAAGTTTTATACTGGTAAATAAAATAAATATGTCAAAATAAAAATAAAAACTAATAAAAATGTTTCATCGTTTTATTATAATGTTACTCCTTGCATAAATTAATTTGAGGATAATTTAATGCATAAAACTTATAATATTAAAAGGAGAACATTCAAAATCTTATTTGGTATCCTACTTATGTATATAAATATTGTTTTTGTTTTTAAAGACCACATTTATAATGAAGTGTCGATACATTTATCATTTCAGTAGTTGCGTATCATATCGCATCTCAAAAAAATTGTATAAAATATTTTAGGAAGCAAGTTCTCAGCTTGAAGTTTTTGAAGCAATCGAACTAGATAAAACTGATTATATAACCCTTATTTGTAATAAAGTAAATATCATGGCATATTTCATAAAACACTGTTGCTTCGCTCAAGTTTCATTTCACAAAAGACTTTTATGTATTTATGAAAGGGAAATTTAATTTCATTGCTCCATGTTTTTGGCATGTATACAAACATGACACAACTACAGTTCTTATTAAAGTGACTTTGTTTATTGTTTCAGGCGTCTTTCCCCAAGCACAGTTGTTTATTTAAGGTCGCATATTGCAAAAGGATGAAGGAAATTCAATTTCTTCGAAACAACTTTTTATAGCTGTATCTAACACTGAAACACATTGACTGTACTAGTTCTGAAATTGATAACAATCAATGTATAATCAGAGAACCATTTCCAACCAGTTTTTTATAATTATGATATATATATATATATATATATATATATATATATATATATATATATATATATATTTGTTAATACAGCCTTATACGTGTTTACCCATGTTCGTCAGACGTTTGTGTAAAAGATATTTTTACCTTGCCTTTTTTATTTGTGAATTATGAACTTTAGCTTGAATACACATATTCACAATGATCACACTATTTAGAACAATATATTAAATCATATATCTTAGAGAATATCACAGAATACTCTATTTTTTACATTCCTTTTGAATTATTTTTTATTCTTGCGATAAAAAGGATTGAAATTTGTCAGTGTTGCCATCCGGTTCGAATTTCAACCTAGAATTCTGAAGTAAAACCAATGCAAAATATAATACTTTGATTTTGATATGTCGAACTATTGTTGTAAAATAGTTAGAATTATCAAAAACTGACTTTAACATGTGAAAAATTAGGATCCGAAATCAAACATTTATACAAATGAATTGAATACATGAAGTAAAAGGCGTGGGATGTTAAAGAAAATATTCCCTCAACAGAAATACGTATATATTCCGAAAATGTCTAACGAGAATATGTTTACACCATGGTTTAGAGAGATGTAGTACATTTAGGAAATTAGGTTTTGTCCCAACTTCGGTGAAAAACACCGCATCGCTTGAATTACTCCTGCAAACTCATAACATTAACTAGCCCCTAGCGCATTCTATATGGGAAAAAATCCTTCCACAATGTCACCACCCACACATTACACACTCCCTAGATTGTTGTACCTAAGGTAAAAGCCAAACCATGCATATCATTATATAAACATAGACATGCAAAAAAAAGTTGACATGCAGATTAGATTATTTAGGTGATATCCAGCAAGTCCGTTTGGGTTTTCCAATTGATTTCATAAAATATTTGGAAATTGTTAACCTTTGTTTCACTAATTTAACTCTGATTTGAAGTAATGGACTTAAACCTTGAGTTTTTATTTATTTTTCTCTTATGAAATTCGTAGTATCCTAACAACAAATTTAGCGTAAGTGAATTAATACCAGTGAGCCTCATTTCTTGAGATAATATACCAAGAAGTAATAATAAAACTACCTCTGATAGTTACACTTGAACAATAATAATAATAGAATTAATATAATTTTAATGCTTCATAGGTGGCTTGTTTTTTTATTGTTATTATGGTATACCATTCAATGACATCTCAAAGTCATAATATACTGTACTTAACAGAGGGTGTAAGACATTTAAACTTTAAAGTTGGCGTATGTTTGTTAAAGTAAGTTAGTTTTCATTTATTGTAATTTTGAATTGTTTACACCCATCTTGAAACTTCCGACGTCAAAACAACTTTAAAATACTAAATAGAAAATATCTTGTAACATTGATTTTGTATGCTTAATTCAATGCTGGAACAATATATTTTTTAAAACACCTTTTCATTCTCAAGTTATTTTCCATTGTTCGAATGGTTTGCACTTGGAGACTAAGAAAAAATTAAGAATAAAACTAATGTTAAATAAAAATTATTGAACATGTTTTAGTTTTTTGATAATGTGGCCTCTCACAAAATAAATTTGAACAAACCAAATACTGGGAAAACCCACCTCCTCTACTACAGCACCAAACATGGTAATGTCAGGAAACCAATCTACATTCGTTGTTACAACTGTGTATGTGTCTGAACAAAATCTCAATTTTTATAATGGTTCATTAACTCCAAAAAACACATTTCGATACTAATGTTTCTTATACTACTGGCTTGCATATTTTCTGTCAACCAATACGAAGCCCGTGTCGTCATCCAATTATACAGTATACATTGAGCAAAATAGTTAACTGGAAGAATCGATGTGTCAAATTACAAAAGGACATAAATTGAAGTACAAAATGACATATTATATGAAGTGACAATTAGCAATAATTTGTGACAGCAAAAACTTATAATACAATAATTTATCAAATATAAAAAAATAAGACATAAAACGTTTTTAAACTTAACAAAATTAAAAAAATCATGAAACTTAACTTATCATGAAAAAAATTTTATCTATATACATTCACTAAAGTCTCGTCTCGTCTAATATATAAAAAAGTTATTTCCTCGTGAACTGCGGAACGGGGGAATGTTGAAATAAAACTAATTTGGGTTAATGGAATGCCTTGGCTTCAAAAGAGTTTCTAAAGAATGTCATCTGTGAATGCCGGAGAGAATAAACTTCGATAACATTCTTTGGGGAGTGATATTAAGAACAAGGAATGAAAAGAAAATATCCTACAAATAAGGGAATTTTTTCTTAAAGGATAAAAATATATATTTTCTACAAAATGCATAAGGGGTTATACAAAAAATGGCTGAAATTTAAACATTAGTAAATTAGTTTATTTATGAATTTTAATGACAGCTGTGCTATCGACATTTTTTTATCCATTACTTCTAAGTTGAATTTTTTTTTTTTTTACTTAACTATTTAATAAAGTTATTTAATAAGGTTATAAAGTGATTTGTGTTATAACCTTCATACTTCACATATAATGTATGATATCCATGTAATTTATTTTTAAAATATCATTAAATAAGACAGATCCGCATTTATCATCATAATTATTTAACTCTGATCAAACTTTTAGATGTAAACATGTTTCATGTCCCTAAATCAGGGTAGTCTTCAGATTAAAGAAAAATAATGAACTATTAATTGATCATAGTCAAGTCTAGCAAATAAAACATTTTCCTTTTTATAAACGTGGCAATGTGACATATAAGGATAACTTTCATCCTTTTTTCCACAACAAGTATTTCTTCTTAAATTAAGTTTGTTAAACAATTTAAATAAAACAATATATTTTTAATTAAATAACTCTACAAAAAATAAAATTCAAAAATCCCCTTATTAAATATATAGCGAGTCGCCATTAAGGTTAATGGTGTGAAAACAAAATGTATTTCTATTACAATTAGATATTCCAATATCACGACTGAAGAAATCGGAATCACATTTCCTTCAATTTATCAGAACAAAGATTATTCGAAACGCCTTAGTTGATAAACACTTCTAACAGATCGTTTTCCCAATAACTGAAACTCTGTATAGTTTTACAAACCCCTGGGTTTTCCCTAGAACTCTAATGACGTTATTTTCCTTCGCCTCTTTTACCAATATAACAATAAAAACGTGTAGTCTGGTAATACACATTTTTACGTGAATTGGACATTCAAAGATAAAAATAAACTTTTCTCAGAAATATATTATTTATAAATAAAATATTAAAAATTTGTGTATCTTTTAAAGTTATTATTAAACTGCAAATATGTTTACGATCAGTAACATACAGGGTGTCCAGATATTACTCAACCAAACTTCAGGAACTGATTGGGTAGAACAAAACACATAACATGTAGTGCCTAACATAACATAACTTAGCCTAAACATATCTTCCTTAGTTTTCCGTACGGTCGCCATTTTTTTTTTTTTTTTTTTTTTTTAAGAAATAACATTATAACTTAGAAAATAGTTAAAATATTGAGATCGGATACGCATCTTTTATGTAACTTTTACACGTGTTCCAGAAACAAATAATTTATTTTGTATATTTTCAAAATGGCTGCCGTTAAAAATTTATAACTTCGAATATCGCGAAAACCGTTAGCTTTGTATAAGTTACAATAAACAATAAAGTTTCCCTTTTTAATGTCAAACAAAATGGTTTTGTATTTATACTGTAGCTCAAATTTTAATTATTGCCTTAACAGCAAAAAAAAAAAACATAATTTCTTGCTAATTGTCTATAACGTCCAATGTTAGACTAAAACCAAAATATGTTTGGATTCTGACAATTTCTAATAACAATAACAAAATCCGTGCATCTAATTTCAACTACATGTACTTAGTTTTTAATCAAGAAAGTAAATAAATATCCCACCAAACGGCTACTTTTATCGAGATATTCGACGTTAAAAAATTTAAACTGGAGCCATTTTGAAAATATACAAATAAATTAATTGTACAAGTGTAAAACTTTGTATAAAAATACGTATACCAAATTTGACTGATGGAAGGAAAACTTAGCAAGATAGGACTGTATGTTATATTTCTTGTTCAACCCAATAAGTTTCTGGAGTTTGGTTCAGTAATTTTTGGACACTCTATATTTACAAAAGTTATTTACTTGGCCACTTTCATTTATGGTTGTAATATATTATCTTCAGTCTACCTTGTGTTGTATGTACCATGATATGTTATACTTATTTATAGCTCATTGAAAATGCTTTAATTGTTACCATATTAGGAATACTTTGTACCTAAATTTATTCAACTCATGCGCATTAATTTTAACTTGAATGACATCTTTTATGATGACATAATAAGAAATTATAATTGTAAGAAATAAACTTGCCTTTGAAAACCATCTCTGTTCACTGCGTCCATTCATTCCAGGCTTACTAGTCGTGGAAGTTGAGATTTTTATAATTTAACATCCACTCGCTGGGACAGATTAAGTTAAAGGCAAGTTGAAGTTTTCCCCCACTCAACACTAATTAGTCATTTCAATGTATTTCACCAATGAAAGGAAAATGTTTGACTATATACTGATAATTTTGTAATCGCAAGACTTTCAGCTGACTGGTTGTTGCATTCAGATTATTTTGAAGTTTAACATATATTAAGTTTGATAAAGCGTAAAATATTTAAATGTAAACAAACTACGTGTGTTAGTATACGAATTATAGGGTAAATTTTGGTGGGAAAATAAACATTTAGACGTTCTTTTTATTGATTTTTATATTTCATAACCTCAAAAAACCTACAAAGGGATTTTCGACTTCCCGTACGTCCGTCGTAGTAGCCATTTGTAGATAAGCACGATAGCGATTACAAAAATTAAAACGGGTGCATGAATTTGAAACAGGGGAATATATTGCACTTATAAAAACATGAAATTTAGAAAAATCGAACTAAAAGCGACAAAATTGCGATAATTTGAAACAGTTTTTTTAATTATATCTGGCGTTTTATTCAATTTATAACACACTAAATTTTGATAATAAATTCGTTATTTAATTAATTCATGTAATAATTCCAACTTTACCTCTCTACGAGAACAAATAACGAATATGTTGTCAAAAATGGAATGTCAAACATTGACTTTCCAATAAAATGTGATATTCTTATATTTACTAGATCAAACAGGGCCCTGTCACTGATACAAGCTAAGCGAGTGGTGATTTCTCAATATACAAGGTGTTCAGAATTTTTTTTCCAAAACTATAAGTGGTTTATATAGTTTATATGGGACAAAATAAAGAAAAAAGTTCCTGTAAACATATATACTGAAACAATTCTTTTCCATCTGTCGGCCGTTTTTAAAAATAATTATAGTTTTTGAAATAACTAATATTTAGAATAAAAATACACATTTTTAATACGACGGTTTATCAGTATACCAAGAATTAAAACTTTGTGTAATAAATTTTCAAAATGGCGACTTTTAATTGTTTTAGATATATCCAACATTACAAATTTCAAACCGTTACCATTTCGACAATTTATTAAAAAAAAGTTATAATTTTTGATAACCTGTTAAAAATGTAACGTGAAAATGTGTATTCCAAATTTAACTCTAAATCTTAATATTTTCAAAAACTATAATTATTTTTCAACACAAAATGGCCGACAAATTAAAAACTATGCATTTCCGGGCACGTTTTCCTTTATTTTGGATCTAGCCGGCGTCAAGAAAGTAATGACATACACAATTACAAAGTTCATAAGACTTATATGACAACTCTTTTATTTCATACTAAAAGTACTGGGTAAGATCCTTTAATCTATCAATATAATATAATATTTCCTACAAGGCTCAAGATCCCAAATTTGAATATCATATTTAGAAGATATTCTTGTATTACATTGTATGATATTATAAACCCCTCATTAATGTGTTGTTGTTTTTTTTTAACTAATTCACGAAAATAGTGAACCTGTTTTATTATGGGTAGAATTAGGTTGGGTTGCCTCTCGATTTTTTCTCCTTTCAAATTTTTTATCTTCACAATGAATTGATTTAACATCGTCACTGAGATATAAAGCTACCTGTTAAATTTAAAAAACCTTGGACATGAACTTGTATTGAGTTATAGTAGTCAAATATATACTACAGTACCCAGGGATCTAACAACAGAATTTTATAATAATCTTGTTTGCCTTCAAAACCTCTTAGTACAACAGTAAATGTATTATAGTGTAACCTTTAAAAACGTAGAAACACAATTTTTTCTTTCAATTTGTAATATTTATAAAGTTAAACAAAATAAATATTATGTTTACAGTTATTATAAACCTACTTGCACTCAGTATATTAAAGTAAAATAGAGACAGAAATATAAAAGGGTAAACTGAATAAATAAAAACAGAGAAAAGCTGAGATACAGTACTGAATTGAATTTACAGCGGGTTTTAAGTTACTTATTTAGTACCTCCACAAACATGCTCTAAGTAAAACTTTACTTTTATACCTGAAGCAGAAGGTGCGTTTCAATTCTATTCTTAGCATCAATAAAATATCAGATTGTGAATAACGATTTACAAAATCATTCTTTGTCTAATGAGGATAGGTTTGCTTTTCATTATAATAAAATTAAAAAATTATTATTCATAAACTGGTTAAAATTTTGTCATCTGTTTTATCGCGTTGATGTGGTTAATTTTAATGAAAAATTACTGGACTGGTAACATACATTACTGCATGGTAATAAGATAAATTGAATTGCAATTTATTTTTGTCGCATTTACGAATCTACAAAGTCTCAAATAATTAAATAAGTACTGCTACCGACACTTGATTGATGTGAACAATCTTTGATTTCCAAGAATAACTTTTAATAACAATTGAATTCCAGAAACTACATAAGCTTGATAATAACAGAACTTTTATATAACATTTTTGCTAAGAATTGTCATGTTTGTGCTTCTTTTTTATCTAAATGTATATTTTTATTTATATGAAGCTAATTATTGTTCAAAACTGTTTCATTTACAATTTATTGAAATTATAGAAAATAAACAAAGTAGTGTATTTTAAAACTAATGTACTCTATCTTATTGACTTTTAAACTAATGCACATTCTTCCTGATTTTTAATCTAATGTACTCCTTCTTATTTATTTTTAAACTAACATAGACCTACTCATTTTTATTGATTTTTAAACTAACGTACTAATTCTTATTTATTTTCAAATTTATGTACTCATTCTTATTTATTTTTAAACTAAAATACTCATTCTTATTTATTTTTAACGAATTTATTCACTCTTATTGATTTCTAAACTAATTTACTCAATTTTTTTTTTTTTTTTTTTTTTTTTTTTACTTAAGTGCGATACTGATTCTTATTTATTTTTAAACTTTCTAATTGTCGAACCTTTCTTATTGATTTTTAAACTAAAGTACTCAATTTTATTGATTTTCAAATTAATGTATTCATTCTTATTAATTTTTAAACTAAAGTACTCATTCTTATTGATTTTTAAACTAAAGTACTCATTTATATTGGTTTTTAAACTAATATGCTCATTCCTTTAGATTTTTAAACTAATGTATTCATTCTTATTGATTTTAATCATATTTAATCACCTAAACATTGTTAACAAGTCGTAAACACTGTACTAATATTCTTAGACGCTCCTACAAAAAACAATCCATAAATTTTAATAATTACAACAAACTAAAGGCGAAATTATATGATGTTGAATATTTCAAAATTCATGCTATCTATTTCAACCAAATGTTTATATAACATAAGAATACAGAAGTAAACCCAATGTGCGAAACTACACGTAAAAGAAAAATACAGTTAATGATTAATTTGGGGGAACACAACGACTGTATTGACTATATTTAATATACACTACAATAAGTTCTATAGAGTACATAAATGTGCTAAAAATAGTGTATTACATTTATTATAACCAATACATTGATAAGAGAATAAAAACTAACAGAGTATCAGTGACATGTAGTACATTATAACGTAAAGAACGGGCCAAAATGTTAACACATTAACAACGCATTGAACAGTAACAATACAAGTTCGAATTTCTCCCTTGGGGTTTGATCTTATCTACATTATAAACAGTCTAGACTTAATCCAAATGGAAGATTATCTCAGTTCTAGAGAAAAGAAAATGTAACAGTCTCGTGGTAGCACTGTGTCATAGAGTCATGAACTGTTTTCACTATACATAAATATTGAGCTTAACCTGTGAGATAATATACTTGAAAGAATAAAACTTTAACACAAATTCTCACAAATAGTACCTATATTATTTATTCAACCAGAATTAATAAACGTCCTATTGGTGTTCAATTTTTATTTAACAAGTTTCCCTATCATTTAAATGGTACAATATAATTTAAAAAATATATTACCTCTCATGTCACTACATTAAAAAATTTAAAGTAAGGAGTTGTAATATAAGTAAGGACAAAATGAAATATTATTTAGCACCAAACCGAGAGTTTGAATCGAAGTACGTTTATTTTAAAGTTTAAAGTCTTCTTAAAGTTTATTTGTGAACGTCATCAGTCTTTAGTGAATTTTCAAATATAAAATGTACCAATTTAAGCTCCACAATTGCTGAAAATTAGACAATTGCAAATATTTTATCCTTTTAACCTCATAAAATAAAAACAAACATGCCTTGGACTCTCCTGGGGCATTATGTAAAGTGTTTTAACTTTATTAATGTGTGATTAAAATACCTTATAAATTTGTTACATTAAAAATATCTGTTTTAATTAGACTCCGATGTAACAATCCCAGGTATACTCACAGTATTTGTTTGTCCAAAATTTCCACATTCCAATACTCATACGTTATTGGTTGAATGAGAATTCCTAAAATTCCGCAGTCAAAAATTGGCATAGCCATTGAAACAATCTCACCACAAAAATTGAAATTTATATTATGAATCTGTACGCAGTATGTTGTGTATTTGCATATATTAATTGATATATTTTACTTTGACTTCCTCGTCGACCACACTCATAATATTAAACAAACCAAAATGTCTATGTAACTCTAAATTGTCTATCTTATCCAGGTTCGGTTCCTTACATTCATAACTATTGCATAAGTTATAAGTAAGTAGAAATTCTATTAATTTAAGTATTGTATGATTAATATTACAATAATATTTTATTTTCAACATATAGACAAGGCATTATCCTTAATGGTTTAATTTAAATTTAACAAAATAATATTTACTTTAATAATATTACAGTACCAAACTCTATAACAATATTGAAAACCTAAGGTCAAGACAGTTTTCGGTTATCTATCATAAAACTAAAACACTGTGCAACGATGCTTAACAAAGTTACACACACTTCTCACTCAATATTTTAGAAGGCATCCAAATAATTGAGACGCTAGGATATGAAATTTCTCTATCTAAGTGTGTGACAGTTATTGAAATACAGTTGTTTTTTTTACAGTGAGGTAAAATCACAGAGTCAGGATATCAAAACAATTGGCTTTGCCAAAATTGAAGTATATCTTTAACAGGTTTATAATTGAGATAAGTTTAAGTCGTTACACGAAGTTCTTCACAGTTATTTTTTAAACTGAGTTTGTAATTAAAAATCTTCGATTGTTACGAAATATTATTAAAGAGGTCGTTTAATTGACGTAGAAGAACTTTAAATAATTTACAAGGAAGGAAATAAATTTTATGTCAACTCGTTTAAACACGGAATTCAACCAGAATGTCATTTTTTACCTCAAAAATATACATGATAAAATAAAACTTTATCTCAAATTCCAACAAGTAGTACGTTCAATTCAAAGACGTTTCAACAACAAAGTCGCCATTTTCAGTGATCCACGAGCAACAATAACTAACCCAGTATTTATACATAACTCCTACTTCACAATAGGGTGTAATCCAACTTTACAAATAATTAAAATCGTCTTGCGTTATTCTAAATAGTTTACATGTAAACAAAGACAATATTACGGAACTGATTTTATATCTAATAATACAATTTGTATATAGAAATACAAAAATTTAGAAATATGTGTTAATATGTCCTAATTCATGATTTACAATATTGTAATGCAGGATTTTTTATATAAAATGTTTCCCAATCATCTATTGTATTTTGTTTAGTCACATTTTTAACAACACAAAGTTTTCTACTCAAAAGTAATGTTTTTTTGTCTAAACAGTGTTTGACCATAGCTGATTTATCAGCCCTTTTATATTTGTAATTTGTGATTTTAAAAATGTTCATTTTTAACTCTGTTATCTTTATCTTAACACAGATACCTATGTTAATATATATATTGAAACATTTACTTTAAAGAAATTATAAAAGAGAATATTCAAATTCCCTGAGCTAAGTTTTTGAACGACATATCAACATAGTAAAGGGTATAAGACAAGTATAGTACAGCTATAGTGTTTAATCATTGCTTGATAATATTATGTTCTTTATTTAAGTAACCTCCTTTGATCCAAGAACTAACCAAAGAAAGGTACAAAAATGCTCTTTCTGAGTCCAGCCTGTGGGATATCTCAACCTTTGCCCTACAATACTTTAAGTAAATGGTCCAAGAACAGGCATTTTAAACGCTGGCAAGATTACTCTGGACAAAAGCATATCAGATATACGTCTCATCAACTCATTACTAAGGCTGTATAGAAGCCAGTTAAAACTAGTTATGGCGTTACTTACTGGACACGCCCTCTTCAGGAAACATTTTCCAACACTCAAGATCACTAATAGCTATCCCGTTTGTAGGCTATGCAAACGGTCTGATGAGACTGCTAGGTATATCATCCTGGAATGCGAGAGGCTTGAAGCTAAAAGATAAGCTATATTTGGCCCTTTACAGCCGGATGATGATTTCGACGCTAGGATAGGACGAAAGCTCGTGAGGCTCATTAAGGGTACGGGTATCGGACTTGCCTTGCTATTAGGACCCTGAGGTGTACAATAAGCTTAGGATGACGTACACGGATCTTGAGTCCCATGCCTCAAAAACATAATCAATCAATCTTCTTTGAAATGAAATAATAACTAAGCCAAATTTCTATAGCACAATTTCTTACGTCAATAACCTCTACATGAGAGGCACAATTCAATTTCCCTACATGTGCCTCACATGTAGCGTAACGTAACACAACTGTGTTTATTACTACATTGTTATTGTTTACAATGAAGGTATATTTCTCAAAAACAGTTATTTTCTCTGAGGTTGCAGCTCACAAAATGTTTATTTATTACAATTTATACCTACGACCGAAGGAACTTGATAGAACGGCGTGTTGAATAAAACACAAACACAATATTTATTGAAATTCTACAATTTGTTCTGTTTTACCAGGCAAGACTTTTTAAGCATTTATGAGAAAGAAACGAAAAATTACTTAGGCCAGTTTCGTTCAGGTAAGATTGTATTCCAATATTTAGATGTATATTTAGATTCTATATAATGACACAAATATACGAAGTTTTATTTGTAAATATGTAACACGTTCATAAAGGTATATTATGGGAGAAATCAATTAATAAAACATCCGAGGCAGGAAATCGATTTGTGTCCCAGTTTCGGTTTGTATAAAAACCTTTCATTGCTCCAATTACTTCTCCAAACTAGTGAAATTAATTGACTTAGTTCACCACTAGCGTGTTCTACATTTAAAAAACAATAATAACTCTGTAACAGTATCCAAAATGTATTATTTAATGGTTCAGATTTGAACATACTCAACCCTTACTTCTTATATTTAAATTTAACTGTCATGTAATAGTAAATTTAACACTTATCTTTTTAAGTATGTTTTACACATTCGTTACTTTTTAATCTAAGGCTTGTTTGTTTGTTTTTTGGACTGATAATTTGATTTTCGGTAAGGTTTATTTAAGCTGTCGTGAGATATTTTTTGATAAACTTATATGTTACAATAATTATGTTAATAAAGCACTTAATATTATTATTATTATTTTTATTATTATATTTTTTTTTGTTTTTTAAGAGAAGGGGGAAATCCGTCATGGACGTTATCTTACCCAGAGACGCATCCGTAGGTCACGATTCAGGCTTATACTGAATAAAACCCCCTCTTCCTCCAGAGTTCCTGGTCTGGGACCGCTTGCGCACTACTTCAGTCCAGGGCTATTCTTGTCTTTACTTCTCTCTATTTACATTCTTTCTTGTTCTTTATTCCAAGCCATTTTCCTCTTTCTTACTTCCTAGAACAGCTCTTACAAATTGGGAGACAGCGTTCCAGTTTTCCTCATTTGCTAACATCACCTTGCCTATGCTGATCGCTGTCAACACCTTCGTGACGGAGAACAGTCTTTGCCTAACCTAACCTAACCTAACCTAACCTAACCTAACCTAACCTTGCCTTTGCTGCTCGCTGTCACCACCTTCGTGACGGAGAACAGTCTTTGCCTCTCCATATCCCATCTACTGCATTCAAAGAAGGTGTGCTCAGCATCATCTCTTAGTGCTCCGCACATCTTGTAGCTTGGTGAATTAACTTTCCTGATCTTAAAGAGGAAACTTCTAAAATAACCATGACCTGTTAGCAGTTGAGCGATGTAGAAGTTTACGTCACCATACGTTCTCTCTGCCCAGCTTTTAAGAAGGGGAATGAGGCGGTATGTCCACCGTCCTTTAATCTCTTCATCCCATCTTTTCTGTTAACTATTCAGAGTCTGTGTTCTTTCGGTGTTCTTTCCTAAATCTTGAAAATATTAAACATGTATCGAGATTGTTTTTAAGTGTGTATTTCTAGATTGTTACAAATGTATCATTTGAAAAAAAAACTTAATTGAAATAAGTAAATATTTATGATGAGTGGTTAGCACACTGGCTTCAAGAGTAAGAGGATTAAAATTTACGGAGTTAACCCAGCTTCATGAGGTAAAATTGGGAATCTAAATTTATTAGAAAACTTTGGTTGAGAAAACTAGATCAACGGCGACGGGAATTACGAGGGCTAGACTCTTCAAGGGTTGTTACACCATGAGTTTTGTTTAGTTTTTGATTTTACAATGATATTCGTTGTTTACCTCATTAGGTAATGAAATGTAACCTAATTTTTGTTCCGGTTTTGATGTTTTTGGTATGTTATCATATTTTTACTATATTTCTGAAATTTGGTCATTTATTCAACAACCTTTAAAATGTATATAATACGAAAACACACAATTTTAATTCTTTCAATATAGACAATTTAATTTTTCTGTTCTAAGTTTTATACTGGTAAATAAAATAAATATGTCAAAATAAAAATAAAAACTAATAAAAATGTTTCATCGTTTTATTATAATGTTACTCCTTGCATAAATTAATTTGAGGATAATTTAATGCATAAAACTTATAATATTAAAAGGAGAACATTCAAAACCTTATTTGGTATCCTACTTGTGTATATAAATATTGTTTTTGTTTTTAAAGACCACATTTATAATGAAGTGTCGATACATTTATCATTTCAGTAGTTGCGTATCATATCGCATCTCAGAAAAATTGTATAAAATATTTTAGGAAGCAAGTTCTCAGCTTGAAGTTTTTGAAGCAATCGAACTAGATAAAACTGATTATATAACCCTTATTTGTAATAAAGTAAATATCATGGCATATTTCATAAAACACTGTTGCTTCGCTCAAGTTTCATTTCACAAAAGACTTTTATGTATTTATGAAAGGGAAATTTAATTTCATTGCTCCATGTTTTTGGCATGTATACAAACATGACACAACTACAGTTCTTATTAAAGTGACTTTGTTTATTGTTTCAGGCGTCTTTCCCCAAGCACAGTTGTTTATTTAAGGTCGCATATTGCAAAAGGATGAAGGAAATTCAATTTCTTCGAAACAACTTTTTATAGCTGTATCTAACACTGAAACACATTGACTGTACTAGTTCTGAAATTGATAACAATCAATGTATAATCAGAGAACCATTTCCAACCAGTTTTTTATAATTATGATATATATATGTATATATATATATATATATATATATATATATATATATTATATTTGTTAATACAGCCTTATACGTGTTTACCCATGTTCGTCAGACGTTTGTGTAAAAGATATTTTTAACTTGCCTTCTTTAGTTGTGAATTATGAACTTTAGCTTGAATACACATATCACAATGATCACACTATTTAGAACAATATATTAAATCATATATCTTAGAGAATATCACAGAATACTCTATTTTTTACATTCCTTTTGAATTATTTTTTATTCTTGCGATAAAAAGGATTGAAATTTGTCAGTGTTGCCATCCGGTTCGAATTTCAACCTAGAATTCTGAAGTAAAACCAATGCAAAATATAATACTTTGATTTTGATATGTCGAACTATTGTTGTAAAATAGTTAGAATTATCAAAAACTGACTTTAACATGTGAAAAATTAGGATCCGAAATCAAACATTTATACAAATGAATTGAATACATGAAGTAAAAGGCGTGGGATGTTAAAGAAAATATTCCCTCAACAGAAATACGTATATATTCCGAAAATGTCTAACGAGAATATGTTTACACCATGGTTTAGAGAGATGTAGTACATTTAGGAAATTAGGTTTTGTCCCAACTTCGATGAAAAACACCGCATCGCTCGAATTACTCCTGCAGACTCCTAACATTAACTTGCCCCTAGCGCATTCTATATGAGAAAAAATCCTTCCACAATGTCACCACCCACACATTACACACTCCCTAGATTGTTGTACCTAAGGTAAAAGCCAAACCATGCATATCATTATATAAACATAGACATGCAAAAAAAAGTTAAGACATGCAGATTAGATTATTTAGGTGATATCCAGCAAGTCCGTTGGGGTTTTGCAATTGATTTCATAAAATATTTGGAAAATGTTAACCTTTGTTTACTAATTTAACTCTGATTTGAAGTAATGGACTTAAAGCTTGAGTTTTTATTTATTTTTCTCTTATGAAATTCATAGTATCCTAACAACAAATTTATCGTAAGTGAATTAATACCAGTGAGCCTCACTTCTTGAGGTAATATACCAAGAACTAATAATAAAACTACCTCTGTTAGTTACACTTGAACAATAATAATAATAGAATTAATATAATTTTAATGCTTCATAGGTGGCTTGTTTTTTATTGTGATTATGATATACCATTCAATGACATCTCAAAGTCATAATATACTGTACTTAACAGAGGGTGTAAGACATTTAAACTTTAAAGTTGGTATATGTTTGTTAAAGTAAGTTAGTTTTCATTTATTGTAATTTTGAATTTTTTATACCAATCTTGAAACTTCCGACGTCAAAACAACTTTAAAATACTAAATAGGTAAAAAATTCTTAACATTGATTTTGTATTCTTAAAACATTGCTGGAACAATATATTTTTTAACACACTTTTTCATTCTCAAGATATTTTCCATTGCTCGAATGGTTTGCACTTGGAGACGATTAGAAAAAATTAAAAATAATACAGTCTAATGTTAAATAAAAAATATTGAACATGTTTTAGTTTTTTGATAATGTGGCCTCTCACAAAATAAATTTGAACAAACCAAATACTGGGAAAAACTCACCTCCTCTACTACAGCACCAAACATGGTAATGAGAGGAAACCAATCTACATTCGTTGTTACAACTGTGTATGTGCCTGAACAAAATCTCAGTTTTTATAATGATTCATTAACTCCAAATTACACATTTCGATACTAATGTTTCTTATACTACTGGCTTGCATATTTTCTGTCAACCAATACGAAGCCCGTGTCGTCATCCAATTATACAGTATACATTGAGCAAAATAGTTAACTGGAAGAATCGATGTGTCAAATTACAAAAGGACATTAATAATATTATGAAGTGACAATTAGCAATAATTTGTGACCGCAAAAACTTATAATACAATAATTTATCAAATATTAAAAAAATAAGATATAAAACGTTTTTAAACTTATCATGAAAACATTTTTATCTATATACATTCACTAAAGTCTCGTCTCGTCCATTATATAAAAAAGTTATTTCCTCGTGAACTGCGGAACGGGGGAATGTTGAAATAAAACTAATTTGGGTTAATGGAATGCCTTGGCTTCAAAAGAGTTTCTAAAGAATGTCATCTGTGAATGCCGGAGAGAATAAACTTCGATAACATTCTTTGGGGAGTGATATTAAGAACAAGGAATGAAAAGAAAATATCCTACAAATAAGGGAATTTTTTCTTAAAGGATAAAAATATATATTTTCTACAAAATGCATACGGGGTTATACAAAAAATGGCTGAAATTTAAACATTAGTAAATTAGTTTATTTATGAATTTTAATGACAGCTATCGACATTTTTTATCCATTACTTCTAAGTTAATTTTTTTTTTTTTTTACTTAACTATTTTTGAAGTGATTTGTATTATAACCTTCATACTTTTACATGGAATAACCTTCATAAAAATAAATTACATGGATATCACACATATAATGTATGATATCCATGTAATTTATTTTTAAAATATCATTAAATAAGACAGATCCGCATTTATCATCATAATTATTTAACTCTGATCAAACTTTTAGATTTAACATGTTTCCTGTCCCTAAATCAGGGTGGTCTTTAGATTAAAGAAAAATAATTAACTATTAATTTATCATAGTCAAGTCTAACGCCAATAAAACATTTTCTCTTTTATAAACGTGGCAATGTGACATATAAGGATATATTTCATCCTTTTTTACACAACAAGTATTTTTTCTTAAATAAAGTTTGTTAAACAATTTAAATAAAACAATATATTTTTAATTAAATAACTCTACAAGAAATAAAATTCAAAAATTCCCTTATAAAATAATAGCGAGTCGCCATTAGGTTAATGGTGTGAAAACAAAATGTATTTCTATTACAATTAGATATTCCAATATCACGACTGAAGAAATCGGAATCACATTTCCTTCAGTTTATCAGCACAAAGATTATTCGAAACGCCTTAGTTGATAAACACTTCTAACAGATCGTTTTCCCAATAACTGACACTCTGTATAGTTTTACAAACCCCTGGGTTTTCCCTAGAACTCTAATGACGTGACTCATCAATCATTTTTGTAACATGTTGCAGAAAGTACGCAATAACAGATCATATATCACAATCAAAACATAGTCAAGATGACGTCATAAATAACTGTTATCAAAACCAGAGGTAGTTTGTCATCCCTATGTTACATAAATCTATTAAGTTATTTAAACTAGACTTCTGTTGCGGACATATTAAGTGAAATAAAGATAAGTCGGTTAGAAACATGTTGCCTGAAAAATTTGGATTTGGAAAAAGTAACTCTTATAGGAGATACAATGGGAAAAAATTTTTTATTTACTTATATTTTAAATTATTACTTCAGACAATTATTGCGCCCTGTTAACAGTAGCAAAGATCATAACTACAGTTTTTCCAATATTTTTTTTTCTTTATTAGATAATTTATATGTTAAAATATTTGTAAAATTATTAACTAAAATTTCATTTTTTAGTTTGAATTAAAAAATTAAACTTTGTTGCGGTCAAACTCAAAGTTTCAGTCTGTACAAAGTTGTTATAAAATTGTAAAAAAAAATGTCTACACTTTGTAAAATATAACATTTTTATTTTATACCAACAGGTGTTCGACGTAACGTTGTATCATATACTTATAATTTAAAAAAGAAGAGTATAATGTATGAACGCAATACATTTTGAAGTTTGAAATGTATTCTTAGGAGATAATAGCTTATCTTAGTTATCTTAGTCTTCATTTATAACTTTCGTGTGTTATTAATTATTGTAATGTAGTTACAACATCCCGATATAAGTCAAGTGTAGAAAAAGTAGAAAAAAAATGATGAGCAATCTAGGATGTACACTGCTGTCAAAGAATTTAAATCTTTATTAGCCTTTATTTTAATTGTAAAAACAAGGAAACCTGAGGCCTGGTATACTCGTACTTTGAAAAAAATTGTTATTTTGAAGTATTTGTATTTTTATTTCCTGTAATTATCGCATAATTTTAAGAACCTTGGAAAATTTTAGTTATTGTATTTTTGGTTTTTTTTCTTTACTGCAACGCATTTTTGTGAGATTTACTTTAAATGTAGCATTGGTACACTTCAATAAGTTTTTATAAACGAAAATCAATTTAATAAAACATTTTATATTTTTTTAAGTTGAAATATTTAAAGTAAATAATCAAAATTTTGGAGGACATTAGTATTTATTGTGTACAACACAAACGGTTTCATGCCTTTTATGCTTTTTTTTTTAAATAAGTGTATCTTTATTAAATGTTGAGCTTGACTTATGAGAAAAATTATACAGTATAACAACACAGAGAACACAGTTCTCACAAAAAATACGCCTAAGTATCAGACGCGTTTCAACGACAAGGTCGTCCTCTCCAGTGATACACGCGCTACACCTAACAAACTATAACTTATGTAGCTTGTGTATCACTGAAGAGGACGACCTTGTCGTTGAAACGCGTCTGATACTTAGGCGTATTTTTTGTGAGAATTGTGTTCTGTGTGTTTGTTATACTGTATAAGTGTATCTGTTTAGTCAATATGCATTATGAGGTTAGGTTTTGCTGAAATCAAAACAAAATTAACTGTCCGAAATGTTTGATATTTTTAAAATTATATTTATTTTTAGATTTAATTTCAATTATGAGAAAACATTATTATCCGCAACTTAGTGTTGGTTCCTTTTGTGTTTATTGTTAGTACAATTTATCACTTTATATTTACCTTGGCATTTAAATTTTCAACAAATATTTCAGTTTACACCTGTAAGTGTTTACAAAATGTTATTTTTATTTGTACAATTGTATTGCTTCACTAAATTAATATCCATCATTTCTAAAAATGTTTGTGAATTTTTTTTTTAAATTTAACGTCAAATAATTACAATATTAAAACGTTTTTCAACTCAATGTTATCACATATGTTTTCCTATAAGTGATATAACTTTGTCATTTAAATTATATAATGAAAAATTAGATCATTTGAAAATATTTATGAACCACGAAATAAACATACTGTAAATAATTATTCCTCTGTGACTAACGAACACAGCAGTAAAGCCTATGTATTTGCTGTTTATATCATTTTGTTATCACAATATGGTAAACGTGTCATAATAGGATTAAATATTCAGTAAGTAGCATTAATTGGAAATGTAATTATAATAAGTAATGTGTGGGGTTAAGGGGCTAGATGAATAGTCCCAGGGGGGTAGTAGAGGATGTTGCTAACACATACACATCCGAGGACGCTACCCTCAGGACCGCTGTGCGCGAGCGAAGAGCCGCATCCTGCACGAGGTGACCCTGCTTTTACTAAACACAGCGGATCTAGACCGGGAGGTCAATAAATATCCCCCAATTCAAGGTGTCAGGTGTCTTAAGTTAATCCGTGCCGATGGATGGATTATACAGGGTAAAGTATATCAAACGGAGCCTGTGAGGTACTGGCACCATCTCACAGTAATCAGCCACTTGTTTTAAAATGAAAATACTCGTGGGAACTATATGGAATCTCATAAAACAAAAACCAAAAAATCAGAAGATGACCTAGAGTTATCTTCTGCTCAAACACTGGGAGAAGTAGCCATTAGAGCAGCTACTCCTAGTACCTCGGAAGAGCCTAAGAGCCGTCCAGCAGAACCCATCCCAATAGATGTGGAAAAAATGCTACTGGGGGAGACCGAACAGTCCTCCCAGGACGATTTGGACAAGACAGCCCAGAAGCTGGAAGGTCTTAAGGTCAGAATGACCACAGCGGAAAGGAAAAAGGCGCTCAGAGCAAAACTCGCTGAGCAAGGAATTGCCTGGAATCCGAAATTGTGGAGGAAACCCAAACCCAAATCCTCCACACAACACTCAGAGGCAGGAAAAGCAGCCACCAGCGGCACCAAGAGAGCTCGCTCGAGTGGTAGCACTCCTCCTACAGAGAGAGATTGTAAAAAACCGAGAGCAGCAGTCACCGAACAGCTGACTCAAGGTAGATACAAGGAGATGCTAACATCTATCAAGATGGCGGTAGTTCCAGAAGATTATCCAGAGACAAGATTAACTGGAGAATCACTGGAAAAACTGGAGACTTCCCTGTCACTGGAATTTAATATCCTTGAACATGGAGAATTCCCTCAGTTCAATGCTACCTACCTTGAGACAGGAGCATGCATATTTGTGTGTGCAAATGACCACACTCAGAAATGGCTGGAACAGGTTGTTCCCAAATTACAACCCTGGGAGAATGCCAAGTTACGGACAGGACCTAGGAAGGACATCCTGCGGGTGACCAAGGTGATCTTTAAATCACCAAAAGTCTACTCAAAGGTAGATCCGTCCAAAGTCCTGGAAGTGCTTGGCAAACAAAACAAGTCCCTCAAGATAGAGGACTGGAAGATCATCAGTTCCAGTAAAACTGACAACGGGCAGACGATCGTAGCCCTAATAGACGACTCGTCTCTGAAAGCTTTGAAAGCGACAGACATGAGAGCACATCTGGGATTTGGAAAAACCACATTTACCATCCTCCAGAAGCAAACTAAAGAGAAGGTACTGGAGAATGCCTCTGAGGATACTCCAGTGCAACCTACATCACAGTAAGGCTGCTTCTGCAGTCTTCTGTCAGAGGTTTCTCTCTGGAAACATTGACCTAGCCCTGATCCAAGAACCATGGATAAGCGGAGGACAGATCAGAGGACTAGGTAACAGCAAAGGTAAGCTTATTTTTAATTGTTCTATTAATAATTGGCGAACCTGTATTGTGGTAAAGACACATTTGCCCTGCTTACCGTTGATTGATTTCTGTTCCAGAGACATCACAACGGTGAAAATCACTCTCGCACATACGGATGGTAGAAGGAGCATTATTGTTAGCTCAGTATACCTTCCGTATGATGCGAGAGACCTTCCACCTTCTAGAGAACTAGAAAGTGTTATCGACTTCGTCAGGCGGAAGAAGGAGCAGTTCCTTGCGGGCATAGACTCCAACTCACACCACGAAGCATGGGGATCTAGTAACAGAAACGCTAGAGGTGAGTCATTATTAGATTTCCTTAACAGTAATAACTTACTGATAGTTAATGTTGGTGATAAGCCTACTTTTAGAAATAGATTACGTGAGGAGGTCATTGACATTACAATAGCTACTGAATACGTGTGATCCTTTATCAGTGAATGGCACGTATCAGACTTCGTATCTTCCTCGGACCACTGTCACATTATGTGGCAACTAAACTTTGCTTCAGATGAAGACAGGTTTAGGAATCCTAGGAGAACAGATTGGAACTCCTATCACCAGGAGTTAAAATGTAAGCTGGCATCCCTAAATACGTTCATTAGAGATGTAAATGATATTGAGTCCGTGACCTGTAACTTACAAGAAGCTATCATGGACTCATATTTTGATAACTGTCCTATCCAATCCCGATCCAATCGAAGAGGTGTGGTATGGTGGAACGAGGATCTGGAGAGGAAGAAAAAACAAACAAGGCGATTATTTAATAGCGCTAAACGAAACGGACAATGGGAGAAATATTATACATCCCTCACCGAATACAATCTACTCCTAAGAAAGTCTAAAAGAACTTCTTGGAGAAAATTTTGCGGGGAGATAGACAATACTAAATCAGTCTCCCGTATATACAAGGTTATTTCGAAGGGGTCGGTCTGCCCGACTGGTTCTCTAAAGAGCCGGGAGGGAGGACTGACAACCTCTGGATTAGAAACATTGAAAGTTTTGCTTCAAGCACACTTTCCAGATTGTAAACTTGTGGCTCATCTAGAGCCAGAGCAGAATCGGAGACACGTAAGAGCCTCACGAGCAGACTGGCAAATTGCTAGAAAAATCATAACGACCAATAAGGTCAAATGGGCGATACATAAATTCAGCCCATTTAAATCACCTGGAGAGGATGGAATATTTCCTGCCTTGTTACAAAAGGCTCCAGACTCTCTACACACTCTTCTATGCGAGGTGTTCAGAGCTAGTATGGCCCTAGGTCATGTGCCGTCTTACTGGACACTTAGCAGGGTAGTATTTATTCCGAAACCTGGCAAGGGTAATTACACAGACCCCAAGTCGTTTCGTCCAATCTGCTTATCATCCTTTCTATTGAAGACTATGGAGAGAGTGTTACAAGTTCACATACAAAATGAGGTAATATCAGTTAACCCCATTCATTGTAACCAATTCGCATATCAGTCATGAAAATCCTGCGAAACAGCACTGCATCAGCTAGTTAGCAGGATCGAGGACTCGTTAGCGTCTAAAGAGGTGGCTCTTGGAGCATTTATTGATATTCAGGGCGCCTTTGATAACACAGCTTATAAGTCAATTGTTACTGCAGCTGAAACCCGAGGACTGGATATGACCACCTGCAATTGGCTTAGGTCATTGCTCAGTAGTAGAACCATCCGAGCAATCCAGTATGGCGAGGAACTTGATGTGTCCGTCATTAAAGGTACCCCTCAAGGTGGTATACTTTCTCCTCTACTGTGGAATATGGTAGTAGACTCCCTAATTACAAAATTAAATAATATGGGATATTACACGCAAAGTTACGCAGATGACATTGTCGTGATAATTAAAGGTAAACATACTAACATAATATCAGACCTAATGAACACAGCTCTGAGGACAATTTATAACTGGTGCAGGGATGAGGGCCTGGCCGTAAACCCGGAAAAGGCCATCATAGTACCCTTTACAAGGAGAATCAAACTAGATAACATTGATATCAGTCTAGGAGGAACACGTTTGCGCCTATCAGAAGAGGTCAAATATCTAGGGGTGATACTGGATAAAAGACTTACTTGGAACAAACACGTAGAACATAGTATCCAAAAAGCAACGAAATCTTTAATGAGTTGTAAACGCCTTTTGGGAAAAAACTGGGGACTTCGTCCAGCCATGATTAAATGGCTATATGAAGCAGTGGTTAAACCACAACTTCAGTATGGATCGCTGGTGTGGTGGACAAAAGCTCTCCAAACCGTTACAACTAACAGGCTAATGAGTATACAAAGGTTGGCCTGTCTATGCATCTCAGGAGCTTTCAGAAGCACACCTACTACAGCTCTTGAAACTCTCTTGGGAATAGACCCGATTAACTTCAGCATCATAGCAGAAGCAAGTCTAGCAGCATACAGAGTACATTGCTCTGGAATGTGGAGAGATAGCCGGTGGCCTAAGGGGCATGGCACAATCCGCACTTTTAAATCTTACGATTCAATTCTAACTATGAGACAAGATTATATGATTAATAAAATCTCATGGACACAGCCCATTAATATGTGTATTCCACACGAGGAGGACATGATAGAAGGAATAGTGGCTACAGCTAAGAGCTTAGAATTCTACACTGATGGCTCTCGCACCGCCCAAGGAGTCGGAGCAGGAATCTTCAGTAAATCACCTAGGGTGGAAATAAGCATTGCCCTAGGTAGATATGCAACGGTATTTCAGGCCGAAGTTTATGCCATACTTGGTTGCGCACAACTGTGTCTAGAAAGAGGATATGACGACGAACATATCACAATCAGATCTGACAGTCAGGCCGCTTTAAAGGCTATTTGTTCACACGAATTCAACTCCAAATTAGTGTGGGATTGTAATCAAGCTCTAGTCCAACTCTCGACCCGAAACCAGGTAAGCCTATTCTGGATACCTGGACATAGAGGTTATGAGGGAAATGAGAAAGCTGATGAACTGGCTAAGTTGGGAGCACAGACTCCATTCATCGGACCAGAACCTGCTTGTGGTATCAGTAAATCTGTCGCAAGAACCACTCTTAGACGATGGGTCAAACAGGAAACTCTCAACCGCTGGAGAGAGGCCTCTAGAGGAAAACTCTACGGGTCGCTGTACAATCCGAATCAGAAACTCTCTAGGTACGTAATATCATTGAATAGAAACAACCTAAGGAAAGTCTTAAGCTTCATGACTGGTCATGGAGCTTTCAGGGAACACTTAAACACCATGGGTCTAACTCAAGGCAGGACAACCTGTAGACTGTGTAACCAATATAAAGACACAGCAGAACACATACTTTTGTATTGTGAAGCTCTGGAGAGGAGAAGACTACAGATTTTCGGCCTCACAGGCATACCTACAAAGGAAGACGACCTAGCTGCACAAGTTCTAAGACTCACGAAGGATTTAGAACTAAAGTGGATTGTCTAAGATAAGGAAGCGCACAAAAAGTCTTAAATGGCTGAAGTGCCTAGTGACTTCCAACATAATAAAAAAAAAAAAAAAAAAAATGTGTGGCAACACATCTGGATGGTACATTATTATCAGAAACTTATGATTATAACAATTGTTTTAGAATTTCACTTCAGAATTTCCTTTTATATAAGAATATTAATTTGTTTATTTAAATATGAAAAATCTTTATTTTTGATATGTGTCATGATTTGTTATAGACTACTTCATTATTGTTAAAACATTTCCTTATTGTTACTACCAAAACTTTTACAGTGTGAGATATTCGGTACAATATACCTTGTACTTTAAATTATTTTTTGTACCCGTATAAATTTTCTGCTAGCTGACATACTCTTTGATAACATAAAAAACATAATAATGATAGGAGATAAAATCGTATTTCACAATTGTCTCTGGGCACTGCGTCCATTCACTCAAGATCAATGGATGTTTAATATTTAATATAACTTAACTTTCAGAATCTCCATTTCAACACTGATCACTAATGCCATTGCAGTTCACCAGTGAATGATAATGTTTAATCATAACTTGTAATTACTAGACTTTGGTTTTGACATTTCGTTTAAATTTATATTTAGAGCAAAATTTCCGTTCAGAAAGTAAAAAATATTTAAATGCAAACAGTTTAACAGTTAGTTAATAACATATCTACATTTGAGAGGATAGGCTGCCTCTCGTCTTCTCCATTCCTTTTGAAATAGTACCTTTAAAGATTAATCATATACAACATCCACAATTAAACGGAAACTCTCTTCAGTAACCCACTAGTAATCGTAAGACTATTTATTTCATCTAGTCTTAGGTTAATGTAGCCATATCTTTTATTTTTCCTATCAGGTTTTCTTGATCAACTCTTGTTCGTGGGCTGTGGGCTTTCATTTCATGTTCTAATCTTTCTTTTTTATTGTGCGATGATGACTGAGAGGTATTCGCACTTTAAACAAAATTAATAATATACCAACACTTACTTATATTGATTAGATATCATAGTTTCAAAACATTATATTGAGTGGTAATAGTCCAGCATAGCTTCTTACAGTAACCCAAATGATGTTACCGTCAATTGTTTGACATATTCTTCTTTGCTGTTAAAACTACATGTAGAAAATGAAAACGTACGAATTAGTTTGATAAATTATAACCTACTTTTTATAGTAATTTTTATAAAGTAATTAAATGTTTCTAAAAGAATATTATGTTTACTGGCATTGTAGTAAATGTATGTTCATGAATATATTAATAAAACAACTTTTATTTCGTATACATGTTTGCTTGAAAAATAATATGTATATAAATGGAGAAAAAGATAAAGACAGAATGAATAAGCTGAGATACAGTACTGGAATAAAGTTGCAAAAGGAATTTGAAAGTGACTTATTTAATATAGTTACAAACGTACTCTAGAACTTTGTGACTTTATTAAAGGAGGTTCTCTCTGATGGAGACAGTTCTTTATTTCAAAGGGTTCATTTCCATGACATATTTAAACCGTAACCTGTTGTTTTCATTTTCCTTTTAAAACGTATGACCACACATGTCATAATGTCTGACAGATATACTGACTGCCAGGTTAAAATTAAAATTTTGTACCAAGCACATTGTAAATACAAAATAATTTTTGTAATTACAATGTAAAAGAACCTCATAACAGTTAAGGCTCACTTTGTTTTGGTTTATATATATTCCAGAATCTATGTTTTTAATGCAATTGATTTAGTGAAATTTTCCAAGGGATTTCACAATGTACGTAAATTTTATGGAAGTAGTTATTGTTCATTTTATTACATTCGAACTTTTCAGAAGACGTCATTTTAACGGTATTGAATACATATGTCAATTTATCCACATTAAAAAAAAAAATTAACATGGCCTCCAATGACTTATTTTTTAGTTAAAATTTAAAGCAATAAAATTGCTTTTTTATCTTATTAGAAAGTATCAAGAGATATTATTATGTTTTGTTGCATAAATAGAAGAATGAACATTCAAATTAGGTACAAAATCGGTGTAGTATTGTACTGGGAAACAACTGGGAATGAACAGGTGGAACCATACTATGAAAATGAACTATAAAATGAACTGCTATTTTATTCCATACTTTTTAAGGAGAAACCGAAATAGCTACTTAAATCAAGAAATCGATTTTTCCCTCACTTATTTTCTTTTTCTCTATATATATATATATATATATATATATATATATATATATATATATATATAATTAATAGTAACTGCTTAATTTTAAATATTCCACTAACGTCTGCCTTATAGTAACAAACTATTTTAACACACCAAACCTAAATATTACGTTTCAAAAGCCATTCATAAAATATAATCTTGTAAAATTAAAAGACCAATACCCATGTTGTTTGGAATTAGAACTTGTAAGAATATTGTGAATTGTAATAAACAGTTCATTTAAAAGTTAAAAAACTGCAATTGTAATGACTAATTTATAAAAATCAATTAATCATTTTTAAATCACGACAAATACTGTATTATGGGTGTAGAAGCCCATAATCCAAAACAAAGTCATTTTCCAAAAAGTTTAATTTTATTTACTGTATTGTAGTTGTTTGATAATAAATAAAAACGTTTATATACTTCAATGTCTTTCTGTAAAAAACTTAACCTATATGAAACAAAACAAAAATATTACCGTAAAATCAATCTTCTCTCTGCCCATATTTCATTTGTTTAATTTGAATATATAATTAATTCCCCCCCCCTCCCGACTCCCTATTGAATGTGTCCAGAGGTTACAACAACCAATATTTATCACTCAGGGGAAATCCAACTCCACAGAAAGGAGTTGTGAGAAGACAATTTCCATTTCGAGTATAAAGTCACCCAAGATAATAGTAAAACAGAATATATAAAGTTTCAATGTATAATTAATAATAATTTGAACAACTTGTTACAGTTTATTGAGTTTTAATTTTTGATTACATAGCAATTTTAAGCTTAGTAAAATGAGTTTATTTAAAGACAATGACTTTTTGTCTCACGCATTCTAAGTATTTATAAAGGAGTACAATATAATATATTGATGTTTTTATGAAGATGTCTGGAGTTTATCAGTCTGTGTACTGAATTGTAGCCTAAATATATATTTTGTTTAACGAATGTAGTCTATATCGTTGTTTTATTAAATCTCTTTTTTAAATACACATAATACTATATTCCCAAAATGTATCGTATTAATTAGAAAACCTACAAATATGTTGATTATTTACGAAACTACCCGGTATATGTTGCATTAATGAAATGAAAACGCTGTTTACAGAATTAAAAATTAAAATATATATATATATCACTATATATATAAACGGCTTTGTCCTGACTGACTGAATGAATGACTGACAGAGAATCAACGTAGAGCAAAAACCAACAAAGATATTGATACCAAAATTTAAAGGCATATTTGTATGAGGTCATAGACGCTCACTAAGAAAGGATTTTGCGAAATTTTAATTTTAAAGGGTATTAAATACAAAAAATAAAAAAGTCAATTTCATTCATTTAATTTTAAACGTCAACATACACGCGCCTAGCGGCAAAAAGATAAGACTCGAATCAAAACAAATTCTAAATCTAATATTTTCCGACCCAATTATAACTAATCCAGAAAATTGTCAATCTAAAACAAATCAAAACCTATATTAAAATTGCGCCTAAGAATTTGATTAATCCATAAAAAATAACAACACACAGTTAAAGACAAGAAAACTTAAATAATTTGTTTTTATCTAGACGTGAAAGGTCAACTTGGAAAATAACCGAATTGAAAATATAACTCCGATCTTTCGCCGATTATAAAAATACAGAAGACCTAGAGACAAAATGAGATATACAGAAATACGAAGTAGATATTTCTAAATATAAAACATCACCTGAGTTCATATAAATATTTAATAACAAAGACATAATCTGTCGAAATATGAACGAAAATCTGGAATTAAGATGGCGACCATTAGAAGCAAGACGTTAGTTATAAAATACACGCCCACAGAAGTTTGTGATTGGAGAAGAATATCGCGGGACTTTCTTTGCTGATACAAATAGAAATTATACATATATCAATATAAGATAATTTTCTTTATCCTTTGAGAGAATTTATTTAACCCTTTTCAACATTCTAAATTTTAATTGAATAATATAAAATCATATTTAAATATTATAAACTATTAACAGTTTCTTTAATAAGTAGGATCATAATTACATTTCATCTTTCCCCCAAAAAATAAACAAGATTGCATAAGAACAATGAACTTATAAAAACAATCTCTCTGTATGACTTTGTTGAAAAAGAAAAACAATTGAATAATTTTGTCAGTGTATATTTAGAAGCCATTAAGACTATATGGATGCTTTTTGGACTGTTCAGTTTTCCTAAATAATAGTATTAAAATTTATTAAATAGAACATCAGAAGATTTTAAATTAAGGCTCTAATACTTAATCATCAATAAAAAGTGTTATTTAGTGCTACATCTCTTGAAATGAACTTATATTAAGTCAAATATGGTGTTATTTTTAAAAGAAACGTCTAAAAAAAGTGTTTTATACATATTACTGGGCAGCTAGGCCTAATAAACTAAAGTTTTATTTTAACAGCTGATCGTTGGAACATTGTTGCAAGACAACTCTTGATTTTGTTTATTTAAAAAAGGTTGTTTCTCTGAGGTCACGATATACATAATAAGGTGATATTTTAACATATTTGTGAATCAGTGAAAAAGTTATTCAGTGTATTTACAATTTGAATCGTATTCAACCAAAATATTTGTTACATATTACTTATTCATGAATAGGTATATTGAATTTTCTACATTGACAAAAGTAAAAAAAATAATTTTTTAATTAATTTTTTAACAAAACTTAATTTTTATTTACTACAATAACTAGCTTTTATTAAACAACAAATCTCTGTTAGACAAATACATTATTCAATACTGATTATCGTTTAATTATATATTGAAACTTTATATAAAATATGACTGTCGACTGTTTAAATATTAATGGTAATAATGTAATGCACTCCGTAATTCCAATTATTGGAGATGGTGCGTGTTTATTTCGATCTCTGTCGTATATTGTGAATAATAATCAAGAAGGATGTTGCCTTATTCGCCAAAGAGTTGTATCGCATGTAATAGAAAATTGGGATAGATTATCAGCGTTTTCCGAAAATAATTATGGTGATAATTATCCTGATATCGAGAGTTATTGCACTCACATGTCTCAGCATTCAAGTTATGCTGGAATAATCGAACTAACAGCAGCTGGAGAAATATTTCCTTATCACTTTGAAGTATACCGCAATAGTGCACTTTATGAAGTTTTTGGAAATAGTATCAATCCTACTAGACGATTGCGCTTTACTGGCACATTGTCTAAAGGTCACTTCGAAGTATATGAAATTTTAAGTGCTACACCTTCTGTAAGTAATAATGAAATTTTAACAACATTATCCTACGAAGACAATCAAATTCTAACAACCCTACCTTCCGTAGACAATGGAATTTTAACAACTTTACCTTCCATAGACAAAAAGTCAGTTAAAAAGCGACGAGCAAGATATAGTGGCGCAACACGAAAACAGCAACTAAAATCGGCTAAGAAAACTTTTCTATTAAACAATCCTGAAGCATGTCACTTTGCTAATACCAAATACCAGCAAAATCGTCCTGAGGCTCATAGAATAGCAGCAGCAAAATATCAACAGCAACATCCTGATGTTCACAGAAAAGCAGGAGCTGCATATCAGCAACAAAATCCTGAAGTCCACAGGGTAGCAGCAGCTGCATATCAGCAGCAACATCCTGAGGTACATAGGGTAGCAGCAGCCGCATATCAGCAGAAAAATCCTGAGGTCCATAGAGTGGCAGCATCTGCATACCAGGAACAACACCCTCAGATTCATAGAGCAGCTCAAAGTTGCTATGAAGCAAATACACCTGGAGTTCGAGAAGAGAGAAGAAAACGTCCATGGACGAAAAAAATACGTTCAGCAATGGAGTATAATGTAGAAATAAATTATGACACAGATCCATATGTAAGTATAGGTTTAATGAATTCTGAATGCCAAAACTGTGGGGCTCTTAAGTGGAAAAATGAAACACCAGGAATGTGCTGCAATGGTGGAAAAGTACAATTATTAACAATTCAACCCCCACCGGAGCCTCTTTATAGTTTTTTAAATGATAGCCATCCCGAGCATTCTCATTTTATTAGCTCGATTCGTAAATATAATGGTTGCTTTCAAATGACGTCATTTGGTGCGAATAAGATTATAGAAGATAGATATATGCCGACTTTTAAAGTTCTTGGACAAGTATATCACTTAGTAGGAAGTGTGCTGCCCATACCAGATAAAGAAGCTCAGTTTCTCCAAATCTACTTCGTAGGTGAAGATGAAAGAGAAACAAAATTAAGATGCAGTCATTATCCAGGAGTCAAACCTGGAGTAGTAAAGCAATTGCAGCATATGCTCCATGAACATAATACTTATGTTAAAGATTTCAAAACTGCCTTAGAAAAACTTCCGAATGATTGTGATAAGTTTGAAGTAGTTATTCATGCTGATAAGAAACCTGCTGGTTCTCATACAGGCCGATATAATGAGGCAACATCATCTGAAATAGCTTTGGTAATTAGCGGACAGCAATTTGAAAATCGAGATATTGTTCTTCAAAGCCATGATGAGAATTTACATCGCATAAGTGAAATTCATCGTTCTTATGATTCTTTACAATATCCTCTTTTATTTTGTAGGGGTGAAGATGGCTACAGTATTAATATGCCATATCGTGATCCTACTACAAAGTTACCACTTCCTCGAGGAAAAATAACAGCTTCCGATTTTTATGCACATCGTATTATGGTGAGATATAATGACTTCAATTTTCTTCTTCATATGGGTGCACTTTTCAGTCAATTTTTAGTTGATATGTTTGCAAAAATTGAAACTGAAAGATTAAATTATATTAGGCATAATCAAAGCAAGCTTAGAGTTGAAGAATACATTCACTTAAAAGATGCAATTGGAAGAAGGGATGTAAATGGGGATCAACTAGGAATATTAGTTGTGCTTCCATCATCTTTCACAGGAGGACCACGCTATATGCATGAACGAGCTCAAGATGCAATGACATATGTTCGTTGCAAAGGTCGACCTGATCTATTCATAACTTTTACATGTAATCCGAAATGGACAGAGTTCAAAGGTGTATTATTTCGTGGTCAGAAATCTCAAGATCGGCATGACATTATAGCCAGGGTATTCCACCTTAAACTGAAAGCTATGAAAGATCTATTAGTAAAAGGCAGTGTTTTCGGTGAGGTTGAGTGCTTCATGTACACAGTTGAGTGGCAAAAACGTGGATTACCTCACGCACATATTTTGCTCTGGTTAAAAGATCGCCTGGTTCCAAGTTTAACTGATAAAGTGGTCTCTGCAGAAATACCTGATATCAATAAAGATCCTCTTTTGCACGAAATTGTTAAGACTAATATGATTCACGGTCCATGTGGTACTTTGAAAATGAATTCTCCTTGCATGAAAGATGGGCGATGCAGCAAAAAGTATCCGCGACCCTTTTTGAAAGAAACACAAACTGGAGAAGATGGTTACCCAAAATATAGAAGGTTATCTCCAGAGGAAGGTGGATTTACTGTGAAAATAAAAGATATGGATATAGATAACAGTTGGGTTGTACCTTACAACCCAGTTTTATCTCGCACTTTCAATGCCCATATTAACATTGAAATTTGTAATTCTGTAAAATCTATTAAATACATATGTAAATATATTAATAAAGGAACAGATCAAGCAGTCTTTGAATTACAAAATAAAAGTAATGAAATAAATGAAGTTAGTCAATATGAAAGTGGCCGTTATATCAGCAGCTCTGAAGCAGTTTGGCGAATACTTGGTTTCCCAATTCATGAGCGATATCCTACCGTTGTTCACCTTGCTGTACATTTAGAAAATGGTCAAAGAGTCTATTTCACTTCAGATAATTTAGCTCAAAGACTTAATAATCCACCTCAAACCACACTTTTAGCCTTTTTTGAGTTGTGCCAAAAAGACGAATTTGCCAAGACCCTGCTTTATTCAGAAGTTCCATCTTATTACGTTTGGAAAAATAATAAAGTTTTTGAAAGGAGAAAAAGGGGCGTAAACGTTGAAAATTGGCCAGGGATAAAAAAGGACACAGCACTAGGAAGAGTATATACGGTGCATCCAAATAATGTCGAATGCTACCATCTAAGGTTATTGCTGCACGTAGTTAGAGGTCCAACATCTTTTGAATACCTTAAAACAGTCGACGGCATCATTCATCCAACATTTCAGTCTGCGTGCAAAGCTTTAGGTTTATTAGAAAGTGACGAACAATGGAATGACACATTACAAGAAGCAGCTTTGTGTGATTCACCGTATAAAATGCGACAAGTGTTTGTTGTGATGTTGGTGTTTTGTCACATATCTGACCCTTTAAATCTTTGGGAAAAGCATAAAGATAGTTTAAGCGAAGATTTCAAACGTGAAATAGAAAGAGCAGTTCAAGATAGAGTACAAGGTTTTATGAAAGAAGTATATAATAAATGCTTATTATCAATCGAGGATGGTGTGATGGCGTTAGGAGCAAGTGGTTTAAAACAATATGGTTTGCCACAGCCTACCAGAAGTGAGGAATTCTTTAACAATTTTGATTATTTAACAGAAATGAACTACAATTCAGAAGAATTGGGAAAAGTAGTAAGGAATAACGAGGAATTATTAACTCCAGAACAACGAAATGTATATCAGGAAATTGTGAATAGCATAGAATCCTCCTAGGGGAAAACATATTTTTTAGATGCACCAGGTGGTACTGGAAAGACATTTTTAATAAATTTATTATTAGCAAAAGTGAGAAGTAATAAAAAAATTGCTTTAGCTACAGCGTCTTCTGGGATTGCTGCCACTCTTCTAGAAGGAGGCAAAACTGCTCATAGCGCTTTTAAATTGCCTTTAAATTTGAATTATGCGGGAACTCCTAAATGCGGAATTTCTAAACAAAGTAATAGGGCCAAAGTATTAAAAGACTGTCACCTTATAGTTTGGGATGAGAGCCCCATGATGGATAAGGGAGGTTTTGAAGCTTTGGATGCAACACTCCAAGACTTAAGAAACAACAAATTATTAATGGGCGGAGTTACTGTTTTACTAGCTGGAGATTTTAGGCAAACGTTGCCTGTTGTACAAAGAGGAACACGCGCTGATGAAGTGAAAGCATGTATCAAGTCATCGCGTTTATGGCCTCGAATAAAGAAATTATCTCTAAAAACAAATATGAGAGTTCATTTAAAAAATGACTCTTCAGCAAGTGCTTTTTCTGAACTCCTGCTTAAAATAGGAAATGGACAATATCCAGAAGAAACAGGAAAGGTTGTAATACCAGAAACTTTAGGAAAAGTAGTTAATAACTTAAATCAGCTTATAAATGCCGTTTATCCTGATATTTATAGAATTAAGGAAAAAACGATGGAATGGTTCAGTGAGCGTGCAATTTTATGTCCAAAAAATGACAGAGCTGCTGAAATTAATGATAAATTACTTGACTTATTCCAAGGGGAAATAGTAGAATACAAATCAGTTGATAAAGTGATAGAAACAGATGAAGCAGTTAATTATCCAGTAGAATTTCTTAATTCGCTTAATCCACCTGGATTTCCAGCACATAAACTTCGTCTTAAAGTAGGAACGCCAGTGATGTTATTACGAAATTTAAACCCTCCAAAACTATGCAATGGAACTAGACTACAGGTAACTGCTTTAAAGAAAATTTTTATAGAAGCTACAATATTTACTGGTTGTGCTCGAGGTGAATCTGTTTTTATACCTAGAATACCACTAATCCCGTCCGAGTACCCTTTCCAGTTTAAAAGACTTCAATTTCCTCTGAAGATATGCTTTGCTATGTCTATTAATAAATCTCAAGGACAAACATTAAAATTTGCAGGAGTTGATTTAAGAGAAGGCTGTTTTTCTCATGGTCAATTGTACGTTGGTGCTTCTAGGGTCAGTTCTTCTAATAATTTAGTGATTTTAGCACCTAAAGGGAAGACAACAAATGTAGTTTACAAAGAGGTCCTAAATACTAAATAAGTACATTTTTAGTTCAATTTTTTTATTTTAATTGTAAAATAATTAAATTTTTCTTTAGTATTTTATAATATTAATTCTTAAATAGAATAAAATAATTAATCTATAACTAGAATAATTACGAATTTTTGTTGTTGTTTACTTTGCCTTTTGATATTTTTCAACTTTAGTAACTTTAAGTTATTGATGAATAAACATGAAGAAAATAACAGATTTAGAAAAAAATATTCTTTTTCTGAAATTACTCTATCATTCAATTCACAAATTCTGTATTCTTAAATATTACACACTACATTAAAATTAGCCGGATTAAAGTAATATTAAACTTTTTTATCAAAACATGCGATTTAATAAATGTATAGATTACAACTTGAATGATTCGCGGACAAAGCCGAAACGGGAGATGCTAGTATATATATATATTATTTTAATTAAATCACGTTTTATATGAAAAAAGACTAAATGTAAATCTAAAGTGTTATATTCAAATATAAAGCAAGTCACCTCTATAGTGTTTTAATTAACAATTGTTTTTCCTTAAAGACGCTTGTTACGGAGTTAACATAAAACAACATTTTTAATTAAATCACGCTCTAGATATGAAACAAAATAAAAGCCAAAATAATTCACTTACAAATTTAAAGCAAGTTATTTTAAGGTTATTGGTGTGGAGAAAACAAATTTATTTCTATTGGGTGAAGATAACATTTATGTAAATTTTTAATAAATGCGATCACCGCCTTTGTTGATAACAACAAATTGTTTTTTCCAATAACTGTAACTCTCATATACTTACAAATCAACAAGTCTTCCCTACAATGCCCATTACTGGCTAGTCAAGCAGTTTTGTAAAATGTTGCATAAAGTACCGTAAAACGGGGTGAATAGAAACAGTGGGGTGAATAGCAACAAAACTTCAAAAAAAATGTGATGTAATGTGACAGAGGGTAAAAATAAAGCTACCGGGGTAATGTTTCATTTATGAGTGGGTAATTAGGTACAGTTTGAGGGAAAAATTAGTTTGTTATGTTGGCAGCACTGGAAGTTGGATTTTGCAGCCATCAACAACTCAGATTATTTTTCGTGATTTTTGTGATCTTCTAAACTTTCCATGTAAGTACTATACCAATATAAGTTAGGCATTTAGTGTTATATGTTTCCTATACCTTATTTACCTATAAATGTTACTATGTTTTGAAATAATGCTGAAAATATCCCGTTTTCTTTAAAGAATTTTTTGTATAGGTTAGGACACATATTTAGGATTTGTGGGGTGAATAGAAACAGTGTTTCTATTCACCCCACAAATCTTAAGCCCTTTTTTTTGGGCGAATTTCCTTAGAAAATGTGAGCTATTGCAAATCTATAATGTAGTCATTTTGTTTCAGAATGCCAAGGAAGTACCAACCTCTGAAAGCTAAAAAAGTAATTGATCCAGAAGCTCTGAAATCAGCAATTGAAGATATAAACAATGGCAAGAGTCTTCGTGTGAGTGCAAAGTTACATGGAATCCATTACAGTGTGTTGTACAGACATTATAAAAGGGGGGATACTATTAAAAAAAAAAGGTGAGCAAACTGCTTTGTCTGAAGAAGAAGAAAAAATACTGGTAAGTAGGTTGGGTGTTTGTGCTGACTGGGGCTATCCCATTGATTCGTGGACCTTAAGATTATTGATAAAAGAATCACTTGATCGCCAAGGAAAGACAGTCAGGCAATTCAAGGACAATTTGCCTGGACGGGATTTTGTTGAATCCTTTTTGAGAAGACACAAGGACGACTTGTCACCAAGGATGTGTCAAAATATTAAACGGGCAAGAGCTGCTATCTCCCCACAAGTTATCAATGCATATTTTGACAAGCTAGAAAAAGAACTTGTAAACATTCCTCCTTGTAATATTATTAATTACGACGAGACGAATCTGTCTGACGATCCAGGCAGGAAAAAAGTTATAACTAGACGGGGATGCAAATACCCTGAAAGGGTGATGAACTCAACCAAGAGCTCGACCTCGGTCATGTTCCGGCCGCTGCCGATGGTGAAATCTTGCCCCCTTACGTGGTGTACAAAGCCCTAAACTTGTATGAAAGTTGGCGAGAAGGAGGTCCTGATGGTTCTAGGTACAATAGAACAAAGAGCGGCTGGTTTGACAACTGCTGTTTTTCTGATTATGTCGAAACCGTAGCCCTTCCATATTTTAGACGCCTTGATGGCAAAAAGTACATGATTGGGGACAACTTAGCAAGCCATTTGTCACTGGAAACCATAAAGAAATGTGCAGATAGCGATGTCCATTTTATATTTCTGCCTAGTAATTCTACTCACCTAACTCAGCCACTCGACGACGTGGCGTTCTTTCGCCCTTTGAAAATGGCATGGCGTAAATTACTTCTTGAGTGGAAATTAGGACCTGGCAGAAATGAACCTACTATACCTAAAAGCAAATTTCCCAGCCTGTTAAAAGCGTTATGTGAGTCATGTAAATCCGAGAACGTTAAATCTGGCTTTCGAAAATGTGGGATTTATCCTCTCAACCGTAGTGAGGTTCTGAATATGCTACCACCTGAAGATATGTCGACTCAAAGTGAGGAATCAACCGCAACCACTCCAGCACAATCACCTGTGGTTGCCATCGATGACACATTTAAAGAACTATTGAAAACTCTAAGAAATCCAGAGGTAACTAAACCCCGCAAAAAACGGGTGAAAGTAAATGTCGAACCTGGAAAGAGTGTTTCCGTCGCTGATTTTGAGTCTGATCCAGATGATGTACCGGTATCTGTTGATGATCTACCAGTAGCGTCTAAACCTGGCGTGCCTGGTACTAGTGGTGCCCCAAGCAGCAAGAAGAAAAATACAAAAACTGTCTGTGAATCATCATCAGATGACTCGGACTATTCAGTTCAAGATAGCGATCAAGATCTCGTTCCATCTGACACTTCTTCAGACCTGGACGAAATAGACATACAAGAACTCAACCCTTCCCTTCAAATTGAAGATTTCGCAATTGTTAAGGTGTATGGAGACTCTACAAAGGTATACAGAATGTACATCTGCCAAGTGACGGAGCTTCAAGACGATGGTTACGTTGGACGTTTCTACAAAAAAAATTTGAACAGTTCCACATTTTCCTCTACAGAAGAGGAGAGTTTTTTCGAGAAGGCTGACGTCGTCATGAAACTTAGGCCTCCTGTTGATGTCTCGAAATCTTCATCTCGATTTAAAAACAGACTTAGTTTTGTTGATGACATAAGTCATTTCACACTTTATTAAGTTCACTTAGCCAGCCAAACTGTATTTTTTGAAATTCAATTTAGTTTATTTTGTGTGTTTATCTATTTTTCGGTTGGTTGATATGTCTATATGACATCAAATATATTTAGAGTTCATTCTAAAACATGTTTCTATCCACCCAACAACACTACTGATTGTTTCCTTTCACCCTACATAAGTTAGAAAAGAAACAAGCTTAGAAAACAACACCTGTTTCTATTCACCCCGCTCTACGGGGTGAATAGAAACACCATGTTTTTAATTTTTTTCCAGCTTCTCCTTGTGCTTATGAAAAAATCCATAGTGTAGGCTTGTAGAGGACATCAAGACCCATAAACCAAGGTATGTTTCAATTCCATACTTCTCGTGTAACGTGTCGCTATTTAAGTCCAAAGTTGAAAATTGTTTCTATTCACCGTGGTACACATAACAGATCATATATCACTTAAAACACAAGATGGCGAAACATATGTTCGTCATTAAAACCATTATTAGATAATATTTCATTTCTAAGTTAAATAAATTCAATATTTTATTCAAATATGACTTATTTTATAGCCTTTTAGTTGAAATAAAAATAAGACAAATATTTAATTTATTTTAAAATATGTTTATTGGTTGATATTGTTATCGAATGATTACGTAAGGAGGGAAATATTAAGAGACGGTAACTAGAAATGGTAAGATAGGCCATAAATGAGGTATCTAGATTTTCTTTATACAGTGCTTTTTGTTTTGAGTTTGCAAAATCGTACTTTTTTCATAGAATTTTAATTTAATTTATAGTAAGTATTTATCTTTTTTATATAGTTATTTTTCTCTGATTTATTTTGAATCAGTGTTTTAATTTTATTTTATTATAGTTAAGTGTACCCTCTTTTCGTAAAATGTAAAAAAATAATAATAATAAATAAGTTAGAAATAATAATCTTTTTCTAAACCTCTAAAATGTGGGTTACAGAAAAGTAAGTATTTACTCCAGGAAGATAGCAGAGAATTGGAAATGTTTTATTAATTCCGATTTCTCCTACTTTAAATTTTTAATTTAATTTAAAACATTTTCACCTTGTGGACGACAGTAAACTTCTACTTTTTTCTAATTATTTTGTAATTATAAATTGTCAAAATAACTGGAAACTAAAACACTTAAATTACACAACTAATATTATATTTTTGTACCATGAATTGAAAAAAAAAAAAAAAAAAAAAAAAGAAAAGAAAAAAAAGACTCTTGTCTCGAACATAAAGACTTAAAATTATTATTTAAAATTGTAACCATGAACAATATCGTTAAAACATTGCATGGAATTGATTCTTATCGTTACACTTGTTTTAAAAATCATACGTCATGATTATATACTATCAGATACTCCACATATAGACATATCATATACTGCCAAATGGAAGGTAATCTATAAAAATGATCTTATGTTACTACAGCCTGTAATTTATTCATAGAAGATAAAAGCCTATTTACTACAAATTGTTTCCAAATCCTTGTAACACTTTTCATCTTTCTATATTGGAAAGGTTTTTCCACGATCCCAATATAAGCCAGGTTTAACAAGTTTTCAAAGATCAGTGTGTTGATGGGATATCTTGAAGTGTCTATCGTTAAAGAGTTTAAGTCTTTATTAGTCCTTATTTAGGTTAATAAACTTTCGAAAGTTTATTAAAAATTAGGGAAATGAGTCATGATGCAGTTGTAATTTTGTATTTCAATCGGCTGTCTTTAAATCATGTAATCTTAGATAAATTTTGAAATGTATCAATTATGAATTATTTTAATTTCCTAGTTACTTCATGAATTAGGAAACTACACTTCATAGTGTATTCCTATGAAACTTATTTTTAAATGAGTGTTATGTACATTTACAAGCAACTTTATTTATTACTATTTAATTACCTTGTATTGAGGTGTTACCGTCGAACAATCCTTACTTGTAGTTTACACTATCTTATATGACGCGTTTCGACTATTTGTCAGTAATTATCAAATATAAAAACACATAGAAACACTTAACGACACATAATAATTCACATTTAAAAAACACGATTAAAAACATACATAAACGGTGACAGTCTCGTTGACTCACGATCGTCAATTCAATTAATCCCTGGTCAGCTGAAACGATCTTCGTTATTGAGAGGGGGCACTTATACAGTCTATACATCGTGAATCACAGGTATGGTTTCTATATTATCGATTAAGTCAAAGATGGTATGGGAATGAAATTGAAGCTTGTTGTTAAGTAAGTGGACGGGGTTCTGTTTCTGCACTTTGTAAATTTGGAATTCCTCTAATGCATTCATCAACGTGCCCTTCTTACAGTGGTGTAATATTTTTAAATTCTTGTTAATGTCTGTGTAACTATGGTTTGCATCAATTAAATGTTCGGTGTACTTGGAATCTATTTTCTTGTTGGCGGATCGTTTGGAAGATGGGATGTGCTCTTTGAAGCGGGATTGAAACGTGCGTCCGGTTTAGCCTATGTACATTTTTGGGCAATCATTGCATAAAAGTTGATATACGCCGCTTCTGTTAAAATGATCTGGGTCTCTTGCTTTTGCTGGGTTTAAAACGAACAAGGATTGCTCGACGGTAACACCTCAATACAATGTAATTAAATAGTAATAAATTATAAACAATCCAGTTGGGCTATAAGCAAACATAATGGATCTTTATTTAAACTATGATGAAAAATTGGGGAAAACGTTTACATTTTTGGTTCAGAAATACGAGTATATTAAGGACGACGTGAAACGTCGGACGTCCATATTATACCAATTTCACAGCTCAAACTACTACAAGGATTATAATTCATTTATTTGTTTAAAATTTTTACTTAGGTAACCTAGTTGTGCATTATGAAAACCTTATAAACCATCGCCATCAGTTTTTATAAGGTTTCCTCTCACAGATGGCAACTATATATTTATGAGGAGGAAAATTTAATTTCAGTGTAACATAGGAAGGAAATTCTTACCAGTTAATTTTAGCAACCAATATTTCCTTATTAACGTAGTTTTGTTTAATGTACTACAGTAATGTCTCAAAAGTAAAATAATAATATTTTTCTTTAGATATTTCTAACTGACTATAAAGTAATATTATTAATTTACATAACGTATATTAATACATTTAGAAACTGTTTTAATATTTTAAAACAAAAATGTGTGTTTTTGGTTTGTTTCCTTTTAACGGTCAATTATTGGATGTTTTATTGCTTACGTTAATAATTTTCATAATTGCCAAAAATATATATATTTTATATATTTGAATGTAGTTATAAACACTACCGTTGTTTATATTATATTCACTAATGTTTCTATTTATTTGAGAAAAAATGTTGCACAATTTATTTTGTAGAATCTATGTAAAAAGATAACATATTAACATAGTATTTTTTGACTTATTATTTAATGAAAATAATACATTTATTGTATAATCATTTTTCCCTACAATATTGAATTCTGAATTACATGCATGATCTTCAAAATATTTATAACTTAATGTCCTCAATATTCCTATTTTTCGTTCAACGTCGACCGTTTCAGCTATCCAACCGTTCCCAAATATTGGGCAGGATGTATTCCTTTGTGACGTTCATAAATTATTAACACAATACCATACCATTAACAACATTTCATACCCTACTTTATATAAACACACAAAAAAGAGTTTATTATAAATCATTAGTTTTTGAATAATTCGGCTCACTGTTACGATAGGCTTTTACATACGTAAAATAGGAATATTAAAAACTATAAGTCATATTTTTAAATTAAAATAATTGTAATTTAAAAATAATAAATAGAAAGTTAAAGTTGTATTAAATTTGCGTGCTTTTTCCATTGTACCAGTAATGAAATAGCGTTTGTTGTGTAATTTTAATAAAATAACATATACTAATTGCATTACATGTTTTTTAATACAAAGTTTTTTTTGTATAATGGTGTTGAAAGCAAGTATGATCAAAAATGAATACTGATATAGCACGGCCGAAGGATTTGAACAAGTTGTTTTTTCCAATCGAAAACTAAAGTATTATTTAGAAATCAATATGTCTTCCTTAAAATAATTCCAATGATGTGGTTCTTCAATCATATTTATAAAGTGCTGCATAAAGCAAATAATAATAAATCATATATCTCACTCGAAACATATCCACGATGGGTTCACAAACGATTGTTTATAAAACCTATATTTCATTATAAATTTTCATAACCCATGTTATTTTAAAGTAACAAGTTCCCCCCACCCCTTACAGTCCGCCTATTATAGTCTGAAACGAAAATATTATTGGATATATTTTAATTCATTGAAACAAATTACTTAACCTACAATATTTGTATCATACATAATATTTTTTTTTTTTTTAATTAGCCAAAATGTTAGCCAAAAAAGGAAGATACCAAGAAATTAATAAACCTATTTTCACATAAATTTTATGTAATTATATGCCAATATTTAGTTTGATACCAACTCAAAGGAATATTGCAGACTTTTAAATACAATTTTCCTGAACTAAATTATACTAAATTTATAATTAATTGTAATACACTATGTATAGACTACTGTTTAATTTTATACCAAAATATTTCTATTTTTTTAATAAGATTTTTTTACTGGAACATAGTAGCGTCAAAAGTAGTATTATTGTTCTAAACTTGTAGAGCATTATTTTATCTGTTTATTGAGCTGTATTTTTATTATGTACAGTTACAGTGAGCTATATATACCACTTACTACAATTTGGAAAAAGAGCTATTGTATAAACATTATCTTATATTGGCCAAAATTGTAATCTCTTTATAGAATATATGAGCTCATTTCTTTATAATTTTATTTTCAAGTTTATTTTCTTCCTTTTTTTTATAAGACGATAATGACCGAGAAGTTTTTCGCCTTTGAAAAACAAGAAAAGGTCATTCAGATAATTTGTGACATCATTGGAAATAGCAGGTCATTGAAGGGCTACGGATATAGTAAAAGGTCATTTTTAGCCTAAAAGGAAATTTGGTCAATGATCTTTTGAATATTTTTTCGGTTGAGTCTTAATTGCGAACAGTCCAGATTGCGAACAGTCCAGATTGCGAACAAGGGTAAAATCGTCCAGACTGCGAACACCTCAAAAATGCCGAGGACTACCTGAACATGAGTCGTCCAGACTGCGAACACATATTTGGAATCTGTAAAAATGGTTGAGTCAATTGCGGACACTAGGGATTACTGCTACCTGACAAGGGTTTGACAGGTCTCTGCAAATATTTCAATACTGGAAATACTATGATTTTTCTATAGTCCGAAATTTCATTTTATGGAATTTAAACTCGAAAATATACAAAAAGTATACTTCTATATACATAAATATACAAAAATATACATATCTTTGACTTGCAAAACCTGTCTATGTTGCCAAAAACTCGGTCGATTTCCTATAATTCTTCTATCTTCCAAAACTCATCTAATTTCCTTATAACTGGAATTTAAACTCCAAAAGTGGTGACGTCACGGCTCGTTTCCCGCTTACCAGCTCCTTCGCGCGGGAATAACAACGTTTAACAAATGTAATCTCATTACAAATCTCTATTACATTATACTCTTTAGAAACCATGTGTTTCGTTCTTATAATCAATTGATAGTCAAAACGCTGCTTTGAACGGTAATTCTGTTTGTACCTGTTGTACCTGTATGGGTTGAAAACCCCGACCTCTCAAAATGTGTTCGCAATCAGGAATCCTCCCCACCCCCCAGACGACCCCCTCCCCCTCGTAAACCCAAACATGTTCGCAGTCTGGACTGTTCGCAATCAGGACTGTTCGCAATCAGGAGGACACCATTTTTTCCGGGTTAATTGGAAATGTCAAAAATAATAAACAAATATGGTTTAAAAGTCAACAAAATAAATAAATATTTACTATGTTGATTATAATAAAGTTTATACGATGAAAGTGGTGTTATAATTAAAGAATCAATTACACGTGATACTTGCAGTGATTAGTTGGGGACATACCCTTGTACGACGTCAAACTAATTACACTTCCACACTTGAATTGAGGAGAACAGCTGTCACAAAGCTGAGAACAGATTTATGTTCCAGACATAGTTTTAGATAAATTTAATATGTAAAGCAAAAATTTTCAAAATTGTTATTTCGTTATTTTGATTATAAACTTACAAATAAAAAAACCACAAATTAACAACAATACTAATTCTTGAACATTATTTTTGCAAAACAAAATTCTTTTTTTATTGAAATAATTAAATTTAATGTTTTAATATATTTCAAACATGAATTCACATACTTTTAATTGCTTTAAATAATTTATTTTAGGCAGTAAATTGACAAGTGTCCAATGTATTGATGCTATAGTTTTTTTTATTTAATACATCTGAAAAATAAAATTTTCAAAATAGGTGATATCTGTACAGTTGTAAACTATCCAAACCCGTCTATTTCCACTCAAGCCAGCAACCGACCCAGTTTCTTATGGTTTAAATTTATATCTTGTCCGAAAAGTGATTTTTCATTAAACTAGTGAAGACTTCTCTTACAGAGTCTGTCTCACGAAGAATGTACACGCTTTTGATTTTCTATTATACCTTAACCGATTCTTTTGAAATTGTACATACTTTTTAATACCTTACCACTAATGAAGTGTAAAAATTTTAACATACTGGTTGTTCAGTATTTTTATATCCCCTTTTCGAATAAACTGGTTTCTCTACATTTACGATTTTCTGTCTCCGTCGAACAATATCACACCACAATAATTAGTTGATCATACGATCCAGAAGAGTCCATGTCAGTCACGCGAGGGGTGTTTTTACCCACAATTGCAGAAATGTTCAAGGCTAAATGACATCATCATAGCCTCCCATTGGTCCAGAATGATCGGACTATATCACATGATTGGGGACGCGTTCCATCTTCTTGAAGGGTAGAAAGTTACTTGTAAGGAACACCTCATCTGTGTAACACGCAAACGCTCATTCCTTTCAACTCGCTTTAATTTTATATGCAAGTGCATAGTTTTCATAACGCAACGCGGTATTTATTACCATTCGGCTCTGCCACGCTTTTTAATTATTAACCTATTTTATAAATGCAATCTGTGTAGATTTAAGAGTGACAAATATAAACAATAGAATAATTATGATAACCAGCTAGCTGTGTTAAGTGTAGTGCTACGTCTGTCTACATCACTTCCTGAATTACCCTGTTGGACAATTATTGGACATTGCATCAATTCAAGGTATAACATAAAACACGCAACACTGGTGTTTATAGAAATAAAATGGCGGCAACACAACCACTTTTGTGCCTATATATTTGTATGCCTTTTATTTTTCCAGATTTAATTGTTAAACAGCTGTCCGAGTCAAATTAAACAACAATTACATTAAAACAGAACTTATAACTTAATGCTTTTTAATTCAATTTTATTGTCTTTTATAGTTGCAAAATGGTTTTTTTATAGTTGAGCAAAAAGTAAAGTGTTGTGCTTGGGCCATTGTTTTTAATACCGTTGCAGAATAAATTACACAATTTCAGGTTGCCTTCCCAGGAGTTGATTCACGAACCACTAACTCAATCATTAATTGCAAAGATTTGTTGCTGAAAACGGGAAGCGTAGTGAAAAAATACACTCGATATCTTTATAAAGGCAGAGATGCTAACGGCCTGCTGTTTTATGACTTTTCACCACAGCACCATGACTGGAAATAGGTATGAACAAGTTTTAAATCAACAATGACTGTCCCATTTTACGGTTTCGGAAATGGAGCAAAATATTTTTCAAAAAATGGTGCTTCGTCCCACTATGCAAATACAGTTCAACAATTAATTAATAACAATCTTCAAAGGTGTTGAAGTCATTTCTTAGATTGGGCATACCGGTCTCCTGATTTAACTATGTGTGTTTTTTTCTTATGGGTTATTTAAAGAACAAAATGTACACCTGTAGTTTCAAAAATAATGAGGATTTTAAGAGAGTTATCGAAGACGAACTTTTTGGGATCCCACATAATTACGAGTAAGACTACGCCCTTAATAAAGCCGTACGAGTCATGTGTTGGCGTTGCTATCAGTGTGTCACTGTGAATGGGTTTCAGCTTCAATAAATAAATATTTAAATCTAATTTTCATTGGTTTTTAAAACTAATAATTAGTTTTTAGTTTGTTTTAAAAGAAAATTTTGTTTGCATCAAATTACTTTGTAGCAATAAAAGTTTTTTTTCAAAACGTCACCAAAGCGGTACTTTATTTCAATTAATGTTTTTGTGTGTTGCCGCAATTTTTTTATAAACATCAGTGTGTTGAAATTTTTACACAACATTATTCGTAACTGTATTAAAAAGTATAAAAAGTATGTACAGTTTCAAGAGAATCGGTTGTGGAATAAGCAATAAAAGAAAATCAAACGCGTGTACCACTTTGTGGGATAACTTACCCTATATAAACCCAACCCAACAAATTTCTGAGAATATCAATGAAAAATATAATGTATTTTAACGTAAGAAAAGATCTTTTAACGTATATCAAATTTTAATATAATTATTTTACATTAGTTAGGTTAACTGTATGTTCATCTCAGTCATATTAGTGAGATTACAGTGTCAATAATTTACTGATTAAATGTTTTTTTATTCATAAAGAATAAAATTTACGCGATATGTCACAATGTTTTAGTTGTTGAAATCTCTTAAATAACAATATGACTAGTTTTGTTATGAAATAATTACATAATCATGCCTTTTTTTATAATATAACAATAAGTGGAACTGAGTTAGGCTATAGTTTTCATAACACTGAAATATCCAACTTACATTTTTTCCTTGTTGTTTAAAGACAAAAACCTCTCGGTCATTATCGCCTTACATAACATGCATTACCCAACATACAATATAATACAAACAAATCCTCTAAGTAATTTACAAACGTTGGTTCCTGAGCGTTGTAGGAAATATTATTGTTGGATCAAGAAGGGTAAATTTATTTAAAACAATTGTTACACAGGTTTTCTGAATCTAGTAATTGTGTATATCACTATTATCTTGACTATGTCGGCTAGTCCATAACGAGCCTTGTAGCTGTGTATCTCCACTCGCTATGCTCTTGTCAGAGACACGGCCTTGCCGGATCTTCTAACTATACAAATATCACATTTCCTTGAGAAATCAGGGTTAGAAATTACATTTTTGATAATAACTTCCCTATTTTCCATTGTAGAGAGAGATACGGTTGGTACCATTATATCCCTAATTGAAATTTGCAAATTGTTATCTAATGTTGTGTGTTATAAGTTGAATAACAGGCGCGATATGAACAAAAACCTGTCTAAAATTACTTTTATTTTAACATTTAAATTCGATTTTTCTGATTTACATTAGAGTTCTTGTATGAGCAATTATTATACCTAATTTCGTGTTCCTTCTTAAAATTTGTGTAACTATGAAGCTTACGAACGTATCATAAAACGACAAGGCGACGAAGACACGTCACGTGGACAATCATTTTTTCGATTTCCTGAGATCATGAAAACCGAGAAATAGGAAAAAGTCTAAAAATGGAGGTCAAATTTTTTTGCGATTATAAAACTTACCCTATACTTTATTGACTGTATAAAAGTAAGAAAACAACATAAAATTAAAGCCTCTATTCCTCGAATACTCTAATCTAACAGGAGGTGGTTAAGAGAGAACTAACTCAAGACTACGTGATAAAAAGTGTATATCCAGCAACGTTACTCAGAATTAAATTGCCCTCCCTTAGGGATTACCTAGGGACCCTTTGAGGGTTCCAAGTGTTGATACATTATTTATAATTAAATTGTTTTACAAGAATCCCTTAATATAGTCCTAAAGTTTTTTATTTTTCTAAAACAGTATTCTAAAAAATAGTCGCGGAATTATATTTTATATAAACTATTAAAATGTTATAAATCCGTGGTCTGACCAACTAATATTATTTTCTGGTTGTGTTTTGACTGTGTGCCATGATGGTGTCTCAGACACTTCATGGCAGTAATTACTTGCACAATATTCTGTGTGACATTCTTGCATGACTTGAATTTAATTACACTTTGAAATTAGAGCCAAGCTAATGTTATCTTGACATGTTCAGTAAACACAATTAGTGGCAGAATAAATGGAGATTTTAGTGGGATAAATGCAAGACATTGAAAAGATAAGTTAAAATCATTCCATGTACAAATGTTATCTAACTGTAACAAAAGATAACAATTGAAATGAAAGAGTTCAGTTACAAAATAGTCATAAATTTAAAGAATATTTAGGTAATAGTGAAAGTATTATTATTTTGTTTATGATAAAGCAAATACATACTTTTGTTTTAAGTTATACCCTTTAATATACTAGGTTTTCAAACATTTTTTACGGTCCGACAGTAATCCTTTGTTATACGTGTTTCGGCTTCATGCCATCGTCAGTAAACAGAAAACATCACTCTTAAGTCTAACGCGTAATTGTTGCTTGGGGGTCAAACTAATTAATTAATACCAGGATTAGAGTTATGTTAATCTATGTTAGGCATTCTGCAGGAAAACGTACTTGCTCATCCCCTAATGAGATCTTAATTCACTTATTCCCTACCAAACTACATACCACTCCAGGCAGCCAACTCTTAATGAGTTAATTATAATAAACTAAATGGGAGGACATTTAATTATTAAAAGTAACAGCACCCAACTCAAATTGAAATATGGGTGATAGAAGTTATAACCTATTACTAATCACCAATTTATACGTACGCGTTGCGACGCATTATTGGACCTTCCCGACGTTGCGAAAACGCCATTACTCAAATCCTAGCTCGACATAATAATTTATTTAAAAACAGTGAATTGAATAAACCAAATAAATTCAGAGAATTCGATACCAACCTAATCGTGCTGCCACAGACTAATCTGAAAGCCTATCTCCTCTATGTCAGCAGCTGATCAGCTTATCCCCATGCTCATAGATAATGCGGCCTGTGATTACGATTAGAATTAAAATTTTAATCCGGGGCTTAACCCATTTCGTATTAAAAAACATTGTCATCTTGTTTATTTGAATGATCAGAATTATAAAAGTTTTCATAAACGTAACTGCATTCAAATTCGTTTGTTTTAGGACATACTCTAGACATAGAAATAAAGAAAAGAGTTCATATAAATAATATGGTGTTAATGATTTGATTTCTATCTAGCCGCCATTTTGTGTTTTTAACAAAACAATTTATATCTTTTGAAAAGCAAATGATACAGAGTTTACTACTTAGTGTTATAAATATCCAATTCGAGAAAAATTGTCAACCTTTACCGTTACTCATTTCTAAATAGCGACCTCATTTACTCATTTAAAACTTTTACGTCGAAAACCATTATTTTACAAGAGAAAATGTGTAAATGCAAGTTTTTATATATAGTGTGTGTATTAATGTGCATAAATATATACATGCAAACATTTATATCCAAATAAATTGTTATTACATGGGCACTTATATACCCATATTTAGTCCTTTTTATTATACAAAAATCGTCCTAAATTCAAAAAATGAAAGTTTTTGTCTTTCGTAAAAATACCTCGTACGAACAATTGGAAAAAAGTCTCAAAATTGAGGGTTCATATCTCTGTCCTAGTGTGTCTTACAAAAAATTACAAAGGACCATTATTATGGCAAATCGAGTCAGCTTTAACTTTTATATTAAACTTTTTTGATATTTTGCTTAGTTTTTGAGATATTTAAAAAAACCGTTTTGACCCACCTTTTAACTCACCAGGGGTTTTTTTCCCCATTGAAGTAACCCGAAATCTAACTTTCCACCGAATTTCGTGTCTGGAGGACTTTTGTACAGATTTCACAAAATCTGCCTTTATTCATTGGTCTTAAAATGTTATTCCATGATGTGTGTTTTTATATATTTTTATAATGTTTCAACAACGTACGAAATTTTACTGGGTATTAAATTAATCTTGCCCCAGAAGGCAACTTACATACTTCACAGGCGTTTTTCTTGAACTAATAGAATTTAAAAAGTTCATATAAACATATATATATATATATATATATATATATATATATATATATATATATATATATATAGAAAGGTTCCAATTCCAGAAAATTCGCCATTTTTTTAAACATTTTAACTCAGGAGCTGATAATAGATTGAGTTCAAATTCAGCATACGTATTTACTTTGGAATTGTTCACAAGTGTACCAAAAACTAAAACGTACATTTCTACTATTTCAAAATAGAAAGTTGAAAATAGTCAAATAACATGAACACCGTTAATTTTACTAAAAACGTTAAATGGCCACCATTTTTAAACTATACAAAATAAAGTTTTTGTTTTAGGTACACTCGTAAAGAGTTACATAATTATTAAATGCGTATGCCGAATTTTAACTCAATATGTTATCTACCTCCAAAATTTACGTTTAAAAAATACAAAATGGCGAATTGTCTGGAAATGATGCGTTTACCGAACTTTGTTTATATGAATTTTTTTTTTTATATTTTTGGTGCCATGAAAAGACCAGTGAACTATGTTGGTTTCCTCCTAGGACACTCTGTATATTTTGTGTTAACAGATTGATGAGCTTTCTGATTTAAAAAGGAATTATACTTTAACCTGTTTGGATTCCCCTAATTCTTATTTTAGATAAGTAGTTATAGTGTTAAAGTTTTCTAAGAAATGCAATGTTTATGAAAACATCTTGTTACTTACACAGTATACGAAGTATGAAGTACTAATTATGAAGTTTTATGACCTCAGGATATTAAAAAGGTGATTTTCGACCTGGCGTCTGTCAGTCCTGATAGCGTTGACGTCTGTATGTAAGCACTAAAGCGGCCACAAAAATTAAGATAAGAATATGAAATTTGGTAGCATATATAGTGTGCTCATATATAACCCTATTTAATTTTTTTTTTAATATCAAAATGGCGGCCATTTAATATTGCTTGTGTTTATATCTCGTGTATTATTCAACTTATAATACACTATTTCCAGATTTCAATTCAACTTCCAACCCTCCACTCCACGATGACAAATAGCGAAATTGTTTTCAAAAATGTAATTTCGAACTCTGGCCTTCCAAAAAAATGTGACAACTACATGAGTAAAATACATGCTCGCTTGGCTCCAAACACTGATACTAGGGAAACAAGCTGAGACTTTTTTTAATATAAAGAGTGTCTCGTAAGTAAGCTGCTAAATGATTCTACAAAAATTAAAAAAGAGTAAATAAGAGTACAATTTTTTTTCCCCGAAAACGTTTAGTTTCCAGATATCCGCTATTTTTTTTATTTAAAAATATATATAAATTTGGAAATAAAAAATATACTGAGTTCATATTTAGTACACCCATTCCCTATGTTACATTTTCAAAGTGAACCAAAAATGAAGTCTTTATTTTGTTTACTTTCAAAATGGCTGCGTTTAAAATTTTAATATTAAATATCTCGAAAGCCAATAACTTTACAAAAATTCACAATAATGAAAAAGTTTCCTTTTTTAATCACAAACAAAATCGGTTTTTTTTTTTGTTGTATGACAGAGGATAACCGAGTTATTTACAAAGAATAGAAAACTGACAACTTCTTGGTAGTTCTCTACAACACCCAAGATCGACCTAGAACCAAAATATATTTGAACACTAATACTTTTAATAAAAAAAATTAAAACAATTGCTCTAAATTGTATATTAAATTCAAATGTGACCCTTAACTTCAAATTAATAACACTTCAACTTTATCGTGTTTCCAATTTGTTTAATAAATACAATTTACATTTGTTTTATTTTGTACGTGTTTTGGGATACTTAGGGCGAAAAAATTTAATATGATTCATTTTCAAATAGTCAAGGGTCACATTTCAATTTTATATACAATTCAGAGTTAAAAGGTTTTATTAAAAGTAATACAATTCAAAAAAATTTGGTTCTAGGTCAGCCTTGGGTGTTGTAGACAAAGACAAGAAATTGTTAGTTACCAGTTTTTCATCATTAACTCTGTTATCCTTTGACCTGCGGAATAAAGCATAAACCGTTTTGTTTGTGATTAAAACAGAAATTTTAAAAGCATACCAAAATAAAGTCTTCATTTTTGGTACTCATATAAAACGAAACATACAAAATACGTAAACTAAATCTGAACTGATTATCTTTCCTATTTTCAAAGTTATATTTTTATTCTTTTTTTTTTATCCTGAGTTTCAGAATCATTTTTGAAATTTTGGCAGCTTACTTTTGGAACATCCTGTATACACATCTACGACCCCAGTTAAGCCCGAGTCGATTCGATATCAATAAAGTATCGATATACATAACTACGGACTTCAGAAAACTTGTGGAACTGTTACTGGATACGACCCCTTGATCTACCAACACAATTTAACATTTCCTACAAGGACCAAGAAGCCAACTTTTGAACATTACATTTTGTGTATCTGTTTGAATTAAATTATATTATGGGGCTGGGTAAGTACCATGATAGCGCCCTTCAACTTGGTTAAAAATTTCTCAACTATTTTTACTTATATTAAATTCATAAAGAGACAGAAAATTAAGAAGATCACGTCCCCGTAAATATACCTCACTGATCAACTTTTACCACCTAAATAGTGTACATTACTGCAACGAGATAACGGACTCAAGAGTGTTGTATATCTAACCTAACCTAATCTATCCACAACGTATTGTTTATACTGTAATAGACAAGTCCCTTTGTTGTTGACAATAATCACATCTCAACTAAGATAAAGCCGCAGTCAGCTACAGTGTTAATCTCCAACTATTGTTCACAACTAAATATTAACAGCTGTTAATAAGTAACCTTTATAAACAATGTTTTTAAACAAAGTTCGTTCATTATATTTAGACTACAGTTTGTTTTGTGAAGCATTCAATATATACAGAGTGGATGATAAGAAACTACCAACCACTTTCATTTTTTTAATATTCGAGATTTGAATCTATTTGCGACGATCTCTTTAGGTGAGAGAAGCAACCTAAAAAAGCAAAGTTTTAGGTTATTTTAATTGTGAGGAGATTTAATATGGGACGTATAGGATTGTCATACCTCACTTTAAAAGTCTCTAAATGACTCTTTTGACCGCCATTTTGTTTTGAACGGTCGGAATTTAATTTTCTTTAAGTCGGTTTTTTTTGTCTTAAAAAGAAGTTTAAAGTTTAAAGTTGCTCATTTGACATTTTAGAGCAACCCCCTACAAAAATGATCTAAACCTATTATGGTTATTAGTCACCATCACCCCCCTCTATTTCGCTATCTTATATGTACGCGTGGGACTAGATAACGCGGGAGTAGTGTTCCAACCACGAGTGAAGGAAGATGTTTGTACAGCGATCATCTTTGCTATCTTTTGAGTGCCGTAATATGTTTTAGCATGCCTAGCTAAAACCAAAGGAATAGGACCGATAAGGCCTTAGGGTTTATATCTGGGCGCATCGCGTTTTTGTAATCGTATTATAACTAGTTGAACTAATACACAGCCATGATAGGCCTTTTGTGTTAGTCCGACAGGTTGTGGCAATACAACGTAATGAAGATTGATTTTAGTTTAGATTGGTTAGTTTTAATAAATTAGTTTTTAGAATTACATCGTCAAAAATGGCTACCCTAGATTGAAATTCGCCCAGTGTACTTATATTAATTTTAGAACGCGATCTGATGACCCGGCAACGCATAATAAAGTAGATCCACGTACCCCCCAAACCGTACCCCCCCCCCCCAGCTTAACCTTCACACTATATTTTTCAGTTCATCTCACCTCGAAATATCAACGCAAACAGAATTCAAATATCTCAAATGTTTAAAAAATGCAAGAGGGGTAGTCATTTCTTTTAAGCAACACTGTATTTCTCGAAATTATGGCTAATCTCGTGTTTACGTTTTTGTCGTGACGACCTGGTTGTATTAATGTATTTGATAATAGAGACCGTGTTCCATATGTGATAACTATAAAGTGGCAGAATCTATCAAGTAATTAGATGCGTTTTTAAGTGATAAGTATCTATGTTCCCAACTTCTAAGGGAAGTAGCCGGTGTGGACTAAACACTAATTGGTCGCCAACCCTAAATAGCTATCATGTTTCCACCTTATTCAAAGTTTAAGTAGGCTATTTTACTGTCATAACACTCAGGGGCTCATTTTAATGAGTACAAGCTTGGCAATCCCAAGGGACCCATTTGGATCTATACCTTTTTTCATGTAGTCCTGGGTGAGATCCCTCTCTTACATCTTCCCCATCCTCTCTTAACTAACTCTTGTTCTTTTCCGACTGACACTAGAGTCTTTGAAGGCTAAGCGATATTATATGACCTTTTCGTAATTTTTTTAAAAGGGCGATGATGACTGAGAGATAATGAGAAGAAACAATTTAACTAGATACCTACGTAAAAAAAAATAATGCAAACTTTAAAACGTTGATATTTTTATGTGGAATTTAAAATAACATAATTTAGAGTTGAATAAAATGAAGTATTTAAGAAGAAACCCCAATTCATTTTGATTTTATATACCTTATTTACAAAATGTTCAACAAATATTGTCCCTTGCTTTGCTCCCTCTTGTCTTCCAAAATACTTCAGACAAAGTCAATATTTACTAACCTAAGACGTGTGGACGTAGGCCTACTACAACGGATAAAATCAAGTTATAGTTAAAGAAACATAACACACAATTTTCCCTCCTTAATGTTAAGAATGGAAGCACATTTTCATTATAACATACTTTAACTTTATAAATTTTACATACATTTTTACTATTGCACACTTTAAACTTTATAAAAATATTACAAACATTTTATTTCCTCTAAATAAAAATCATGTCATCTTGTTTGACCTACAAAGCACTACAAGGATAATTATTATTCCACCACACAAATATTATTACAAAAAAAAATTTATATCCATCGAATGACATTTTGTTTTTAACATTTTGTACACATCTATGATTAATTTTTACTATTTATTCCGAATCGATATTTTTTAGAACAATAGTTTTGTTTTGTTAATATCTGGTTAAGTGGATTATGTGTAAGAAAGTTTGTACAATGTTTTAACACTGTGATATGTACGTAATTTTATTACTTTACAACCATTATAAGTTTATACAATAAACTTTCAAACTCTGTCATTCCGTAACCAAGTCATTGTCACATATATCTTGTTTTCCATGCCGCCATTGTTTGCGCAGAGTTTGTATAACTTTCTCAGGAAGTTAAGCCATGCAACAAAACTCTATGAGTTTACAATCATCAAACATTACAATTTGATATAACTACAAAAGCACAGAATATGTATGTATTCCTCGTTTGTTTTCAAAAGTAAGTTTATACAATTTAACTAACTATTCATTTTAATGATTTCTGTATACATAAACAGTGTTACAAGATAGAAATTTCCAGCGTTTTAACAATAAAAGCAAAGTTTCTTATAAAATTTTGTTTGTTAACAAAAGTTTATTAAAATAGTTAAACCAAATAACATGTTATGTCTTTATAAATAAATACAGAGTTTGTTTTAAACTCAGCCCAATTAAACAGTTTATTTTTCACACTTATATAGTAATTAAAAATTGAAATTATAAACAATTGCTTCACTTGCCGACTCCAGTATTCTGATTTACCGCCGTTACGGCTATTCAGTCATTTTCAAGTTTTGTACATTGTTTTGGCAGGAGAGCCCTTTGTCAATTATTAAATACAAACACTTAATCAATGCATATTAGCAATAACACAAACAAAAGAAACATCTATACAAAACACACATGAATATACTTTTTTGGTGTACAGTTTGCATTTGTTATGATCGATTCGCCTAGCCCCACGTTCCATACGTACTGCGGACATGGTAGGCTACATAAGAGTGTTGCTTATCTTTAGTAGAATGTATATAACGCGTTAATATGAAAATGGAGTTTTTCATTCAGTAGTATGTTTCTCTTATTTTCAAAAATCCTATATATAACTCTTAAAACACATATATGATTGCCCTTTTTACAATGGTAAATATTTTAAGCGATTTGTATGTGTTCATCAAATTTGTATTCAAGTTTTGTTAAATGTACAGGGTGACTGTCAGATGGAATATGTTCTTTTAGTATTTTCCTGAATGACATTCCTGCCACTCATATATATTTCTTTGGACAGTCATTGCATGATAACTCATATATTCCTGTTCTGTCATATTTATCAGTGTGGAATTTTTTTGTTGGTGTTATGAAGCATTTCAAACTATTGGTTGTTCTGTAGACAATTTTATATTGTTTTTTATGGAGTATGTTTCTAAATACATCTTCAAAATAAATAAATAGAAGGAATTTCTATTTTTTTATCTCACATACGATTTTTATTTTATTCCTCCTTTCCTGTTTATTGTAAAGCTTGTTGACGATTAAAGGACTGAAACCGTTTTGGGTAGCAATATACTTTAATATGATTCAAATTCTTCTTGAAAGTCGGCCTTTAACATGGGTATATTACGCAATCTGAAATGAAAGACTTAAACGCTGCGATTTTATTTGAATCAGGATGGTTTGAAATTATAGATAATTGTCGTAGAAATGAGGATTTCCAACTATACTAAATTTAATTCTGTTTTCATCACCTGGTAATTTATATTATAATTTTTTCTTTATAAACCAAACCCTAATCCTAATACAACTTGAACGTTTTAATAAAATCTTAGCAGTAGTGAAAAGCTGCTCGCCAAACCTAGATTAATTTTATTCAATAAAACATAATCCTAAACGTCCTTTAAAATAAGGTACCCAACTGTGTATACTTCATTATGTATGTCGGGAAATACAGAGTCAGTTTCAACTACAAAGTCTTTACACTTTATTTAATTTTAACATGTAAATCTATAGCCCCTAATATAAAATTGTTAAATTGTCTTTACAACCCAATTTGGCTTTTCTCAATTACAAGCAATATTACAATGACCAAAATAATTTCTTTGTTTATTAAATGTTAGAAATTTAAAAAACGTTAAATTTAAACGAAATTTTTTAAATGTTAAAACTGTTCGGAAAATTCAAAAATGTTACCAACTGCTAAGCAGAATTTCTCTGCAAACCACTGATGTTGTTAATTTTCCTTGTTTTATTTAAATCATATCCGTGTGTTTAAGTGTACGAAACGAACAATTGTAAATCTTTTTGAATGCAACTTTATTTTTGAAAATTTAAAAGACGCTAAGAAAAACATTTTAAATATTTACTATTATTCGTTTATAATTAAGCCAGTCCGAAGCTGCAAAATGTATTATTGAGATAACAGATGTGTATTCAGTGAGTTTTTAATCCAGGATTATTGCTGAATATGCACATCCACTAGACTGGCACATGTCAGGGGATTAACCTAAATTTACGTACCTTGCTCTTTGAAATGAACAAAAGCCATGATCGAGCTTTATCTAGTTCTGCAGGTTAGGAAACATAACAGTGTAAATTAATTGTACGAACTTTCTCACACACCAAGTTCTAGTCAAACTCAAAATGTATGGTTTTTGGTCTTATACTATAAAACCAAAACACAAAATTGCAACTTTATAAAAATTCAGGCTCTTAATTAAAACAAAACATTTTTGTCACCAACACCAACAATGCCGGTTCTGTATGTATTGGCGAATTTGTATCCAATTTGATAGAAACAAGAAACTGTTTAATAAGGCCGCGATTTTGATATTTCAATTCGATTTTTCAGAATTTCATTTGGGTTCTATAAAAGTTATTGTTGCTTATTCCAAATTTCATATTCCAATGTTTATTTTTGTGGCCGCCATCGTATTTAAATACAGACGACAACGACGACGGACGGACGGCATTTCGAAAACTACGTGAAGATCAATCAAAAAAGAAAATGAAAATTAAAACAAAACTGATACTTTAAAAAAAAATATCCTTTACATAGTGTTATACAAGCCTTAGATGCAAACAAGAAGCGATCTCTACAAACACCCTAGCTTCCTGCTTCTATTTGGCAGGATTTCAAACATCGTCCCTAAGGGTGTTTCCCCTCCTTCACCTAAACGGTAGGGTCACCGAAGCGGAATAATAAATGACTCTGTTAATCTTAATTATTTTTTAAAAGAAAGCAAGAAAAAATATTCATTGTTCATTTTTACAACATTAATATATTTTAATGTTTCAGGAACTTGTCATATCTTCACACTTATCACATTATAATTAATGTACTAGAGGAAAGAAGGCAAGATTTATTTAATGTATTTGAGATTAGTTAATTAATAACTTCAATTTAACTGTGTTTTAGACACCATGTACATCTATGGAAATATAGGTATTGCAACCGATATTATGGTAAAGTTGATATCCAAAAAAATTCTATATGTGTACTGACGTATTCCACACAATATGTTTATAGTTATAGTTGAAATTGTGATGAATCCACAGGTATTTGGGGATCACCGTATTAAGATCACGGTATAAGATATGCGATGCGCGCGCATAGTAGTCAAGACAAGACACAGTCGTTCACAGTGCGTCGAAGTCAGCGGACGTAAGTTGCGCGTTGTTAAAATTAAACCTTTTGGTAATAAACCTAAATGGCTACCTAAACCGTAATTGCGGGGTCTGATCGACCCACGGTTGTTACGTAGTCATTAGTAGGTCATCCGACTAAATTGAGAAGGAATTATTATGACCTAAAGGGTTGACGTAATTCTCCCATCACGCCTGTCCCTAACCGATAAGTAATTCAATTATAATAATTAATAAGTTAATTTAGTTATTAAATTACATCTCATCATAAGCTGACTCTGAACATAGTGATTAGTTGGGTTTGAGACTAAGCGTTAATTAACGTCCCAATATGTTAATTGGTTAAGTCCTAGCACGTTGTTCCAAACCCTCCTTCCAGGAACGTTAAGCGGTTCGAACGTCTGGACTAATTGAATAACCAGGGCTGACGTTCACCTTAGTTGGTAGCAGAGACGTTCGCCGCAAAATTTACATGTTTTATACATTTGTACCCGAATCAAATATATTGTAGATAAATAATTTAAGCTAGAATCTATGTGTAAAGTTTTACTCCAATAAGAATGATTTAGTTTTAGATGTTTTTTTTCCGATTTTGGAGACCCAAAGGCGTGGTGGGAGTCTGTATCTAGAGATTATAAATCTAAACGAATGTCAAGTTATACAACTTTATAAAGGATTTTATAAAGAAAACATTTTTGCATAAGGTTTTTTTCATATTTCTATTTCAAAATAGCTGTTCACCAAATCTGTAATTCTGGATTTTACATTCATATGTATTTCTATTTTGATATTTAATTTTTGACTTTTAATTAATAATCAAATCAAGTCTCCCGAATAGCTTAACTTTAAAATGATATATCGGTAGTTTTTTTTTTAAATTACACACAACTCTCACTTTTTAAAATTCATTACCCATATCTAAAGATTTTCAAATTAAGATATTAGAGTTGTACAGATAAGGTAAAGGTTTGAAAAGTTGCATTTTTTATGATTACAGTTTATTATATCTATTGTGGTTTCAAAATGGCGATCAAAAAACATAATTTCACTAGTGTTTTAGGACTTCTTTATGATTTATTATAACAACGTGGCAATTGTAGGCCACCAGGATTGTGTAATGAATTATATACATAGTAATGAACCTTATAATCTTATAGAAGATATCTGATGATGACAATTTGATTGTCGATACAGGAAATTTAAAGTTCAAAATAAGACTATAGACAGACTTAAAAAAAAAAGTAAGAATCACATTTTAAAAAGGAAAGAATTGATAATACGTATCACATCTTTATGTTATAAATCTAATCTGAACATCAGATATATAAATGATATATGCCATAAGTTACGTACATTTTTTTAAATTGTAGCTTAGACAAACATGTTACTAAGAAAATCGGTACGTAATTTTCCAAATGATGACTGTCTTAAATGATATTAGGTGGATAATGCCTCACCTACCTAGTGAACACAGCTTAGAAATCTTCATCAGATGATTGGCATTTTTGTCACAAATTAATTAAGAGAATTAATTATTGTATCAAAAACAATAAATTTGTATGATAAAGTTTAAAAAAAACAATTGAGTAATATTTATATAGTAGACTTAAGTTTAGATGTTAAAAACAAATTTGTGATGTAAACTAGGTTTTACTATTATTTATAGTACCTTAAAGATTTTGAAGTTTCAAAAAGGTAGCTATTTGGAAAGAGCTCCTTATCTATATTTTCAACGCTATGTTAGTCGATACCAATGTCAAGGTAGTCAATAACGCAATAATCTCATAAAACAACATTGAGAGCGCCACATTGCAGTCTAAGTATGTCACTGAACGTGTATCGTTTATTTTGATAGATAGCTTATGTAATATCCCCAAGGGTTAAAATAAATGGCATTCTATAAAGCAATTTTTCAACGTTAAAGTAATAGTTTTGCATAATGTGACGAATGATTGCAATAAATTACTTTTCCAATGTTGGCAACACTACTAGCTTACTTGTACTTCACAGATTTATCAATCAGAATATACAATTTTATTTAACAATAAATAATACACATTTTATTGTCTGATATATGGTTGTAACTATTCTGTTAAAGGAAAAATAAAACATGTTATCTGGGTATTAGTTTTGTACAACTGACCCTGTTTTACTTTATCACTTACACGCGTAGTATGGAGAAATATATGCGGTGCGTCAAATAATCAGTGTCAAGTCTGTGCGGACGTATTTGTTTTCAAGTCCTGTGAGTCAAACAAAGAGTTTTTGGAATGACTTATGTCTGTCGTGTGTACAGTTCCTACAGGGTATTTTCTTTTTTAGTTTTTGAAGGTAACTGAAAACAAAAACACACAATTACATCAATCAACCCACCCAGACTTCTCGCTCTCTTATTAATTACTGCACCGCATTATACTTATAGAAAATTTGGGGACTAATCTATAGGTTCCGTTCTTTCAATGGAGTTCCCCGAGTCACGTGTCACAACCCAGTCAGTATTTTCAGTTTATCTCTACTTTGTCTGATGGATGCTTTCGTTCTTCACCTGTTATAATTCCACAGGAGTTCTTTGGTCTGTCTTAGCCTTGGTATTCTCTTCCATTATTGCGCTCTTACGGTCTCTTATTCTTATTCCACTCAGACCTTCTCTCAGTGGGTCTTCTATCCCGCCATTTTTCCATGTTTCTGAAGCCTTTCCCTTCTGTCTTTCCCTCTTTGGGTCCTTCTTACCATGAGTACGATTTTTACTCTGTGCCTCTTTGACATTTTTCTACCAGGTTTATTATTTCCGCGTTGTCCAGGAAACACTACATAGAGCATACAACATCTTGGAGGGCTTGTTTTTTTAAGATAACTGCCATAAGAAAAACACACAATCACGAATTTATCAAAATCAGCTTTAAGTATTTTGTTCTAGTACGGGTTATAAACACTCAAATCAATCCTATTCGATACTGTTTCTTCGAAATTGTCGATTCGTGAGATATCAGAAAAAAACACTCACAAATCAGTCATGGTGCTGTTTAAAAGAAGAAATTTCTCAAAATCAACTCTATAGATTTCATTCAAATTTTTTGTAAAACGTCAAAGTAAAAGCCCAAATCCGTGTGCAAAATCACGAGTTAAAATGTCACTGTTCGGAATAATTGGCAATTAACAAAAGCTAATCATGACCTCCATTATAGAAAATTGGATTTTAATTTTTAAAAATGGTCTACACTGAGGAATTGTTACGGTAAAATATAAACAAGTTCAGGCCTTTGTTGGATTATACAAACGACTTTTCTAAAACTGCGTCCATGGTTTATTTTCACGTTTTAATTGACAGCTATCGAACTGACATTTTTGGTGGCGATTGATTTTGGTTCTTTTTATTAGGTTTTATAGTTTAATGATTACTAAAATTTGCTTATTTTGTTTACTAATTATTTGATAAAGGTGCCACGGGAGCATGGGAGGCCCTCCTGTAGCCCACTCTTGACTTGTTCTGGAGTGGGCTCCAGCACCCATGCAATTGATGTTGGACTCGTGGGGTTAGTGCTACATAGTAGCGGCCGATGGTTAAGGGCAATGGGAGGGCTCTGTTTTATTTTATACACGTAAGGGAAGGCATGTTATCATTCACTTAACATTCACAATCACAAAGGGTTAAACTTAAAAACATAAACAGACAACTCGTGTGAGTGGCGAGACACTATTTAGAACAGTTGCGCCAACTTATTTTGCCCATCGAAAACAAGGTTTTTAGTAATGCGGGACATCTAATTTATGGTGGCTTCACTGACTGATGTCTGCGCGCGCAGCTTCGGACTCTGCCCTAGAAGCCCATTACACGCTGTGTAAATGACGTCACGGCACCCTCAGCTCTGTCTGCTGCTTGCCCCATATGACTAAATGCAATGAAACTGGGACGCTCTGGCCACCGTCCGAACTCCAGAATATATTCCTCAAATATTTTATATTGTAAAACTTCCGCTACAAATGATGGTGAAATCCATAGCGGCAATTCATAATTCATTTATCTCCAAAGAATTAAATACATTTAGGTATTTACATTATTAAAATAATATTATCATGGGGGGCGGCGTCCGAGAGTCCTTATGAGTAAACCGTTACTGGTGCTACAGCTGATAGTGGATGGGTTTTCCTATTTTTGAGTGTGGGCTGACGGTATACCCCTCGGGGATGACATACGCTGGCTTCTAACTTCATTGTTACACTCGTAAATTCATGTTGTTCTAATTACCGTGTCAGCATTGTACCTCACGTTGTTGACCCCTACAACCTCCTTTGTGTTACCCGATCCCATATAGATGAGTAACAGGCGTCGCCATCGGTAAAGATGTGAGGTAATTGTTTCTACCGTAGAGAGAGATAGGGGGATCCTAAAAACTTCAGTTTATAGAAAAAAAGACACACACCGGTCGTTATTTAAATTACAATTCTAACCATCCTATGTCCGTTAAAGAAGGAATTGTTCATTCCTTACTTGACAGAGCTTATAATATTTGTTCTGATAAAAACAGTCTAAACTTGGAACTAACATGTATCGAGCAGGATTTAAGTTCTAACGGCTATCATCTATTAATTCTTTCCAAATGTAAAAGAACGATAAATAATAAAAATAATGAGTCTAAAGATGAAAATAAACCACTAGCGTACATGACAATCCCTTATGTGCCGGGATTATCGGAAAAAGTTAGACGCGTAGCCAGAAATTATAAAATTTGTACCGCTTTTAAAACACTAAACACCATTAGGCAACATCTCGTCCAAACTAAACCTAAAAATGGCACGCAGGATACTAAAAACTGTATTTACAGTATCAAATTAATGTGAGTGTGATAGACAATATATTGGCGAGACAAAAAGACCATTAAACATTAGAATAAAAGAACATAAAAACAATTTGCGGTTAGGCCTAGTCGATAAATCGAAAATTGCAGAACATATATGGTCCGAAAATCACAAATTTAATTGGGAAGAGGCAAAAATAATACACTGGGAAAGTAACTTATACAAACGTAAAATAATTGAAGCCTCATATATAAAACTAACGGACAATCCTATCAGCCAATCAAGTATAGAAGTAAGGCCATTATGGCTGCCATTATTAAAAAAAGAACTAAAATTTCATTATAATATCCCAATTACTAATAAACAAGCTGAAATTTTAGCTGTTAAATCGCCACAAGGGGTTGTAACCCGCTCTCGGGCTAGGAAGCTTAATACAACTAACAATAGGCCACTCCCCTAATAAATAGTTTGTCAAGCCTTCTGGACCACGTCACTTGTTGCTGTATCTTTGATACAACAACACGTATTTGACGTTAGTTGTGTGTTACCGTGATTGTGTTTTTTGTCTTCTCAGTTTCAGCTCTGAGATGCATGCTTAGATATTAAGATTGGTGGTATTCTTATTTAATTTTACTTCTTACATAGGCTTAGTTTCTAGTTTCATGTTTTTTTTTAGTTTTTAGTCACTTGATAACAGGAATTAATTCTTATTCCCGAAACGTCGTGTTTTGATTTTTAACACACAAATGATGGCAAATGTCCGAAAAATGTATAATAATAAAATTGAACTTCCATCATTAACAAATAACTTCAAACAGAGAATGTGAGGTAAGGTATCGCGTGAGCGACCTGACGGCTACTCATCACACATTGCTTTGGGAACTTTGCTAAAATGAGCTATAGGAGAATGGGATCCTCCTAAAATCGGATCGTGCACTATACCCCCACTGTGTCGTCCCAAGAAAATTGGGGGAAAGCTTTTTTTAGCTTCCAAGTTCATATAGTGTAGATGGGTATAACACTAGATGAATACGCATCTAGTACTTATGTACTAGATGAATATGCATCTACATGTTGCCCATGTAGGTGGGTAATGGGCACCGCCCCAGTAGGTGATTTGGTGGGGGAGAGTATAGCGTTTGACACCTATGGTGACTCGTCAAACGTGGCTGGGGGAACCTTTCCGACATGAGTACCATGGGAGCATCCTCAGCCTGTCCAGCAGTTTCGGCTTCTAGGAGCATGCGCAGAGTAATGGTTTTGTGGTGGTAGTGATATTCTAGTGGTATATTGTTCCCGTTACCTTTCTACAGAGTAGGGGTATGGTGTTTTATCAAGAGGCTCCAGATCCGCTTGTCCTTCTAGTTTCTTGGAACTAGTAAAGTTTATGCTTTAACTCTCAAGATAATGACGCTCTAATTATAACACCCAACAGTGTAAGCCCAAGAAAACTGGGGGAAAGCTGTCTGGCATACATATAGCTTCCAGATTTGGCAGGTGTGCTACCCTATCCCATGTAGATGGGTAAAGAACGCAGCTCTCAGTAGGTGATGTTGTGGGGGAGGGTATCAGGTAAGCGCCCTGACGGTGACTCATCAAACCTGGCTTGGAGAACCTTGCCGACAGGAGCACTAAGGGAACATTCTCACCCTGTCCAGATGTTTCGGCGTCTGAGAGCTTGTGATGAGGAATGTTTCGTGGTAGTAGTGTGTGCTTGTGGTGGATAATACTCCCCGTACCTATTTTGTGAGTGTTGGTCTGGCGTTATGCCGAAATGCTTAGGTACGCCGGCTCTCCTAGTTCTTCGGACCTAGTTTAAGTTATAAATTTAACTTTTAACTCATCAAAATGTGTCTCTCTAATTTATAGTTACCATTATACTTATTCAAGTAATCTAGTCATTTGAACGGCAAGATTTTTGTGTTATTAATGTGTGTGTTATCAAGTAAATTGCTTAAACTTTAATATTTTATAGAATACAATATAACTAAAATATAGGTTTGAATTAAAATTTATATTGATTTTTATCCTCAAAAATAGTGAAAAAACCATTTATAATAATATACAAATAAACTCTTATTCAAACGTTTTAATTTAGCAAAAACAAAGTATTTTCATTATGAAGAGGACTTCTGTCAGAATATAATGTCACACCTATTACGTCTCGCATTACTAACTAAAAACATTAATTTAAATCTAATAACTAAACAAAATTAACAAACCGTAATATTTATTTTAATTTCACAAAGTGATACCCTCACGAAATCAAACAGGACCGAGTCACCGACACGAGTGATATGAGTGGAGACTCTTTTAAATATACAAATCTAAAATGTTCGTTAGGGCCTACCCAACGTCATGAAATTAGTTATATACACAATTCCCAATGTGATAACCTAATCTAACCTAACATTTTCTACAAGGCTTAAGAAACCAACTTTAAGCATTACGTTTAGAGGACATTGTATTACATTGTGTGATGGGACTGGGTAACTACAATGATGGCGCGCTTATCAATTTTATTTTTATTATATAAAATTTACCTCTGGACATCTTGAAAAATATCATACTTTTACAATTACTGTCTAATATTACATGCCTCATGTTATCTTTTATTTGCTTCATAATAGACTATAATATATAAAATATTATTGAATGTAGAGTCTAATTGTAAATATAAAAATAAAGTTACAAACGACGACTTCTCTTTTAATTATAAAATGTTAAATATATTCACACAGTATAATATAAAATAACGAGATCATTTATTTAACCAAGTCTCTCCACACACTACACTTTCACTGGTGAATTTTGATCCCTTCATATGAAAACTAGATTAAATGCTAAACCATGCATATGATTATATAAACATAGACATACACTTCAGTATTCCAAGACACTTCAAACACTGGATTATGCACTTGATATCTAACAAGTCTGTCTACTGTAGAGTGTGGGAATTCACAAACTATTTAAAAATTAAAAAAATATTTTAACCTTTATTTTACGAATTTATCTCTGATTCCCTAAACCTTTTAAATAAACATTTTTATATATTTTCCAGGAATGTTGTTAAATGTATCCAAACAAAACATTTATCGTAACAGAATTAGTGATTTTGTAAACAGTAAACCTCGCATCTTGGATATTATCTTCTTACTTGGAAACCCTATGTAAATACTGCCAGCACTCTAAGTGACAAACAACAATATTTGTAAACTAACTCAGCTACTGTACACTTAAATAAAACACCATTCAGAAGGAGAAACATGGAACATTAAATGATTTAAAAGTCCTTTTGGTACTTGGATAGTGTTAGGAATTAGGATAGTTTTAGTTATGAATATAGGAACCCAGTATGACAACAATTATTGTGACAGACGTCGAAAAATGATGTAATTGCTTACCTTCCAAGCAAGGCAGACGTCATTGATGCTATGAACATATATAAACCCTTGGATGGGAGAAAACTTGGTCAGTGGGCCAAGATTGACCAAGGAAGCTGCTGCAGGAATTTTTGAAGATAGCCAGATGGACTTTGCGAGTAAGAGCTTCCTGGGAGTATAATTCTTGAAGATAGTCAGATGGACTTGGCGTGTACTAGCTATCAAGGAGTACTGAGACTTCAGATGAGCATCCATGAGTGGTAAGCAAGGTGAGCAAACTTCGTGTATAAACCTTGTAATTATTTCAGAGACAAGTAATTATAAAATACAACGTAGAATCAGATCTGTGAGTCACAACAATTAATTAGTGTCATTCTGGATTAATAAGGATATTGTAGTATTGTAATAAGATAGGATATAGTCATTCGTAATAATAATTGTTATTAAATATTAATTGAGTACTGAAACACTGATTTAAATAGATTGAAAATAAAGAACCCAAGCAGTAAAAAGAACTTCCTAACAAATCCAAATTTGTTAGAGGAGCCAATCCTAACAATAGTAGTTGTGATTTGCCATTTTTTGGGTTCATGGTTAATATATAATTCCTGAAATGTTAACTTATACTAAAAACATCTTTTACACCCACCACTGGTGAGTCCAATTCGTTGGAAACATAAACGATCGGACTATTGTTTACATATTATTTTAATTTATACAGTTGTATTAAGTGTTAGGGAAGAGCACATGGTACAAAACGATATAAATGATATTTTTTTGTAATCACTTGACAGTCGAAAAGTTTTTAATTCATATAGCTGAAAATGATGTTTAATATCCTGACTCGCAAGAAAATATAATATTAGTTTCGAAATCCGGGACAGCCGAGTCACCTACATGAATATATCAAGTGAAGGCACCTTCAAATAGTTACATCTTCAAGAAATACCGACAAAGACGATGAGAGTGAACATTTTGTAAATATAAGTTATAGGTATTTATGAGGTCTAGCCGATGTCAATAAAGTAATGATATAAACAATTACGAAGTTTAGAACACATATGTAACAAACTTTTCACTTTTCCACTTTTCACTTTTCACTTTTGCACTTTTTCACATTCTTACTTTTTACTTTCTCACTTTTTCTATTTCACTTTCTCGCTTTCATACTTTCTCACTTTTCACTTTTACACTTTCTCACTTTTTCTCTTTCTCACTTTCTGACTTTTTTCACTTTCTCACTTTTTTACTTTCTTACTTTCTCACTTTTCACTTTCTCACTTTTTCACATTCTCACTTTTCACTTTCTCACTTCATCATTTTCTCACTTTAGACTTTTTCATTTATTCACTTTTTCACTTTCTAACTTTATTGCAATTCACTTTTCCACTTTTTAATTTTTTCACTTTTTCGCTATTTCACTTTTCACTTTTCACTTTCACAATTTTTAATTTATCACTTTTTCATTTTTCACTTTTGCACTTCCTCACTTTTTCACTTTCTCACTTTTCACTTTCACCCACTTAATCATTTTCTCACTAGACTTTTTCATTTTTTCACTTTCTCACTTTTTTGCTTTTTCACTTTCACAATTTTTAATTTATCACTTTTGCACTTTTTCACTTTCTCACTTTTCACTTTCAATTTCTCACTTTCTTATTTTTTCAATTTTCATTTTTTCACCTATCACTTTTTCGCCATCTCGCTTTTTCACTTTTTCAAATTCCCACTTTCGTACTTTTTCACTTACTTACTTTCTCATTTTCTCACTTCTTTACTTTCTCACATTCACACTCTTCTTTTTTTCACTTTCGCTTTTTCATTTTTTCACTTACTCACATTCTAACTTTTTTAATTTTTCACTTTCTCACTTTTCACTTTCTCACTTTTCACTTTTCACTTTCTCACTTTAACACTTTTTACTTTACACTTTCTCACTTTTTCATTTTTTCACTTTTTCACCATCTCACGTAATCACTTTTTGATTTTTCACAATTCACATTTTCACCTTTTCACTTTCTCTTTTTTACTTTCTCATTTTTTCGCTTTCTTACTTTCTCACTTTTTCACCATCTCACTTTCTCACTTTTTCAGTTTCTCACTTTCTCACGTTTTTCTTTTTTTACTTTCTCACTTTACGCTTTTTCACACTTTTTCACTTTTTCTCTCAAGTTTAGAACACACATGTAACAAAAGTTTTACTCCTTGATCTACCAATACAATTTAACACTTCCTACAAGGCACAAGAGACCAACTTTTGAGCATTACATTTCGGGAAATCTGCTTATATTACATTCTATGATGAGGCTGGGTAAGTACCATGATGTAGAGTAAAAACTGAAATTGACTTTATTGGATATTTGATCTACTGCCATTTTGAATTAGAACAAGATTTGTAGCTTAAACACTAGTAACACTAGGGATTTTTTTTATTTTTTATATTTAGTTTATGTCAAAAATGGTTGTTTTACTTTAAAACAATTTATAAAAATATAAATAACTAAATAGTTCTAAAATGCTTTGAAATATTACTTTTTAATTTTACTATAGAAGGCTATATATTACAATAGTACTGTTAATTATGTGGGGGTGAACCACTGTGACCTCTAGAAATCTGTTGTAACCGTACACTTTTTGTAAGACAATATTTTTAATGTACATTTCTAAATGTCGGTGTTTTATTTAGAACTGAAATAAAGTTAATTTTTTAGTGAGTAAAAATTTAGTATTTGAGACGAAATTTGTAAAAATTGAGAAGAAATTTCAATTTCCTTTGCTTTTTATACACCTTTATCTTGCGATGTTCACTGAATATTGTCCCTTGCTTTGCTCTCTGTTGTCTTTCAAAATACTCAAGAGAAGGCCAATATTTGTTAAAGTAATATAGAAGTGTGGACTTAGGCCTATTACAACAGATCTATTTCAGTTATGTTTACAAAACCATAACACACACTTTGTCTCCTTAATGTTTAGAATGAAGAACATTTTTATTATTACACACTTGTAGAATTTAAAAATATCACACAAACCAATTTAAAATTTGGCTATAGTATAAAATACTCCACACAATTTTATTGTTTATCAATTTACAAAAAAAAAAAGTTTTTAATTCGCTCGCAAAAGTGGACAAAAGAGCAGCCAAAAGTCGTTTTATTATATATTGACAATTATATATAAGAACTGTATTCAAAAGTTTAAGTAGTGTGCTTTATCCATTATGTTTTATTAATTTCCTTTATGCTAACATTAAATCAAGTGTCAATATGAATTTATTGGAGTTCTGAAATGATATAAAGCGATATTTGTATTTGAGAAAACTTCTGAGATTAAATATAACAAGTTCAGTTGTGGATATCTTAAGATAACATAGCTGGATCTACGCATTTTTTCATATAATCTTGGGTTTCATCCCTCTCTGTCACCTATGAGATCTCTCTTGATCATCTCTTCTCTTGTCTGAAGATATTAGAGAATACGAAGGTTAGAGGTTTCTGTTTTATCGTCTTATCTTCAATTTTTTTTTAAGGCGATGATGTTCGAAAGGTTTTCGCCTTTAATATCAAGAAAAAATGTAATAAAAAAAATCCTTTAAAATATTTTTTTTTGTTTATTTCTAATTTCAAACTATATGTGAAGGAACCTCCACTTGCAACTCTTATATCGGTTATTTTTTGTTCTTCCAGATTTTGAAACAAAAATGCATTTTTGACAATAATTATGTTTTATATCGTCGTAGAAAGGTGTGTTGGGTACCATTACATGTACAATTGAAATATGCAAATTTAGTGTATTATAAGTTGAATATCATATACTCAAAAAGTTGTTAATATGGTCGCCATTTTGACATTTTCAATTGAGTTAAATATAAGCATTCTACACCTAAACCAAATTTTATTTCCCTGTATTCTATCAATGATAACTGAAAGCGCACCGAGCATCACTTTTTTCTATTTTCTGAAGACCAATAAAAAACAAAGGTTTAATTTTTCAGTAAAATGAAGTTGGCCGTCATATTGGAAAATAACGGCGACTTTTAAAAAATTGGACAACGTATTTATAGTTCCCATAAAAATAAGAGAAAGGTTCTCATTTAAAGTCTTTGAAATCTCATATAGTTTTAGATATCCAAATCAACTTGCCCATGCAACTTGTGGTGATCACAATTTTTTTCTCAACATTTCGTGTAAATCTATGTCTGTATAATTGGTTAATTTTCACTTTTTGACTGACAACTATCGAATCGACATTTTTTTTAAATAAATAATTTAGTTTTATTATTATTTGGTTTTGAATACAGGATGTGTGAGAAAGTTTGAGCAATGTTTTTTCACCTTTAATTACTACTAAAAGACAGAAAGGAATCTTACCCAAGACTACTGAAAAAAGTCTAAATCAAGGGAGGGTAAAGTCACAACAGTACTCACTGTAAATGAACCCCTGATGACAGGACGAATCCTAAGTGCAAGGAAAAGTTAAGCTAAACATTTTGATACATCTTCTAAATCTTGATAGACGTAGGTAGGTAACATTTTAGAAACAAGAATATTTTCAGGACTATTAATTGACCGGTCTAAAGCTCCGTAGTGTTTTACGTAGATAACATATGTATATTCTCTGAACTATTAATCTAGACATCCAGGATTATCAACTTTAATGTAATAGCAGATATTTCTTGTTGAAACTCCATAATATTCAAGAATAAAATAAAGCAAAAGCTTAAAGTTTCAAATATTTTAATAATATAAATAATAATGTAAATTGTAGCTCATTTATATTATTAAAATATTTGAAACTTTAAGCTTTTGCTTTATTTTATCTTTGGATCCAGAATTATTGTTGAATTTATACACTTGACACACGTGTCAAGGACAAAAACAGAACTTTCCTCTCTTTATAATGAATAAATCATCAGCTTGCTCTATGTTGTTCTGCAGGATATAAAATATAACAAACGGTGTATAAATATTGCATGAACTTTCTCATATATATATATATAAACCAAATACTAATCGAGCACCAAGTACTGTAAGTTAAAAATTCAAATTTCTCAAAACTGGCTCTAACTACAATACAATATTTTTCTTACCCAGTATACAAAGTATAGGGTAAATTTCGCAATCGCTCATCTTTTTGACTGATCTTCTCGTTTTATAAATATACTTACTTACTTACTTACTTTACTTTACTTTACTTTACTTTACTTTACTTTACTTTAGCCAACGCCCGTCGATGGCGGTTGTGCCATTTGACGCCGAGCCTCCCAATATCGCATTGTGAGATCGTCAGGAAGATGGTTGAGTTTGGGACAAATGAGGAGGTGACTTCCCACCATGATTCTGGTTGAGCAGAGAGGGCATGTGTCTGAGTCAGCCAAGCCAAGGTGGTGTAGGTGGGCCTGCAGGTAGTCGTGCCCAGTTTCCAGACGGAACCTTGCAACAGCTTCACTCCTCTTCAGATCAGCAGGCATATGCCCTGGGGTCGCAAGGTTCTCCCACATTTTGCCTATACTTAAGCCTTTTAGGAGGTTCTTAGTGTACCTAGATATGGTGGTATCAATTTGGCTTCTTGCTGCTTGGAGGGTTTGGAGAACCTCCTTTGCTCCTTTTTTGGCCATTTCGTCTGCTTTTTCGTTGCCTGGAAGACCGACGTGGCTGGGGACCACGTTTTATGAATATAGGAAACTGGAAAATGATTTTCAACATGCCGTCCATCTGTCTTCGTTGTCGTCTCTATGTGACAATAGTGGCCACAAACATTATGATAGGAACATGAAATTTGGTATCAGATACTATAGTGTTCTTATCTTAACCTAGATAATTTCAGAAGGATGAGTTTAAAATGTCAAAATGGCGGCCATTTAAAACAGTTTTTTGTTAATATCTCGTTTTTTATTGGAATTATAACACACTACGTTAGATTCCAATTTGCAGATTTCAATTCTGCATGTCAATAGTACCAACCCCAACTCTCTTCGATATCAAATAGAGAAGTTATTGTTTAAAATCTAATTTCAAACGTTGGCTTTCCAAGGAAATGTAATATTCATATAGTTAAGAGATCTAACTCAGCCGAATCATCGACACGAACGAAGTAAGTGAAGACTTTTAAAATACACATTTCTAATATACGTCGTCAAGAAAATCTTAACCTAACCTAAACTTTCCTAGAACACCTATGAACTAACTGTTAGGTATTACGTTAAAAGGATCTGCTTGTCATGTATTACATTATATGATAGGGCTGGGTAAGAACCATGATGTACCACCCATCAACTTGTTTCTATAGTAATACAATTATACGAATTCAAGCAATCCTTTTCATTTGAATGCCAACTTTTTTATATTATTAATTTGTTTGTCAAAAAGTAAATTGCTTTAAATTTTAATGTTTTATAAAATACAATATTACTAAAATATAGTTTCGAAATAAAATTTATACAGATTTTTAACCTTAAAAATAGTGAAAATCTTGTATAATACAGACTACAAATAAACTCTTATACTATCGTTTTTATATAAAAATGCTTGCTCAAGCAAAAGGACATCAAGCCAAAGAAAATTTGTATTATAATTTATATTTATAATGTACAAAAATGTTTAATTGTTTTTACCCTGTTGCAGGTGTGACTATGGTAATGTAGTAAGATTGGTGGATTGAGTAGCCAATTGACTACCGACATTATTTTGGTTAGACCTGTTGGATTATATATGTATATCTTTTGAATTAAATATAAATTATATGTATATATTTTGTGACTAGATTTTGATATTGTATCATAGAAGAATTGTAAATTATTTGTTTTTATTATTTGTGCAATTGTTTTTATTATTTTTTTTTCTCAAAAACAAATCTTGAATTGTAACAAGATTTGCTTTTGTATTTAAAAAGTTGGTCTGTTTTATTTTCATATTTGCAAGTTCTTATATTATTCAGCAATGATTTTGATATGTAATATACTTAATAAGGAATTCAACCTTGAGTTGACAGACTTATACAACCATGTCTATGTCAGCAATTAAGACACAACTGTCATGTCAGCTGAGCTGTATTATGTGTAAATCTACATATTAAGTATTTAAATTTATAAAGAAACAAACATAGGGATAGGAAATTGTTAGTTTATTTATTATTTGTATATTACTTGTTTGTTGTTTGTTATATAAATAAGTGGGTAGGTTTGTAATACGACATCGGGACGATGTCTAGTAGGCGCCGGTGATGTTAGGAATAAGTTAATATTAGGATAATATTAAGGCTATATTAGGAAGAACACATATTCACAAAGCTTAGAATGACCCAACTATTGTGAAACAATTAAAAAAATGTTGAAATGCTTGACTTGCAAACTCAACTAGGTTAGCAGGTAGAACAAAAAGTATATAAACGGTCAGCAGGAGGTCTCTCTTTGGGGGTCTCTCTTTGGGGGTCTCTCTTGTCTTTTTGGAGCTTGGAAGATACACGGCTGTGTGGCTAGCCGTGGTGGAAGATGGCCCAGGAAATCTACGCAACAAACCGTAAGCAAGCATTTCTATACATAAAGTCACCAGTTAGAAGACTTGTAATTTCTTTCATTTAAAATATAACAATAGTTGGAATACTTCTGGGCTTTGAATAAATAATATAGTTTTGTTTTATAGTTTAATTGAATTCCTATTATTGTATCAAAGTTTTGTATTTAAATTATTGTATTAAAGTTTTGTATTTAAATTATTGTATTAAAGTGTTGTAGTAAAGTATCAGGGAAATGGATAAAAATTTAATGTCAAAGATAAGAACTAATAAAATACTGAACCACTGATCTGATATTTAATTAATAAATAAGAACCCAGGCATATTTTAGAGGGCCGTTCATAACAACATCTAATATGTTCGTTAGAGCCTACCCAACGTCAAGAAATTAGTTACATACACAATTACGAGATTTAGAAAATCTGTGTGACAACCTAACCTAACCTAACATTTCCTACAAGGCTCAGAAAACCAACTTTTAGCATTACATTTAGAGGATCTTAAATTACATTGAATGATGAGACTAGGTAAGTATCGCCCATCAATTTGATTCTTATTATATAAAATATAACCCTGGACATCTTGAAAAAATATGATGTAATACCTTTAAGACATGTGTCTAATAGTACATTGCTCACGTTATGTTTTACTTTTATCTACTCATAATACAAAATCTAAAATACTAGTTAATGTAGAGTCTAATTGTAAATATTCAAACAGAGTTACAAGCGACGACTTCTCTTATAATTATAAAATGGTGAATATAAAACAACAAGATCAATTATTAGACTAAGTTACATTACAAATTACACTCTTACTGGCAAGGTTTAATCCCTATAATGTTGAAACTAGGTTAATTGCAAAACCATGCATATGTTTATACAAACAATGACATGCACTTTAAACAATTATTATACATTGGATTATTTATCTGATAGCAAAACTGTCTGTGATGTGGAATTGATTTTATAAATAGGTAAAACTATAAAAAAAAGATTTGATTATATTGATCTTTGTTATAATAATTTAACTCTGTTAAAAACTATTACCTGAACTCTGTGGAAAACAACTTCGTTTCTTTTTCTCGTTTGTAATTCGATGCATCCTAACAATCTCGATTTTTGTATATTACATTCAATAAATTGTTATCCCATTTTAATTTGTCACTAGCGTGATAGGTGACAAACAATTCATAAACTAACTCAGCTACTTAAATACTACTCACAGAGAGTTAAAAATAAACGTTAATCGCTGCCACACGAGCGAAGCGAGTGGAGACTTTTTTAAACATACACATCTAAGAGGGCCTAAACCGTTTAGGGTCTAGCCGGCGCGGCGGTAGTGAAGTAGTTAACCTATATGTACAATTAATTACGATGATCGGAAAACCTCTATACCGTTCTAATCTAACCTAACTTAATATTTTCTACAATACCTAAGAAAACAACTTTTGGGTATTACATTTAGAGTATCTACTTTTATTGCATTGTATGATGGGGCTGGGTAAGTACCATGATGACTTGCCTATCAATTTGTTTCTAAAATGAAGCTTTAACAGATAAAACTAAATACGTATTCTAGAGTTAACGAAAAAGAAAAATTAAACATTTTACCGTTAAATATCTTAAAATCGGAAAAACAGATTTTGATGAAATACTGGTGAAAATTTGTGACTGAACCTCTTTGCTCTTTGAAGTATAAGAAAATGATGGCCGTAAAAATAAACTTAAAACAAGCAAATCCGACAACAGTGAGAGTTTATTTAGGACTTGATCAAATACTCACTGGTTAGGGTAATAAATCTTTATTGTTTAATGAAGTTTGATAAAAATCGGTAGCAACTATTTTGAGATAAATTTTTGTCGTAAAAACAGATACACATGGCAACTGATCTGAATTTTGAGTCAGTTTTACAAACAGAGAATTATTTAATGTTCATACAAGACGTATTTATGTATTTTAGGTCATGTATCAATCAACGAAAGAAAAACTGCAAATAAACTAATTACATTTAGTAATGTTTACACAGATCTCGTGTGCAAACAAAAAGCGATCTATCGTTCTAGACCCCAAGCTTCCTACTTCTATTTGGCACGATACCAAACATCGCCCCTAAGTGTGTGTTATCCTCTCCTCCACCGGTAGGATGATCAAAGCTGAATAATAAATTATCCTTTCCATCTATTTATTCCAAAAAGATCGCCATTTATTTTCACAATTTTATATAAGTGAATATTTCAGTATATATTGAATATACATTTTCTGACTTAAAATCATTGTAAAAAGATAATTAAATTAACATAATTTACAAACTTTATTTTATATTTTAAAATAATGCATGTCGTATTAATAAGTACCACATTCATCAATAATCCTTAAGTATTAATTACTGACGCAAAATTTGTTAATTTAAAAATTGGAATTAGTATTATTATGTCTATAATAAAATTATTATAGCAAAATTTACGGTAGGTTACTTTATAAAATTAATACTTTAAAAACAATTATGAGAATTACAATACACAATTTATTAATATTGTAACAAAATATAATAAAATATTTAATACATAATTATCATAAACATACACGAAATAATATGACATGTAAAATACTTTTTTACATAAGGAAGTGTTTTATAGAAATTTATAACTTCTTGTCCATTATTTAAAAATGTTATTTTATCATGAATTGAAGAATGGGAAATGTTGAAATAAAACTAATTTGGGTTAATGGAATGTTTTGATTTCAAAAGAGTTTCTAAAGAATGTCATCTGTTTATGCCGGAGAGAATAAACTTCAACGCCATTCTTTGGGGAGTGATATTAAGAACAAGAAAGGAAAAGAAAAATATAACAAACGATAAAGACATTTTTCCCTGTAGGATAAAAATAAAAACGTGTACGAAATTGGCTTAAATTATCACATAACTAATAATAAAACAGTGCTTTGTTCTAATATAAAACATTATTATATATTTTAACATATTTCAATATTTTTAAATTTCATATTTTAACTACCTAAAACAATCTAATATTATTTTAGATATGTTTTAAACAAAATTAGATTAGATCTGTTTAGTAAATTAAAACAAAAACAACAAAGGAAAAGATATTAACGCATTACCGCATTGCTTCATCATGATCCAAGGAATAGTCTTCTAATGAGGCACCAAAATTAAAAAATACTAATATATAATATTATTTAATTTTACATACAAAATGCATATATTATTAATAACGCGCTCACGACAAGCTCACACACACACACACACACACACACACACATGTACTTATCCCCGCACTCGCCCATACACACATATAAACACTGTATTGAAAGAATAGGCAACAAAGCTTTTGAATGTTATAAATTTACTAACTATCCACCTTACAATAATAATTTTAATAATTAAACTCTTTATAAGTTGGAATCTATATTGTCTAGGACCATTTAAATAACTGAAAAGCCTTTGGAAACATTTAAATAAACTAAAATATTAATTTTACTTAATTAGATTTTTTACATCAACATTTTCTAAACAGGAAATTTAACTAAACAGGAAATTTTGAGTCAAAGTGAAAAACAATATCACTCTAATTTAAATTAAAAAGGGAACACAGCCTGTTTTTTCTCCTATCCAAGGTTTATAATTTAAATCAATGCTAATCGATCCTGAAAAGAGCAAAGCATGGTTCTAATGTAGATGTTATCTTACAGATAAGATTAGTTGTACAGATCAAGGTCCAAGGAACAATATTGCATTTGATATCTGGACTCCTTACTCGTCCTCCTCTCTCCTCTCACTTTTATAAATAAGCAATTCCAAAATAAATAACAGCTGATCACTTTACCTTTCTCGCTTTTCCATATATTTCACGATCTCATTGCAATATTTCCGGCACAAAAAAAAGATCTTTATACCAAATTTTTTTTTTTTTTTTTACAGCTTAGCCAGTATTTAGGGGATTCTGTTTGGAGACCAATTCAAAACTCTAATTAAGTAACGTAAATGCATGCAGAGTCTATAAATGAACTCTTTTTGAAACCTGTTTCCAAATACAGGGTATAAACGAAAACATTTCTTGATAAAAAAAAACGCAAAACGCCTTAATTTCATCACTTTCCCGATATCCACATTTATTTTGAAAAAAGTACGACATTATTGCTTTTATAATCGCCTTAACAAGTGAACTTTGAATGTAACTGTACCATTTGGTGAATAAATTGTATTTACCCCAAAAAGACATTTATCAGCTATTTTTTTATTTAAATGAAGTTCCCCTTGAATCTTGTAATTAGCATTATCCCCTCATATTTATAACTATTAATCACCTTTACTCTTTCACCCTTGTAGAACCACTTATCGTAAGCATCCAATTTTCATCATTTCTGAAAATAATAATTTTAGATTTTAAAAAATTAAGTTTTAAATTCCAAAGGTTACAGTATTCTTAACGACGATAACCTGGAGCCTGGTGGCTGTAGGAGCGACCACAGCGATGTCGTTGCGTACAATAAGGCCCTAACTTTAATTTCCTCAATATTTCAACCCATTCTAAATTGTGCGGTAAATCATTAATAAATATAGGTGGACTCAACCTCCTATAAAGCACAACTAAATGAATATAAAATACGGTTTAAGCAGATATTTAAACATTTTAACGGCATCTGTCAATGCTAATGGTCGTGTATTGTCCATTAATTCTAAGTTGTAATGATAATTCTGGTAAAGTGAATTGTTTTATAATCTTACCATTTTACATAAATTGTACCAAATTGATATATCTGATTTTTTTTTTTAATAAATAAAAAACGTTATTTATTGTTATTTTTTTAATTAATTACCCTGAATAAAAAGTTTGAGTAGAAAAGGATAGGTTTGATAATTGCAAAAAAAATTCAACCTCCATTTTTTGACTGATCTCTGTACGTTTCATGGATTCAGGAAACCTTTTCGACATTCCGTCCATCCATCGTCTTTGCCATCTGTTGCAAGAGCGATAGCAGCCACAAAATAATAAAATAGAAACTGGAAATTTGGTATATGGGCCGAGTCCGCTGTAACAATTTCCGGATTTCAACTCTGCATGTAAAGATATCAATTCCACCTGTCTCTGATGATAAATAGCTATGTTATTGTCAAAAATATTATTTCAAAGACCTATTGGAGCTTAGCCGATGTCAAGAAAGCAGTTCTATACACAACTACAAGGTACAAAAACGATATTGTGCAGTGAAAATATAAAATAAACTAAATTCATATACAAACGTGTTAGTGGAGCAATTACACGCATAACTGCAATATGAAGATAAATCACATTTAGACAACATTACATTGTAAACTAAACTAAACGCAACAGAACTTATAACGAAATATTCGCAGAAAAACAAACTGGTTGATAAAATTACAATTGTTCGTTGTTTCAAGGCGAAAGTTGCTATATAATTCGTCCATACATAAAAGTGAAGCTCCACTCTGATCCTTTGTTATCAGGATTAAAAAAATTCCATTGTTGGAAAATAAAATACGTTATGACGGGTCTGTTTTCCCTTTTGTAGTTAGAAATAAAATATTGTTTCTACTTTTTATTTTATTTTATTTACTACTTTTGTCAGTTTTTGTAAAAAAAAAAAAATAATAAAATAAATGTTTTAACTTTCAATCATCTTTGTATGTATTATATAATCTTTATACATGTGTTTTTAACTAAAGTACATAAAAAATAACCTGCACATAATTCTTATTTAATTTAAAATAAAATAAAATTGTTACTTGTACATGAATATTTGTTTAGTAATATTATATGGGTTGCTTAGAATGACTGCATTTGTCAACACCTACCTAAATTGTAAAACAGATTTAAGACACGCCTCTCCTACTAGGTTAGTTATAGATTTATTATTGTAGCTAATGAATCACTGAAGATGGCGACATGATCGTTAAAACATGTTTGAGTTAGTAAACGTATTGTTCGTGATAAATTGTGTTTTAATTTTAAAACAACACACAAGATAAACTCATTATTTATTTACAAGTAAATACTAATCATAAATATCAAATATAAAATGAAGTCAAAACATTTTGTTTGTTTTTTAACCTGAAATAAAATAAACGAAATTCTTTTTTTTTTAATAAATTATTTATATGCTATTTTTTCCAACACTGCAGATTCTTCAATAAACTGTTATTTAAGAATTTCAAATTATAAGTGCAACCTATAAATAAACAAATCTTATATAAGAGGTCAGCTATTATGCAAGCCATTCAATGAAACGGGCCTAATGTGGCCACCAAACGAAAGTTGTTTGAGTGATTTTAGCAGCAGAGATAATGGACGTGCATCGTGTTCTTTACGTCGACAACCTATACCACAAATGAAATGTTAGGTTAGGTTAGGTTAGGTTAGGTTAAATTCTATCTGACTGTGTTCCTATAGAATCAAAACAACTATAACTTTGCAAAGGAATTTTAGAAATGTTTACTATGTCACTTTAAATAACTAAATTTTAATTGGGATTGAGGAATAACATTTTTTTTTTTTTAAATAATGTAATACATATTTTAAAAATGAACTGTCTAATGAGTGTTATGCCGAAAATCACAATAAGAAAACAAATATCACAAAACAGGAAACAAAAATTAAGAATAATAATAATCTAGTTATGTTTATTATACTACCCTGATGTACATTAGGATGACACAGTGTTATAGATAAACTGATACAGACTAAAGATAAATCTATAAAGCTAAGTGCTAAGTAGCGCCTTCTCCAACAAACGAACAAACAAACGTTATCAAATCATACAAACTGAAATATAATGTTGGAAAACGTTCCTAAAATAAATATTTTAAAAAAACAAATAATAATTACAAATTATATAAAAATGAAACTAAAAAAAGTAAAATAATCTTATAATAAAAATTATATAAAAATGGAACGTTGTTAGATATAAAGTTAAAACAACAAATAATTTTAAAAGAAACTTAAGTCATGAAACAAATAAATTTTCACAAATAATATGGAACTCTTTATGAAATAAAAATTAATTTAATAAACATGTAATAACTTATAAATAAGATAAGCATGTTTTTGGTTCCAAGTCACAATTTAAATAAAATATTTAATTACCTTAGGTCAGTCTTGTGACTTCGTCTTAATGACTTCAACTAGCAGTACTCCTATAGACACAACAGAGCACACAATGTCAGACAAGCTTATATAATGTGTTTTTATTGTTTTTATTTTTGTGTCAGTGTATGTTCTTGTGTTAAATGTGTTTTTTAATATAATCAATGACGAGTTCTTCAAAGTGAACAAAGTAATTTTCTGATGATGGGGTTACGGCCTCGAAACATGTAAGAAGCAATCAACAACGAAGTTACAAGACGGACCTAAGGTAATTAAATATTTTATAAATAAGTCCTGATAATTATAATAAATCTTTTGACTAATAAACTCATCCATGGGTACAACATTAAACAACTTAGAAATTTCTGTAAAGAATATCTTAATGCGCCATCTTTTTAGTTTTGAATCAATAAAAAGCTAATTCAAGAAGGCAATTTTATAATACTTTTAGCTTCACAAATATCATATTTAAAAGAAATTATATATACTTAATTAGCTTTTCAAAATAAAAAGACTGTTTAAATACTTTTTAATTCGTTTTTAGCTCGTACAACTTAATCAAGAAAAACCTAAAAGTGTTCCGACATTAAGATAAACTGCTTGTAATCCCTAACAGGCTTGTGTGTTGTTAAAGGCACGAAACTGGTAATGAAGGAAAATTAAATGGATCCAAGACTTTCATTTTGTTAAAATAAAATTCGTTTGTTCTTTCGTTGTGTGCTTATAGAGAATCGATTTCAATTTGTAGCTGAATTACCTTAAACATAAGATGTTGTAGTAGATTTAGAAAAATATTGTAATCGCAGATATCTGTTCTTTCTTTCCAGGACAAATGTACTGTCATGCGGCTAAAATGTGAAATTGTGTTTTAAGGGTTAACATTTTTTTGGTGAAATTGAAATTATTGTGTAATTGGATGATATATAATTGTTATAAAATTACGTCGTGTAATCAGCCATTTTTTAAATGTGAAAGAAACAGGTTTATTTAAGCATTTTATTTTTATTATAAGAGATTTTCCACTAATTTTAGTAAATAAAACAAAACAACCATTTATATTTTTATAGTTGTGTTTTTTGTTAAATAAAAAATACAACTAATTTTTTTTTTAAATTAAAAACACTTTTTTTTTTTACTTATCTATTTAAGGTCATCTTGGCCAGATACATGGATATTCCTAATGCTGGCTCAGGTCCTACAAACTCTGATGTAAAGCCCCGTTTAGCTAGATTGTATGTCCCCTCGTTACCCTCAACTCCCAATGCAACGTTACACGATTTTCCTGTGATAAAGTAAACAGGTTCTCTCAGCATTCCCATACCAGACTAGTTTTATTATAGTGCCCGACTATGTATAATATAGATGTGAATATGGATTTCCTTAAAGTTCCGTCTCAAATTCTCCTGTTTACAGTCATTTATGGAAACTATTAGTTTCTTTTCTTACTAAACAACACCTTTAAAGTGATGTATCACTCAATTTAAAATTTTGAGTTGTTACAAAATATTTCATTTTTAGGGATGACAAATTACCTCAAATACAAAAGAAAACTGTTTTTTAACTAGATATTTGTGTGTGATTTAAATTTTCATTATTTATTATTTAAAAGTTATGTAAACCATATCGAAAATGGCTGAAATTAAATAATTACGTGTTGAATTTTTTAAGTAATATTCCCACTTTCTGAAAGCATATATTGGGACACCTAGATTTTGTATTTTCATACAGGTAATACGGTTATTTTAAACAGATGACTGGGCTATAAAATGTTATCTTACCAACTAGTAGCTAGTAGCTTAAATTATTTTCCCTACATTTTAATAATAGCTTTGATTTCAATTGACTTACAGTACAACAATGTACAATGCCTGATTGTATTTATTAGTAATTCTTGTTTCTAAAAATTACAAATTGGAAACAAAATTCCTTTTAATTTTCATTGACATAAATACAGTAATAAATAAAAACTTATTTTTGTACTAAAAGATAATTTTCATTGCAATATCTGGTAGCTTCATCTTGGAGGGAGGCCAGGACTCTAATAAATGGCATGTACTTTCTTCCCCATTCCACCCATTAAGGACTGTAGTATCATGTAATGGGGAGATACAACACACGTAATACAATGTCTTGTTTAGTTGGAGAATTTATTATATTTTACAACTTAAAACATTCTCCCTGACTTATTTTTGTATTGTATTTTTAGTTATTTGTTTTTTCTTATTTGTATAAAAAAAATTTAATATACATTTTTAACTAATTAGATTTTCATTTTATAACCCTTAGGCCATGATTAATATTCACCTGTATTATTTACATTTACCATGTTCTTATTGTGTCTGTTGGTATAAGTTAAACAATTCGGCTTAAGATGAAGAATAAAAATATCAAGGTTTAAAAGTGTTTGTAATTCTCATGTGTAAGTTGTATAGAGAACTTTGGGTAATGGTGTCAAAAAATTCATATTTATTTGCGGGTATTACCGTTTTGAAACCCACTGACTTCATAAAGTAGTTTTTGAATTGTCCGTCTGTCGACTCTACAGCACGAACATGTACACCGATTTTAATAAAATTTAGTTTGGGGTATATTTTGGCCCCACATCAGGTCTTTAATCATGTTTCATTACTCAGAATTTGAGGACTGATGGCTAAAGAAAATACACAAAATTAAGGTTTCTCTCAACATTATCTCTAACATTTACTTATAAGTGTAGTTTTGGTGCAAGGAGTTGGTGGGAATAAGTTAAAACCCAGAGCAAAGTTTCTGAAATAAATAAAATAAAATTCTCATCCTCGAAAAGGTTAAAACATTGCACTGAATTTGTAAAGTAAGGTGGTAATTATCTTCAACTGATCATTAATATATGCATTGATTTTTGCTGCATGTAAGAGTTTTATAGTCACTTTTAAAGTAATAAATTTAGAAATAAGTTATAAAGTTCAAGAACTGGGTTAGCTTGCAAACATTCTGGAGCCTGGAATGCTCTAGTTTCATATAACAGAACGTGCATTAAATATGTAATGTACATAATCAGGTTTCTTTCTTTAGTAATATATTTATGTAATTTTTAAATTATTATTTTCATAAATATAAAATGATTACTCCTTAAAACCAAATTTATGAATGAAACTTAAAACCAACGATACATTTAGGAAGGTTACGAAATGATTTTTAACATTTAGAATTATTTCAATAAACCCATATTCTTTTTTACTAAAAGAAAATTTTAAATCTAATAATGGTTGTAAAGTTAATTAAAAACCCAAGGATTTAATATATTACAACATAAGATTTGAGAACGTTTGATCTTGATGATATAATATATTTTTCCTGTTTGCTATAATAGACAGATTAATGTTAACAAATCTACTCGACCTATATCCTCTACACAAACAAATAATGTAATGAATAACATTTATATACTTTAAGACTTACTATTACGTTTTGATATAATTCTAAATCTAAACATGAAACATTTGTAAATGTATACTAAAAAGGTCGAGAACAAATATGAGGTTTTTAGAACTAGAGAGCTGGAATTTGTTTCTGAGATGGAAGGTCACATGTTTTGTAAGGGGGAATTTGTGTCATAGGGTTAGGGGGGACGAACACTCCAGTGTAACCTCAATAATGATTTATGTATTTAGTTTTAAATGCCTGGATATTACAAAAAAGTTTTCCTTTACCACTATACTTAGTGTTATTTCTTTTAATTATTAAAAATTTCGCTCGAACAAATGCTTTATGTCATCTTCTGTCTCACTTCGACTATGAATTGTCAGAAACTTTTGGAAGGATTACAACAGAAATTAGTACGATAAACAAAAGTCGTCTTAGCTTAAATTATGGGAATATCTTCCTCAATGGTGAACATAAAAATTAGAATTATTCAAAATTTATTTTCACTTAATTTTACCCAAATGAAGTCATTAAGACCTCTAAAAATACTTAATGGAAACCCCACCTCTAAAAATACTTATTGAAAATCCTACCTCTGAAAATAGTTAGTGAACATCTCACTTCTAACAATACTTAGAGTGAAAATCCCACCTTTATAAATACATAGTTAAAATCCCACCTCTACAAATATGTAGTGTAAATCCCAAATCTAAAAATAAGTAAAAAAATCCCACCACTAAAAACACATAGTGAAAATCCCCTCTAAAAATAGTTAGTGAACATCTCATTTCTAAAAATACTTAGAGTGAAAATCCCACCTTTATAAATACATAGTTAAAATCCCACCTCTACAAATATGTAGTGTGAATCCCAAATCTAAAAATAAGTAAGGAAATCACACCTCTAAAAACACTTAGTGAAAATCCCCTCTAAAAATAGTCAGTGAATATCTCTCTTCTAACAATACTTAGGGTGAAAATCTCAATTTTATAAATATTTAATTAAATCCCACCTCTACAAATATGTAGTGTGAATCCCAAATCTAAAAATAAGTAAGGAAATCACACCTCTAAAAACACTTAGTGAAAATCCCCTCTAAAAATAGTCAGTGAATATCTCTCTTCTAACAATACTTAGGGTGAAAATCTCACTTTTATAAATATTTAATTAAATCCCACCTCTACAAATATGTAGTGTGAATCCCAAATCTAAAAATAAGTAAGGAAATCACACCTCTAAAAACACTTAGTGAAAATCCCCTCTAAAAATAGTCAGTGAATATCTCTCTTCTAACAATACTTAGGGTGAAAATCTCACTTTTATAAATATTTAATTAAATCCCACCTCTACAAATATGTAGTGTGAATCCCAAATCTAAAAATAAGTAAGGAAATCACACCTCTAAAAACACTTAGTGAAAATCCCCCTCTAAAAATAGTCAGTGAATATCTCTCTTCTAACAATACTTAGGGTGAAAATCTCACTTTTATAAATACTTAATTAAATCCCACCTCTACAAATATGTAGTGTAAATCCCAAATCTAAAAATAAGTAGGAAATCACACCTCTAAAAACACTTAGTGAAAATCCCCCTCTAAAAATAGTCAGTGAATATCTCTCTTCTAACAATACTTAGGGTGAAAATCTCACTTTTATAAATACTTAATTAAATACCACCTCTAAAAATATGTAGTGTAAATCCCAAATCTAAAAATAAGTAAGGAAAAGGAAATCACACCTCTAAAAACACTTAGTGAAAATCCCCCTCTAAAAATAGTCAGTGAATATCTCTCTTCTAACAATACTTAGGGTGAAAATCTCACTTTTATAAATATTTAATTAAATCCCACCTCTACAAATATGTAGTGTGAATCCCAAATCTAAAAATAAGTAAGGAAATCACACCTCTAAAAACACTTAGTGAAAATCCCCTCTAAAAATAGTCAGTGAATATCTCTCTTCTAACAATACTTAGGGTGAAAATCTCACTTTTATAAATATTTAATTAAATCCCACCTCTACAAATATGTAGTGTGAATCCCAAATCTAAAAATAAGTAAGGAAATCACACCTCTAAAAACACTTAGTGAAAATCCCCTCTAAAAATAGTCAGTGAATATCTCTCTTCTAACAATACTTAGGGTGAAAATCTCACTTTTATAAATATTTAATTAAATCCCACCTCTACAAATATGTAGTGTGAATCCCAAATCTAAAAATAAGTAAGGAAATCACACCTCTAAAAACACTTAGTGAAAATCCCCCTCTAAAAATAGTCAGTGAATATCTCTCTTCTAACAATACTTAGGGTGAAAATCTCACTTTTATAAATATTTAATTAAATCCCACCTCTACAAATATGTAGTGTGAATCCCAAATCTAAAAATAAGTAAGGAAATCACACCTCTAAAAACACTTAGTGAAAATCCCCTCTAAAAATAGTCAGTGAATATCTCACTTCTAACAATACTTAGGGTGAAAATCTCACTTTTATAAATACTTAATTAAATCCCACCTCTACAAATACGTAGTGTGAATCCCAAATCTAAAAATAAGTAAGGAAATCACACCTCTAAAAACACTTAGTGAAAATCCCCCTCTAAAAATAGTCAGTGAATATCTCTCTTCTAACAATACTTAGGGTGAAAATCTCACTTTTATAAATATTTAATTAAATCCCACCTCTACAAATACGTAGTGTGAATCCCAAATCTAAAAATAAGTAAGGAAATCACACCTCTAAAAACACTTAGTGAAAATCCCCTCTAAAAATAGTCAGTGAATATCTCACTTCTAACAATACTTAGGGTGAAAATCTCACTTTTATAAATACTTAATTAAATACCACCTCTAAAAATATGTAGTGTAAATCCCAAATCTAAAAATAAGTAGGAAATCACACCTCTAAAAACACTTAGTGAAAATCCCCCTCTAAAAATAGTCAGTGAATATCTCTCTTCTAACAATACTTAGGGTGAAAATCTCACTTTTATAAATATTTAATTAAATCCCACCTCTACAAATACGTAGTGTGAATCCCAAATCTAAAAATAAGTAAGGAAATCACACCTCTAAAAACACTTAGTGAAAATCCCCTCTAAAAATAGTCAGTGAATATCTCACTTCTAACAATACTTAGGGTGAAAATCTCACTTTTATAAATACTTAATTAAATACCACCTCTAAAAATATGTAGTGTGAATCCCAAATCTAAAAATAAGTAGGAAATCACACCTCTAAAAACACTTAGTGAAAATCCCCCTCTAAAAATAGTCAGTGAATATCTCACTTCTAACAATACTTAGGGTGAAAATTCCACTTTTATAAATACTTAATTAAATACCACCTCTACAAATACGTAGTGTGAATCCCAAATCTAAAAATAAGTATGAAAATTCCACCACTAAAATTACTTAGTGAAATCTCACTACCAAAAAAAGAAGAAGAAAGTTAATAAACCTTAATATACACAAATTTGAAACACGTGTATGTCTTATTTCTATAATTTAAAGAAACCTCCGAGAGAAATGGAAGGGATATTTCCCTCCAGAAAAATGTCTGTATAATTTACGACGTCATTATCAGACGTTTTCTTCTAAAATGGTGTCTGTAATGTTTCGAGGGAGGCTATACTCGTAAATTGCATAACCCTTAAGGGTATTATATTCACAATTTTAACTATCAATGTTGAATACAGCGGTTATATTGATTCAGTGAGATGAATAAAATAATGACTTATATGAAGTATCAGATATATTTGGGAGAATGTGTTATGAAGAGTTATATCTACATTTTCCTACAAGAAACTTTAAGTGACTTTATTAAAATCTGTGTTCATCCATATTTTAATATTGTTCAACTTAATGAAATATAAATTACTAATTTAAATTCCGCATCTGTTTTGGTACTATGAATCAGAAATATTTTTTATGATTGTGTTTAAACTCGAGTGTGTTAAGAACTCCTATAAGTCAACAAAATGTGTCCTTTTGCAGGCCTATGTACAGTGGTACCTTATTATATTGACAAAATGAATTTAGAGTTGATCTTTTAAAATACGTTATACACTTACACTCACCCTTACTTTAAATATATATATATATATATATATATATATAAATTTTAAAAGTTTCCAAAAAGTCCTACCCCCTCTTATTTTTTTTTAATAATGGAAATAGACAGATTTGCTTTGGGGAAAGTTTAGATAACCAAAGGAGGAGTTTTTTGAAGTATAAAAATTTTGAACCCTTACTCCCAAAATGGAGTTGTTTGGGGGTAAGTCAATAATTTTAAATAGCAACCCCTATTTATAATTATTAACGTAAAATTCACAATTCGATTGGTTGCTATATGGGGTAGGATGAACGTAGAGACCTCTGATTTGCGCCATTATTCTTATATTGAAAAGACCTTTAAAATGAGGTATCATTCAATAGGGGTTGCTATTTAAAATTCTTGACTTATCCCCAAACTACCCCATTTTGGGGGTAAGGGTTAAAAATTTTGATACTTCAAAAAACTTCTCCTTTGTTAGAGGGGCTGGGACTTTATGGACACATAGTATATATATATATATATATATTTATACGAACTTTAACAAACCATAATAATTTAGTCATTTAAAATGAAACGATAGCGATTAAAATTGTTGTAATCGGTAATAATGTATTAAAATATCCTTAAAGTAGTATTTTAAAATCCTTATAATAAAAAACTTCATTAAACAAGTAAGTATATTTTAGAAAGTAACTCCTCTTTGAAAGTATTTTAATCATTCAAAGAACTTTCAATTTCCTTGCTCGAAGATCTTGTCTCATTCGTTCGTTCAGATAAATAAAATTTAAAATTACTTAGGGGAGAATTTGTTACATTTAATGGAAACAAAGACAATATTATCCGGTCTACTTCAACTTTCATCTTCTTGCATCATTTATTTATAACGAACACAAACACTTTTAAGCTCTTTATACTTGATTGCTTTTGTACTTGTAACCATTAAATCCATTATTTTTGTAAGTATATTATTAATATATACATTACAGTAGAATATATATTTACATTTTCAAATATTTATTTTTATTGTTTAAAAATTACAATTGTTTGTTAATAGTAATAAATTATTTATGTTTAGATATCTAAACATATACATTAAAAGGGTAAAAAATAATCTATGAATACGTTAAATATTTTGCATATTTTTAGGTATTTGAATATATAATTTTTTAATGTAAACTCTCTAACTTTTTATTTATTTCATTTCTGACTTGAGTAAAACAATACCAATTCCTACATACAGAGCATCCTGGTAAGACATACTTCACAGGTTGGACCAAAATAATGAAAAAAGTTCAGCCTATGTCCGGAAACTCCATTTCCGAACAATCTGCCATTTTGTTTTAAAAAACATTAGAAGTAAGTAACATTTTGAGTTCAGATTCGATATAAGCATTTATTATGTAACTTTTTACAAGTTTACGAAAACAAAAACTTTTTTTTTATAGTTTCAAAATGGCCCCTGTAAACATTTTTAAAACATTATATCAAAATTACTAAAGTACAGTTTGTGTACCATGATTAAAACTATAATTTGCAAGATTTTTGTTTAAATTAGAGGGGTTGTCAACCACTATTGGCCAACAAAGTGTATTCTATAGCACGACATTCTACATTAACCACGACATACAGTTTTTTAATTAAATGATCTTTGTCAAAATTGTGTTACTTGTTGTTCAAAGAAGAAAAACTTTCGGTCGTCATCGCCATATAAATAAAGGAAGAAAAGAATAAAAAATAAAGACATCCTCCTAGCCCTTAAATATTCTTAAAGTATCAGGGTCAGAAGGGAATAAGAGTTGGTCAATAAGGATCTGATAGGAAAAGTGAAAGGGTGGAATTTAACCCAAGACTACTTTAAAAAGGTGTAGATCTAGGTAGGTTCCCTCGGGATTGTTATTCCGAAACGAGGAATCGTTGATAAAACTTGTTTAATTATGTACGTTACGCTTGTTGTACAAGAAATAATTAAAATGTATATGCAAATTTTAGTAAAATTGTATACTATTGTCATTTAAGTGGAGTAATAATGAATAAAACTCTATTATTTGCAGCCATTAAGGAGTTCCCTAGCTGCTGCTACCGCTCTCCCCAGTGCATGTCTGTGGGGGAGGGGGGTATTTTTAATGGGTTGTACTCTCATTTACCGACGGGTTAGCCCCACAGTATCTTCTCAGGAGATAGATCTGCGTAAATGCATTTATACCTCCCTAAAAAAATAAAAATAAAAAATATATATTAAAAAAACTTTATTACAATTTTCTTGTTGTACTTGTTAATAATATGTTAGTAATAATAATAATTCTTAAAAACGCTTAAAAGCAGAGCACGCCGATAAGTAATTATCATAACAATAACTCCATTAGGCAGATATATTTACAAACTAATTCTCTTTGAAAATATTTTAATCATTCAAAGAACTTTCAATTTCCTTGCTCCAAGATCTTGTCATAATAGGTACACTCCGATAAATAAAGAAAATACATTCAAAGGAAACTGACGATATTATCTGAAATTAATTTAACACTCGTTTTCTTCCATCCTTTATTTATAAAGAAAAGAAATACTTTTAACATTTTTAAACTTGATACCTTTTGTCATTGTAAATAATTAAATCCATTTGTTTAATACACTTTGTTGAAAAAAAAGTAGGACACTAAAGGTTTTTTGTGTAATTCTATAAAATATGTCAGATGATAATGTATTGTTTCTAATGAACTACAACTCTGTATTTCCTTAATATTTAAATTGACCAAAAAAATACAACTACAGAATTTTGTATATAAAACCTAATCTAATCTTTAAAAAATTGTAGGGAAGCCTAAAGTGTTGAACTGTACGTGGTTAAAACCAAATGATTTTCTTTAATCATCCTACCCTCTGTAATGATTATTTATTTATTTTTTATTTTTTGGTGATTTAGACTCGAAGCCCCTGTACGTCACCTAAGGCTTATTGTCCTCTCCAATAGAACAAGCAGTGTAGACTAGCCTTTAAACCTTCACTAAGTCTCGAGTTTCTTTCCCTGGCAGTCTCAGCGGAATGTTTACACACCCTGCATGTTATGCCCAATTTAAGAAGGTGCTTTCTCTGAAATCCCCGTGTCCAATAATAAGCATCTGCTTTAGACGTCCTCGACTCAAACCCTCCAGCCATCAGTAGCTCTGACAAGTCTTTTGACTAATAAACGTCATAGGCAGTTGATTTGTAATCACCATGGGCAAGTAGTGCTGCACTCTTTCAGGCCAGATTGTCTGCACGCTCGTTGCCCACGTTATTGTTACGCAGCTAAGGTGCACATTGTTGAGACAAGCAAGTGTCGAGAGGTTTCAAAAATATTTGCAAACAAGCCTTGAGGGAATTTGAGTTGAATCAAGGGCTTTGACGGTGACGGTGGCTTGACTCCGTAATGCCGATGATAATTATTTGTAATTTGGTGGAAATTTAAGTTTTATTTTCGTGAATATTGTTTTAGGAATTGTTATCGTAATAGTAGATGAGTTAAAATTTTTTTTTATTATCTACGTTAAATGAAATGAAGTGTATATGCAAATCAGATGACAAAACATTGTTCATTGTTTTAAAACAAATTTCTATATTTACCGCCGCCTCGTCGAGATTTTAACCAAAACTAGATAAAAAATCTATGATGCACCAAACTGAAAAATTTGGAATCTTTAGACCACCCCTTCTTGAGATAATGTGAAACAAAAATAACAAACTACATTTTTAGTATAGTCAGATGGCTCTAAACGTTAGCAAATTTTAGCATCAATACAACACTCACTGAGTAATTGGATAGTACAAACCGAAGACTAACTTTCATAGAGTTAAAGGAATTAATAGCTACTGTAATCCTTTTCTCATACATTACACAGTAAGTACCTTATATAATATGAGGATTAGGAGATATAAGCTGGATTAGCTTTTAAACCTCTTAAAGGTCATACTGCGGAGCTATAAACCTACATATTCTTTAATGGCTGATCTTTTAACGAGCACTTATAAAAGTTTTATTCCTGTATATTTATTTTTCTAAATGAGCTCTAGTTCGGTGCTATCATTATCGCTTTTAGTCTGATCTGGCGGCTCAAAATGTTTTGATTGACCCCGCATCATTTTTATTTCTCATTGTTTAAAAGTGAAACACCTTTCAGTTATCAACGCCTTATAAAAAAGAAAGAAAAGAATATAAAATAAAGACACTCTTAGCCCTGTAATACTCTAATGGAATTAGGCTCGGAAGAAAACAAAAGTTGGTCAAGAGAAACCTGATAGGAACGGTGAAAGGGATCAAACAGAAGACTACATAAAAATGTGTAGATCCAGTTACGATACCATGGGATTTCCAACCCAGTGCTCCCAAATAGATGAGCCAACGAGGGTGACCCTCTAAATAAATAATAAATAATTACTTATTGTGCCTTATTTTTAGGCACAAGTGGGGAGCTACAATTGGAAATTCTAGTTGTGAAAATCAAAATCACGATGACGGAAACTCGAATTGCTGACCATTGAGATAATCTAGGCCATTCAAGGGCTGTTACACCACGGGATTGCGATAGGAATTGATACACCTTAGTTTTGTAAATCTTTATCCTTGTATTTTTAAAAGTTCCTATTTATAACTTGTATTTATTGTTCCTTCATATCTCTCAAGGGCTCAACCTTTAGTTAGTACGGGCCTGGCAATCCCGAGGGACCATGGATGAATCTACACCTTTATTCCCTATTTTACATAAAGTCTTGGGTTAGATCCCTCTCTTGTATCTTTCCTATCAGGTCTCTCTTGACCAACTATTGTCCGTTTCTAACTCTGGCGCTATTAGAGTTAGGCTAGCTGTCTTTATTTTATGTTCTTTTCTTCCTTTTTTTTTATTATGCGATGATTATGATTGAGAGCTTTTTCACCTGTGATCAACAAGGGAAAAAATATTCCTACATAATAAACAAATAGTACATTTAATTTCGTTTGACAAAAATACTGGGATGGAATAATTTAATTTTATATACGTAATTTTTTTTCTGAAGTATATTGTGGTTTTTCTTTTCATTGCGGTGTATCACTTGCATTTGGTAAAGTAATGCCATCCTGGAGAAAGGAAAAGACTCTGATAAATAGCATGTACTTCCTTCCCCTTTCCATCCATTAAGGACTGTAGTCTCATGTAATAGGGAGATACAACACACGTAATACAATGTCTTGTTTACTTGTGTAATTTAATATCTTTTATAGTGTAAAACCTAGGTCTTGCATTCAGATTTGTATATTGTATTTGAATTTTGTGTAAATAAATCATTTCACACATTTTCGATAATCAAAAACTTAAGATGGTTTTGGATTTTTCGTCAGTTAAAAATCTCAAATTGACATTTGATTTTTCTTTTAAATTTAACAACAAATGTTATATTGGATCTGTGCCTGGTTACTACTTGTATTTTCAAAGGTGTTATAATGAAAAATACACTTCAATCAAGTACATTTTATTTTCAATTTTAAGTTTGATATAACTTATTCAAAATTAGGCCCAATTATTTCTTATGATGTTCAATATTATTTAGGTTTATTTAGGTTCAGGTTCTTTATTTATTCTTATACTCTCTTTTCTAAACAGATTTACAACAACATTGTTGTTACTAACCTAAAGTCATACAGTATTTTAGAATGAAAATAGTTATTCATCTTTATTAAAAAATTTCCTTAAAAAGCTGACGTACTCAAATAACACCTGTGTATAAGTGAACCTAGAAGCCAACAACAATGCAATGTTAACAGATCAAAAGACAATAAATCATGGGCTCTGACGTTCTCTTTATCTCTCGAACCAAAGTTGATAAATTATTTATCAACATGTTTTCAATATGTATTAAAATCTGGTTATTTACGAAAGTTATTATTGACGATATAATAAGATTCAAGTAAAATTTAGTTAATTCTTAAATAAGGAAGGCTTGTAATGTATAAAACTTCAATAATACAAGTTGTTTCATAAAATCTCCTTAAAGAAATATTTTATTCAACTCTTTCTATGTATATCGGAGATGAACAGACTAATGATTTTACATTTTTCAAGAAATTTTCTCTCCGTTCTTCTTCTTCTTCTTCTTCTTCTTCTTCTTCTTCTTCTTCTTCTTCTTCTTCTTCTTCTTCTTTCTTCTTCTTCTTCTTCTTCTACTTGTATTTTTCCATTTTTTCGTTTTTCATTATTTGTTTATTTTTGCAAAACATTTTCTCCCACTTCTTTTTCTTCGTGATTTTTTTTCCATTTTTCATTTTTTTGTTCATTTTTTTAATTTTCTCTCTTCTTCTCAGAGAATCGAATGATTTTACATTGTACAACTTTGATACTAATCCATTTTTGAAGACTGAAATCTTAAATTTATTCTGAATAAGTTCAGGAACTGGGTTAACTTACAAAGATACTGGCGCCAGAAATGCTCTAATTGGATACAATATACTAGACTTAGTTTTGTGATTATTCTAATCGGGACTCATTCTTCTATAAGGTTCTCTTGTTTTATTAATTATCAATTTCTTAAATATTAAAATGCTTACACGTTATGGCCAAACAGATAACAAAGACTTTAAGCTTTCTCCTAATTAAAAATCTGTTTCATGCAAACGACTGATGTAGAGAGTATTTCAAAATTGTGCGGCAATATTTCTGACTTAATTGACGTAAAAGCTAAAATTAAGGAAAAATTTTATATAATTATAGATCCAGGAACTCTTCGTTTTCCGTCTTTCGGCCATTTTGTGTTTTTATAAAAACATAATATATATCTTTGAGAGTGGGCAAGATTTTAAGTGAAGATTTTGAAAACGCATTATTTATTCAACGTTTTACTAGTGTATTAGAAAACCAATACTTTATTTTGTATATTTTAAAAATGGTGAACTATTGAACTTTTCAATGTCGATATGCCTAAAATCCATCCAAAATATTTACAAGAATGAAACGATTTTACTTTTTTAATGAAAAACAAATGACTTTTTTATTATTTTTTGTAGGTCAATGGATAACGAAGTTTACGACAAAAAACGAAAACATAATTTCTTGGTCTACAACAAACAAAATTCGTCTAACCAATAGCCTATTTTAGAATTATGATAATTTTTAATATTACTATTAATTTTTGCTCAAAAATGTACCAAAAATTAATATAAATTAACTGTTTTAAAATCAAAACTGGTGTTGAAAAATTTTATAACTTTTTGTCTATAACTCGTTTATTCACAGTAAAAATTAAAAAATCTTTTCATTTGTTGTAAGAAAGGAAAATATTTTTGTTTTTTGTAAATATTCAGTAGTGTTAATGTTTTCGAGGTATTTGTCATTGAATATTTTAAATTTCCGCCATTTTGAATATAAATAATACGTAAACCAAACATTCATTTCATATCTTTTCTAATTACAAAGATTTTTTTTTAACATAAACTGTGCTTGACAATGAAAAAATAAAATTTCTGAACCGTTATTCATATAAACTTTTTTATTGTGTATAACTCTAGAATAGCTAATATTACCGTGAAATTTAGAATCACCCTGAATATTTAGTTTCATTTCCTATATCTTTAAATTAGATAGAAATATTGAAACGCTGTAATCTATTCTTAAAATTCGTTAGGTTGTATTACATGGTAAGTACTATGTTCAATTTCTATTGTATAATTTTCACTAATTTCGTTGGAACAATTGGTCAAAACAAATAATCTGATTTTCAAAATTCATAAGCGTTTTTGGCTATCAAACTAGGTATCTAAATGCAGGATTTTTTTCTTAAGGAATTACTGAATGGAGAATTAGCCTCAAGATAACATTTAGTGTATTTAAAAAAAAACAGACTGTGTATATTGTGCTTCTTATAGCCTCTAATTGGACAAAATCTACAACTTTTAAATTGGTCACAGAGGTGTATCAGATTGGAAAATCATTTGTAAAATATTATTTGCTCGTGGAAATTTTTAAGAACGCATGAATTCTGAAATAATTTTATTGACCTGAAAGAAAGGTTTAGGACACTCGATAAATACTATGAATCATATGTGGAGAATGAAATAAAGTACAGTACTAGATAAATGCAATGAAAAGAGTTTTGCCTTTGTAAAAGAAAATTGGCAAGACGGGGACGGCCATTTTGGAGCAGTGATTAAATCATGACTCATAATAATGTAAGCATAATGATAGGCCTAGACAACTAATATAAAAAGATTAATTTGAATAGCGTGTTTTAAAAAAAAATGAAAGCTACAATAATTTCTATATACACACTTTATGTACAGGCTATGGTAAGCTGATTTAATATTGTTAAAATCTTTGGTTAAATCAATTTTAATTGAATCTAAGAATGCTTTACTTATCTATTTAGAGAGTCACTTTGATTTACTGTGATTTAAATTGATTTATCTCCTTTAGAAAAATTTAACTAAAATCTTAGGTTAATTTATAGTAAGAAATAAATACCAAAATATGTTTTACACAATAACCATAAAAGAAAACTTTAATGACATAAATAATTAATTATGGTTCACAAATAAATTTCAAATCTTTACAATTATTTTAAAATATATTATTGTCTCTGATCCCTTCACTGAATGTTAGTTTGGGATTCTGAATAACTGAATTATACATAAAATTCACTTGAAATTCTATTAAAATATTATCAATATCATTTATACAAATTGAGTTATTAAAAGAATTATAATAGTCTCAGTCGGGTTTTGTTCGTATTTTAAACTTAAATTACAAATCTCGGGCTAGGGGTATTCGGCCGGATACATCCACACCTACAGTTAATTACAGTTTGCATTTAAATCTTAAATTAACTATTAACTAACTTAAATCTAGTGAGAACATTAAATGATGAGGTTGATTATTAAAAAAAAAAAAAAAAGTTCTAAAGTGTCTTATCGTAGTAGGCTTTGGTACACAAAAGTTTGGATCACTATAAGATTTTTTTGGTTATTAATTTTGATGAAAATAGGAGTTCATAACCATGAAATGTTCATATAATTGGCTTTCTCTCACCCAGTATCTGTTGTCTTCTTCCTAGTAGTGATTCCTGGACGTTTTGAAGTCAAAATCAAATGAATAGAGCCGGCGTGAATTTTATGCGTCCGTCCCGGTTAAGCGTCTCGAGATTTCATCTGTTGGTGCATGTCATCTCTTTGTTGTTCCGCGAGGTTCTTCATGTCTTGTCGGAGTTGCTGGTTCTGTTCCTTGCACTCCTCTCGTAGTTCACTGTACTGCATATGAAACTCTTCTCGTAACTCTGCCCGCAATGACTGGTTCTGAACTTCAATCCTCCTTCCGAGTTTAATTTGAACAGCGAGTTTTAATTTATAATTCGCCGTTTCCTCCGCTCTATTTATTTCAATATTTTACGATCTTTAACGGATATCGTAAACAAATTAAAGTATTTCGTTAACCAGAATGTTTTTTTAACACATCTGTTTATAATTTTCCCGAATATTTAGAAATGTAAGGCTCTAACTACGTGTAAAATTGACATTAAGTGAGAAGGAAAAACCCTTGTTATACCCTGCTTCTTGTTGTTCTCACTTAACCCAAAGCTTGGACCTTAACTTATGTTGACCTTGATCACCCCCTCTCAACCCACCCCCTACTATGTGTTGTTTATATTATAACTTGGCACTTGTAAATAATTAATAAAGGTCGACACTAGTAGTGATACTAAAATCATTTGTGGATTGTATTAGCGTTTTATTTTGTCCTTCTAACAATCGCCTTAAATAAAATGTTGCGTACGTTAATAAATTGCATGAGTTGATATAATATGATTATGATTTGGAATTTAATACATATACCAACGTTTCTAATTCAAAAAAAACACATAATTGATAGTGAATAGACTCAATTTAAGACTAATTTTGCATTTAATTTACTTTAAAGTTTTATTTCATTTTATGTAAAATATAGTAATGTCTAATTAAAATGTCAAAATGGCGGACATTTTAAATAGTTTTTAATTAATATCTCGTTTTTTATTCAACATATTAATTTAGATGTGAATTTCAAAATTGCAATTCTGCTATTTTGTACTAACTCCACACTTCTACGATCACACATAACTAAGTTAAAATCAAAATGTAATTTCGAACGCTCATCTCCTAAGAAAATAATATATACATAATATATAGTCGAGTTACTGACACGAGTGTAGAAAGTGAGCGCTCCTTCAGATATATACAGCTTCGAGGCACATCGGGGTCGAAACAGTGCCAGGAGTGAATCGAGTGGAGACGTTTTAAAATATACACATCTACCAGCTGACGTCAAGAAAGTAATGCTATACTCCAGTATGAAGTTCAGAAAACCTTTGTACAACTCTTTTAAACAAAGTTACCTTGCTAAGACCCCTTGATCCACAATTAACATTTCCCACAAACTATTGGGCATTTCGTTTAATAGTATCTGCTTATATCACATTGTTTGCTAACTACCCAGTTTTCTATTGATGGTAGTAATGTTATCATCTTCAAGAAAAACCGTGCATTAACCATTTATAATTAACATAACAAAATAATATATTAAACTACTATCGAATTACTTCTTTACGGAAAATATATTTTCCGTTGAGCGACTATTAATCTTGTGAAAATATCGTATAAGACCGATCGCATTACAGAGTCTTATCAGAAGCTCTAGTGACAAATAGTGTCTCTCCTTTCACACTTGAGAAATGAAGACAAAAGATAAATCGGCATAAAAAATACACCTTCTTTCATTTAATTGTAGGGACTTTGGAAATGAAATTACACAGCGCTCAAAAAACTTTGGTAAGAGAGGAAGCTAATTTCCCTGAGGTCTGTCCTTCATTCTTGATTCTCTATCTTTCTTCTAAAAACATATTTTTAATTTAGACTGTGTAAGAAAAATAATGGAGTTGTATTTATTTAAATATAAAAAGTTATTAAAGTGAATAAAAAAAAGTAAACTATAGTCTTAATTTTAAGAGTATACTTAATTGCCACCATTATATAATTGACATAATAAAAATCGTTTGCCAAACAGTAGTATCATTCCTGATCTAAAATTTTATAGAAACATAAATATAAATTATATATTATATATATATATATATATAAATTATTATATTATTTTTTAATTACTTTTGTAAGTCAAGTTATAGTTAACAAATTTATTATTCAGTATTGTTATACAAATTATTAGGTTGACATTATTTTATTCTTATTATTGAGACCCAAAGTGTTACATTATAATCATAATTTTGATTCATAATTTTTCATCGAAAATCTTCCGATTTGAGCTTATCTAAAAATTAGAATAGGCAGAAAGTTTTACACAACTCTTTAATATATAAACATAAGACTTGAAAATCGCGTCAAAACAATTTACAAAATAATGTTTTAGGTGTATATAAAAAGAAAAACATTTTAAAATTTATCTAAACCTAGTTTGAAGATAACAGTCAAATTTATGTATGTAGGAACAAACAAATATATTTTTGGGTATTATAAAATTATATTTAAAATTATCTACTTTTAAACAATTCGTATCATTATAAATTGTCATGATATATCAAATGATTTTAGCTTTCTACACAGTTTAGTTCATATGCGTTTTGAGGGTCATCGACTTAATACAAAAAGAAAACGGTTTTTGTAAAGATGTGTTTTAACATATCTGCCTTTACTCTATCCTAAACATTATTTATCTTATTAATTATTTTTTAACTATCTACTATTTTTTAATTTCTTTATTTACCGAAATTTAAAATTTACGGATATCTGCTTATTAAACCAAAACTCAGAAATCCTTTTTTTCCCAAGGTGAATTTTAACAATTTATATTGATCTTTTTTCTAGAACCAAAACGAAACTTATTGACCACTATTTCCCCAACCATGAACATCCCCTAAAAAGATTAATATTTCTAGTTAATCCAAGATATTTTTTATCAAAGTTTAGGGATTTAGTAATTATTTCGGACACGCTGTGTCAAACCTCAGTGATACAAATGACAGATTTGAGTATATTAGAAAGTTCCCAAATGAAACTAATGTTATCATCTGTAAGATCGACAAAAGAAGCATAAAGGTACAATTATTCCACCTTTAATATTTGAAAATTTTTATAGAGATTGTACGACTTCTTGCGAGGGATGTTTTCACGTGACGAAGGATGTTGCACTTGACATTTGAAACTTCGTTAATGTTCAAACAATAAAATTGAATCATTTGACGGGGACACACAACAGATGCTTTTAACCCATGATTACATTATTAATACTACATTGTTTGATTGAAACCTTTGGATTGCTTTTTCATATATATATATATATATATATATATATATATATATATATATATATATTAGTTTACTTTATTTATAACAATCCCTTTAATAACATTTTTTCATCAATATACCTACTGCCATTCCATCTTTAAGAGACATCTTCAGGTTTGCTCATTGTCACGAACACAAATTACACACTTAAGTTTAAATTAAAAAATTGATCCGCCAAGATTCTAGTAGTGATAAGTTGCTAAAAATCAAGGTCTGGAAATTAATTCAAATAGGACTGGAAATTGATTCAAACAAGACCGAAAACCATCAAAACATAGTTGTCTAATTAGATGATATCACTTTGCCAGCTTTTAAAGCATCAGACATGAAAGCCTACCTGGGGTTTGGTGATGTGTCCATACTCCATACTCCAGAAGAAAGACAAGCCATTGGAAAATGCCGCTGAATATAATAGTGTCATTGTCATCGAACCCTAATTAAGCTTTCGATCCAAAACCGGGTAATACTTGTTTGGATACCAGACGACAGATCAATAAAAAGACGGATAAACTGGCAAAAAAATTTACGAATAAATCCTCTGTAGCTGTTATTAATTAAAAATCTCTATTATATATTAATGACCTCTTTAAGAAAGGGAAAAAATGTATCTACTAAAATTACGCTTAACTACTGCCCCCTCTGTTTGTAAATTGTCTTAAAAACTTAACTTAACCCTAATTACATTAACTGAATTAAGTGAAACTCGGATCCTATGTTTTTATAACTATTTATAAATATAAATTTAAACTACAATACTCCAAAAATTGCGCTCATACACACAAATTTATTTAAAATTATAATGCGCATTCTATATTATAATACTCTATGCCCTTAATTCAATAATAAAACTAAATAATACAATTAAAATATTTTCCATTTTAATCATTCAATATTTTACAAATATTTTTACAGTAGCAGGTATGTGAAAAATAACTAAATAATCTCTTATTTCAAAACGTATTATGGCACTTTTATAAAAAATAAATTACTTGATACAAAATAAAATACACCAATAATAAAACAAAAAATAAATAATAATGAACATTATATAACTTTTTTCTCTAAAATATCATAATAGATAATAATAAAACAATACTGTATACATACAATACACGCATACAACACATTTCTATTCCTATATTTTATAAACGACTTTAATTTTCTTGACATATATTGTAGATTGAGCTGATTTGATGATTTTTTTTTTATATATATATTGTAGAGTTTACGCCTTACTTTCTTCAAAAAAAATATGAAACCTAAATTATCAATTGTACTTTTTGATTAATAAAACTTTTTAATTCCTTTTATAAGATATAGCATAGTGATTTTTTAAAAGCATTGGATAAGTGATTGGATAAAACATTATGTTATCAGGGGAAAAAACACTGATATAATATACAGTGGTTGTTTATTTCACATCCTTTAGGCCGGTATTACACTATAATAGTTCTATGTCATATATCTATTATCAAATATTTAATATCTGTGATGAAATATATTACAGTGTGATGGACCAACTATTATAATAGTTGAACTATGATCAATATGTCTATGATCATATGTTCTCCTAGAGAGAACATATTATAATATTTCCAATCAAAATGGCGTCTAATAAGTTTCAGTGGACGATAATAGCTACAAAATTTCTAATTTCGGAATACGAGGCAAATGAAATGCTGTATAATGTAAAAAATAGTGACTACAAAATCTTTCTAACCCACAATCTTTTCCTTTTATTTCTTTGATTTAGCTGTTTTTACGTAAAAATAAACAAATAGTCATTATAGAGCTTAAACAAGCACCAAAAGCAAAAAACTGTTGTTCATCCATTTTGACACAACAATGTGATCAAATTAATGACAGAGTAAATGTCAAAACATTTTTATAATATTTTTTCATCATACCTATATCATCATATATTTGATAATAGATGACATAGAACTATTACAGTGTAAAACCGGCCTTACAGGTCATCGACAAGTGAACAGCTGTGAAATTTGAAACTAGTAGTGAAATAATCAAGATTGAAAAGTTTACATTTTCTCATAACATAGCGTTCATTTTTATTTTATTCTGACAAAACATCAATTAATACAATTTATCTGGGTGTACAAACTGTTGTTTTGTTATCAAAAATATGTACACACATTACTTTAACCGGTTTGTGAAAACATGACTTAATTAAGAACATACGTAACTTTTCTTGAAAGTTCGCCAAATAATTTTAATTATCCAAATAATACACTCCATTTACGAACAATGACAGATTACAAGTCATATTAAACTGCTATTATATTCAGTACATTTGTTCAGCTAAGTGGCTTTGAATATCAAAGCAAATGTAGCGAGATTAATTCAACTAATACTGTGGATGTAATTACAGTATGATTCAGCTCATTGCAGTTTGATTAATCACGTGGTTATGTTGGGAGAACAATGATTTAACTGACTCATAATTTCTGGAACATTTTAGGAAAGAGTGTTTCTTCTCTTCAAACAAACTATCACATTATTCTGTATAAATAAATAAAAACATTTTCACGGGCGCCATCATTGTACTTTTACAGTCTCATCATTAAATATAACACAAACAAAACCTCTAAATGTAATGCTAAAATCTTGATTTTCTAGGCCTTGTAGGAAATGTAAAATATAAGACAACAAATACTTTGTGTTAATATAACAAAGGGTTTTATCCGGTAGGGCAAGTTTGTTTAAAACATTCGTTACACAGGTTTTCTGAACCTTGAAATTGCATATATATCGCTACTTTTTTGACGCGCACATTTGGGCAAAATCACAAAAAGACGGTCAAAATGTTAAAACGTTTTTTTAATTCTGATAAAATTTCGTATACGAGGTTGCTAATTACAATTCTAACTTTCAAATTAATGAAAAACAAAATGGTGACCAATATGGTGGACTAAAAATTAAAATAAATTATCTAGTCCATCAATTTTTATGGAACTTCGTATATAGGTATTTTCGAGGTTGCTGATTACGATTCCAACATTAAAATTGCAAAAAACAAAATGGTAGATTCAATAAGGTGGACTATATATTCAAAAAAAAATGTTTCCTATTTAAATTATTTAAGAAATACTCGAATTCAGCATTATTCTAAAATGATTAAAAGAGTAACATTTCTACTTATTTGCAGAATGGCAGTTTTGGCAGATTCAAAAGATAATATTTAAAGATTCATTAGATACTATTACAAGCTATATATCCCTATAAATTTCGTTGCGGAATTACGTGGGATTTATAACTTTTCGATATTTAAAGATCAAAAATTGTTAACAAATATTTCAATTTACAAACAATAACATTAACATTTCTAAATGAAAAGTTTCATATTTTTTTAATGATTTTTCTACATACCATCAGAAAATCTGACAACACTGTACAAAGTTACAACATGCTTGAAGGAACAATTAAATACTGCCCTTTCTGTAGCTCAGAAGTTATTCACTATAGTGCAACTTGTAATTTTGATGCTGAAGCGCAGGTATTAACGAAACCCCTTTTTCTAATTGTGGAATGTGACAATGTGAATCACACTGTGACCAACTGTAGAATAAAAATTCCTTAAATAGTAACTGTGTTTTTTGAATTTTTGCCAGCTTCTGTGGATTTTTCCCCGCTGTGCTTCGGCTAGGCCTTAACGAATCTCGTAAATTGTAAGTATTGTAAAGTCTCCAATCTCATTGCTTGTGTCAGTGTCTCGGACATAACGGATCTCAAATATCTTTATTATATTTACTTTTATTATTTTTTTGTAAAGTGATGATAAGAAAGGGAGTTTTTTATCTTAAAACAAGAAGAAAAACTCTTAATTTTTTTAAATTTATTTTGCACATTCCTTTTGAAGTTTACCTGATTAAAACAAGCGTATCTACAGACAATTCTTATCAGAAGTCTAAATAAACAATATCCACAACTTTATGACAAAACTTTATTATCATGACTTAAAACACATATTTAGAAGATAATTACTGTTGGAACAAAATTCTAAAATGCTTTAAAATAACCTTTGTCTACAGTTGTTGACAAAGTGGCATTTTGTTCATTTAAATTAGTTTGCAAAACAGCTGATTTCTCAACAGTTTCACTTTGCCCACTACTTTGCTCACTCCGAATGGCAACCGAACAAATCGAAATTTAGGTTAAGTTTATTTGAATTGATTTATAATATACAGGAAATGTCCCGTATGTATGTTAGATTAATTCTTACATGTAAAATAACATAAATAAACAACAAAACAATTTTTTAAAGTTGAAAAAGGAAGTAATTATTCATAAAGATGATTGACGGTGTATGTTCACGGAGAGTATTTTTCGTTTACCGAGTTTTGAAGTTGGCAATCCCGTTTCCTCAACAATACACCTAAGTTATTTATTTGTAATATTCATAAATAACCTCAGTTTTGACGTGAGGTTGAACACTATTGTATTAAATTAATGTTTTATTAAATTGTGTTACTGCTGAAGTATGTTTTTTATTTAACACAAAATAACAACTGTAGACAAAGTATAATGTGCAATTCGTGAACAAAGTGTCTTTTTTAAACTCGATGAAATTGACGCACTCGGCAAGCCTCGTACGTCAACATTTTTCAACAAGTTTAAAAAAGTGCCACTTTGCTCACTAGTTGCACAAATAACTATTTTACTTCTATAAATAAATTTAATTTACAAACTTGCTAAATGGAAATTACTGCATAATTGAATAATTGAATATTTTTATCATCAAAAATCTCAATTCCGAATGTGAAACTTGATTCCATGTTATTTATCGGTTAAATTTACAGCTTATTTATTAATTCTATCCATTTTTATGAAATAGTAAATCGTATCAACATGTTTTTAACATGTTTACAATTTTACAATTTCATTGTGTATTTTTTAAAGTTGTTATTCATCAATTCCGCATACGGAAACCCTACTTGTGTCCAGTATTAATTCCCAAATTGACAACCCTGTATAATAAACAAGTCTAACTGCAGTTGTACAAGCTAAGTGCTCGTAATTAAATTAGCATGTTATCCTTGGTAGGTTACAAGCTGAACCAATCGAAATAATGAGACAAGCATTCAATTCAAACTACCAGAATATGGCGGCGTTGGTTAGGCAATCTAGATACAACTTTGTTTTACAACTATAATTTGCATTTTTTTCAGGCGATTTAATATCTGATGTTAATAGATGTTCAATGAACACTGTGGTGAATGTGAACACTATAAATCACTGAATCCCCTGCCACAAGTTTGGTACAATAACACAAACACAAATAAAACAGGGCAAATAAATATTTCATTTTATTTTATTAGTGTTTGTGTTATTGTACCAAACTTGTGGTAGGGGATTCAATGATTTATAGGGATCTGATGTTAACATTGAAGTGAAATAAATTATAGAAATCGCAATAAATTACATTTTTTGTTTTTGTTGTTTAAAGAAGAAAAACCGCTCTATAATCATCGCCTTATAAAAAATAAAAAATTTAAAAAAAATAGAACAATATATAATAAATAAAAGACCACTTGCTATATAATACTCTAATAGCGCCAGAGTCGGAAGAGAACAAGAGTTGGTCAAGAGAGCCCTAAGATAAGATGGAAAAGGGCCATTTAACCCAAGGAATCTATATGAAAAGGTGTGGATCCAGCTAGGCACTACACGGTTCCATCCAGAGCTAACGTCTGAAGATGGAACATTCATTCCGAAACGTGTAACGCAACGTTACAAGTAAGTCACACAATGTGGAATAAGTAAATATATACTTATCTTAGAATCTATCACACAAAACTTGGATAAACCAAATTATCTTAAACTTGGATACTACCACATAAAATGGAGTTTTAATTAGACTCCAGTCGGGCATAAAAAATATTAAGATGAAGCTTCTAAAAACCAATTTATATAAAATTGGACTAAAATATGCTGCCATAAAAATAAATAATACAGCAATTTAAATAAAAGAACCTGCTCGAAGAATGTGGGTAAAATAAGAACTTAAGATTTTTGTACTCGAAAAAGATATAATTAAACCAAAACTCATCATTTCCCTTTTATAATTTCTTAATACCGTCCATTAAAAATAACAGAATTCAGTTCGTCAAGAATTCTATTAGACAAGTAATCCTACAAGATCATTCAAAACAAACAAAAAAGTTTCGCAATCTTAAAAGTCAACAGAGCTCATTAACGATACGGTCAAATGTCAACATACAATCTGTAAGTGAGTCTGTAATTTAACTTCTATAGATTAAACAACAAAACAATAGACATTCTTAGTACATTTGTAAATGACAACATCCCAAACGACAATAGAAACAAAATAAATATATAAATCCCTGAAGCTGTTGTCAAAGTGTTGAGACATTACAAAATCCAGAATAAAACTCTGTTTTTAATTAACAATAAATTTAATAAACACCTGCATATTCGAAATAACAACAACAATAACAACAAAATTGTAACCGAAAGACAAAATTTAAGTTTGAATTATCTGCTTAGGGACTGTAATTAAATTGAATTTTTGTTGTTGAGATGGTCTGTGGTCGACAATTTTACCATTATTTTTAACCTCCCAGTTTGGCATGCTGCGTTCCGCTCCTATATCGCGGGTTTTTTTCACCGGACCAACCATTTTTGACGCATCTTAAATTAACTTAATTTATAACTAAATAACTTAGTTTAATGCTAATAATTTAGGAATAAAGAAAGACTAATTGGGATTGCAAAAGTGGTTGGAACAAAACCCTAATCAGCCATTTTGGTATCACTACTACAAATTAATTAAATAATTACGGAGTGCGAGGCCCTAAACCCCAAAGGGCCATCCGACCCTTCCAAAAAAAACAACTAGCCACTCATTTGGCTGGTCCCATACATAAACCCTCACAGGATGAAACACAAGTCACTCTTCTGAATGATGCACGCACTATGTGCTCTGTACTCCTGTTGGTCTTGCCTCTGAGAGAAAAATAGTAGAGGGAGAGCTTACCTTATTAACTACCCGTCGGCGGCGGAGCGCCTAAAGGCCAAAGATAGGCAACTTATCGTACACTTGAGAATAAATGCCCTCATCACCAAGGCTAGAAAGCAACACTCTCGTTATATTATCTCGTTTGTCTATAATTCAAAATTTCAAATTTTATTTCAACTTAAATATAAAACTAATAACAATTACGATTTCAACCGAATCACAATTCCATGACAAAAAGTCTGCTCTGTAACTTTTCAGTCGCTTTTATTGTACAACTTTATTGTGATGGAAAAGCGTAGATCTTGATAATAACCTTCCTTTCAAAAGTGAAACGGAGTGTAAGTTTGTTACAAAGGCGAAAGCCAGATGGAGATGTGGAAAAGCAATCGACAAGGAATGGTTCCTTTCTCTCTCTCTCTCTCTTTCTCTCTCTCTCTCTCTCTTTCTCTCTCTCTCTCTCTTTCTTTCTCTCTCTCTCTCTCTCTCTCTCTCTCTCTCTCTCTCTCTCTCTCTCTCTCTCTCTCTCTCTCTCTCTCTCTCTCTCTCTCTCTCTCTCTCTCTCTCTCTCTCTCTCTCTCTCTCTCTCTCTCTCTCTCTCTCTCTCTCTCTCTCTCTCTCTCTCTCTCTCTCTCTCTCTCTCTCTCACACACACCAATGAGTATCACAATGACATCTTTCTCTCTTTTTAAAGAAAATATTTCTCATATCGTATATTATACAGGGTGTGTTGAAAATGAACATAACTACAATTTATGACTGATCTTCTGTGAAGTTTCATTCAAAACTCTTAACGACTTCTTCCGTACATAAACAAGTCGATGGGTGTCATCATGGTACTTACCCAGTCCTATGATACAAATGTAATACAAGCAGATTCTGTAAATATAATGTTCAAAAGTTGGTTTTTTGGGCCTTATAGGAAATGTTGTATTGTTTTGGTAGATCTAGGAGTCTCATCCAGTAGGGTCAATTTTGTTACACAGGTTTTCTGAACCTCATAATTCTGTATATCACAACTTTCTTGACGTTGGCAAGACTGTAACGGATCTCGCAGATGTGTATATTATAAAATGTTGTCCACTCGCTACGCTCGTGTCGGCGACTCAGCAATGCTGCATCTCGTAACTTTAAGAATATAAAATTTTCTCGGGAGGTCAGGGGTTAAGATTACATTTTTTACAAATTGAATAACACAAGAAATATGGCCACTATTTTGACATTTTTTCCATTAGAATTTCAGATTTTCAATAAAATTTTATATTTACATAATACATCCTGTACCAAAATTCATGTTCCTATCTTTATTTTTATGGCCACTATCGTGCTTGTGTACAGACGCCAACGACTACGACATGTACAGTTTCCTGAGACCATAAAACGTGATGATCGATCAAAACCGGAAGTAGAAATGTTTGAATGATTACCAAACTTATACTATACTTCGTATAGTGGGTAAGTAAAATAAACAGAGATTATTATTTTTTTAATAAGCTGAAATAGCTATAGATTTTACCATTGCGGTTCTATTACTAACACATCTTTATACTTTTGAAAAATGTTAAAATTTGAAAATTCTCGAAATTCCGGAGAAGTACTAGTACTCGTTACAGTGAGTGGACCCTAAACTTTTACCTAAACCATCATCCGAGGAGAATAATTCGATTGGTCGCTATGTTGGATAGGATGAACTTAGAGACCTCTAGTTTGCGCCATTATTCTTATTTTTAAAAGACCTTTAAAATGAAGTATCACTCAATAGGGGTTGCTATTTAAAATTCTTGACTTACCCCCAAGCTACCCCATTTTGGGGGTAAGGGTTGAAAATTTTGATAATTCAAAAAACTCCTCCTTTGGTTATCTAAACTTTCTCCAAAGCAAATCTGTCTATTTCCATTAATAAAAAAAATAATGGGGGTGGGACTTTTAGGACACTTGGTATATTTAAATTTACTTAATATGATAAACTTAATGAAAAAGAAAGTCAGAGGTACAGATCACAATGTAAAAGATGTCTCAGACTTGTGATTCATCTGCTTCAAACTTTCAATTTAGCTGTTGCTCTACATTCTGCAACATTTTGCTACTCATATTTAAACAAATTGGTTATTAATTTTAATTATGTTATATACAAAAACAGAGATTTCTGACATCTTAAATTATGAATTGAAATTTAAAGATATACAAAATGTCACTCAGTAAAAGACACGGGTTTTTCTAGAGAGCGAGATTTTTATGTTAAAATTTCTAACCTGTGAGAGAGTATATGTTTTCAAATTTTAAGCTAGATTAAGACCAAAAACAGCAAGTTGAAAAATATGTTTTACGTCTGTCTATAAAAATAACCTGATTACAATCTGCTGTTTAAGTTTTATTAACAATACAAACTTGTTTTACAAAAATGTATCTTATAATCTAGAATTTATATCCTGCCACATGATTTGAACAAGCTTGGCATATGCGCCTCTAGTGGCAGAGATAATATTTAGGTTAAACCTTTCACGTTTGACTGTTTAATTATTTCTCTTTTAATCAATTTATTTGATTTATTCAGCTTCCTTTTGATTATAATTTGGGATTGATACGATAACATAGGAATTGTCAACAACATAAAAATAATAACATTACATACAAATAAACTAAACTAAACAAGTACAACAAACTACAAAACATTAAAAACATAGGTAAATAGTAATATAAACAGTCATTGTGACTGTTTCACCTCTAAACTCCAAAACTCTTCCACTGATTAAAAAACATTACTCTGTTAAATATTCAATTTCTTCTTACATATGGTGACATTTGGAATATTTTTTATATCGTACTGCAATTTATCAAACAGTCTGATTCCCATATGAAATGCACCTGCCAGACATACCAGTAACAGATATACGTTGTCTGGCATACTGGAGGAAATGTTTGCCTCTTGTTTATGCTCACGTTATGAAATTCTGTCATATATTGTTTATACATATATATATATATATATATATATATATATATATTCAAGGCATTGGCATAAACCACATTACTTTAAAGAATGGCTTAACATGATTTTCTACATTGCTCGTACCAAATTCTAATTATACGTTTTTCAATTTTAAATATAGTCTGGGTTTCAGACAATTGCCCACAATATATACAAATACCATAATTTAAAAGAGAATGGAAGTATCCAAAGTAAACAGATTTTAGAGTTATTTTTGTCACTCGCCCAGAGACTACCTATATGGTATAACAGGTACTATTTAGTTTCTGAGATAGTGTTTTCACATGGTCTCTTCATACCCTACAGTTTAATTTATTTTTAATCCCAAAAAATGTATAACATCAGATAAGACAATATTACTGTTAAATAGTATCTTTATAAATAAACATTATTTGCTACACTCTCAATAGTTTTCAATGGAGCATACAATACACTTAACTTAGAATCAATTGGAGATCAATAAACAAGAAGAAAGTCGAAGAATAGAAATGTTAAAGAAGATTTAAAGAGAAAGATGGATTGTGAACAATGAATGGCTTATTATTTTAAGAAGTAAACTTTCTAACACACAAATATATATATATATATATATATATATATATATATATATATATATATCACTAACATTTTCACAATCGATCTTCCAATTACAATTTAGACTCAACCATGGAAATTTTATACCTCACAATCGGGCGGTTCAAATGGTTTTAATCAAATTTAAGTGAGATAAATAAATAAAAATAAACACACAAACATAAACAAAAACAAAATAGTGGTTTTTAATCATTTTTAAAGTAACAAAACGAAACTCAACAATGGGTTGGATACATTATCGTATTTTCAACTACAAAATATTCAAGCGTTAAAAATCTACACGTACAAAATTTGATTAAAATCAGTCGAACTGTTTGTCAGACAGGCGAGTACACAAGCGATAGAAAGACAGACTCTTTTATTAAAACCGTTTATGGGTAGACGATACCCAAAAACGTATAATGGCTCAAAAATGTATAAATCTACAATTGTTTTAAATCGATCTTTTTTTCTCTACATATTATGCAAGAAACTAAAACTGTGCACAAGACTTCAGCCAAGGGTGATTTACGATAACAGGATAGTATCATATGTCTCATTGCTCTTAGAAGGTTGTAAAGTTAGACATTTTACTACTGTGAAGTGTTTTTCCATGCAGGATGTCTGGAAAATATGACTATAAAAAAAACATTTGCATGTAACGTTTTTTCATAGCTATCTTGAGGTTTTATAACCCATAAACTTCGTTCATAATAAAATTAGTCATACTCATAAAATTTAGCTAATGGAATTTACTCCATAAATATTTAAAAGACAGCAAATGATTCTTACCCAGGTGTAAATATAATTTACAAAATAGTGGATTCTATTTATATTATAATTATAAATATTATATTTATTTAGATTTTCAAAAAGAAAATTTATATTATATTTTAATTTGAAAGATGAAAAAAGTTAAAATTCATTCTGCTATTATTTATTTTAAAATGTATCTATAAAAAGAATATTTTTTATTAAAATAGGTTCTATATTATATTATACAGTTAGCAAATATCTAGTTTTTGTGTATACAACTCGTCTCCCAGGATACATCCCATCTATGCATGTCTTGGAAGTCACTGTACAGTTTTCCAATCTGAGATCTCAGCATGTCTAGAATTGGGATAAACCATTTCATACAAATAGTCAAATATAAATAGTCATTTTGTTTAAATTCTGAATTATTCCTCGTGCATCTTTAATAAACAAAAAGTTTTGTGTTCTCCTCACCACATTTAATTGTATTGCTAACTTTATAATGAGGTTAGTGAAAATTGCATTACAATAATGTTAAGCCGTTTGAGCTATAAAAAGAATTCATACAAATTTTCTTACATCACATGGCTGTAAATTTACTCTCAGATGTGTGCGAAACAAATGTTATCAAGTTAAATTTCAGATATCTTTATTGTCCCATACTTCCTTTAAGATGAAATCATAAATTTTAAATAGAAAGTCTAAACAAATATGATTTTAATAAGCAGAACATAATATAATGCCATGAGTGTAATCTGTGGTAACTCAATATAGAGTGAAAACAGAGTTAGAGTCTAAGGATTGAAAAAGAATGACCATTGAATGAGGGTGCATATTAAACTGCACGAGAGACCAACCGGGACTGGAATACTGGTTAAATTTTTAAACAGAAAAGAAGTCTACTGTAGGTACAACAAAACGTGGTTAAGTAGGGCACCCAATCAGTTTTGTTATTTTATAAATATAAATCTTCTGTATATGATGTTGACATAACTATATAGTGATATTACAATGAGAAATATGCTTTTTAAATCTTTTTTATCTCCTGTAGGAATGTTATAATTAAAATGTGTACATTGTCAAACCTTTCCCAACTTCGTTAATCTCACTTTTTTGACGCGTTTCGGTATACTCCATTCTCAAAACACTTAATAGAACTGATCATACTAAGCTTGGATTCGTTATATTAAAATTGCATTTTATTTCTTATACCCCATTTTTTATTATATTTATCTTTCGTCTCAATTATTGTAGGGTAGCTAGTGACCAATCAGAACCAAGTTAAACAGGTTTTGTTAACGCAATTTGAAAAATGAAGCGTGTTATATTAGGTGTTTTGAGAATGGAGTATTTACTAAACGCGTCAAAAAAGTGAAATTAACGAAGCTGAGAAAAGCGGAATAATTTACTAATTTTAACTATAAATATACTTTCTTATTGTTATATAGTAAAAATTATATCAGACGTTTTCTATTTGTTTCATCTTTAATATAATGTTAAAATACAAACTTCGACTCTTTTCCCCTTATACCAAGTGTCCTAAAACTCCCAACCCCCCCCCCCCCTCATATTTTTTTTATTTAATGGAAATAGACAGATTTGATTTGGAGAAAGTTTAGATAACCAAAGGAGGAGTTTTTTGAAGTATCAAAATTCTCAACCCTTACCCCCAAAATGGGGTAGTTTGGGGAAGCCAAGAATTTTAAATAGCAACCCCTCTTGAGTGATACCTCATTTTAAAGGTCTTTTAAAAATAAAAATAATGGCACAAATTAGAGGTCTCTATGTTCATCCTACCCAACATAGCGACCCCCCAAACTATATTACCCCCAAACTACCCCATTTTGGGGGTAAGGGTTGAAAATTCTGATACTTTAAAAACTCCTCCTTTGGTTATCTAAACTTTCCCCCAAAGCAAATCTGTCTATTTCCATTAATAAAAAAATAAGAGGGGTGGGACTTTTAGGACACATGGTATAAACGAAAGCCTTATATTGCTTAAACCCTTATAAAGCCTCAACGAAAGAAATACTTTTACATCTTTATAAAATTCTCTCAATTCGATACAGCTGCATCTCCTGAGACAGGCTGTAATGTTTGCTTTGACTGTTGACAAATACAACTCTTTCTTGAAAAATAACTAAAACACATTGAACTGTTTCTAAGAAGATCTGTGATAGAAATGGATGATTGTTTCAATTTTAAAACAGTTTTAATTAAAATCTTAATTCTCTTACGATTGATGATTAAAGAAATTTGAAAAAATGTAACTTACTACTGATGAAACTAACATTAAATGAATAGTGTTCGTTATTTTACTATTAATAACCATGTTATCTAGCAACACCTATACATTCAAGATGAGATAATCACAACCATAAATTCCTCAAAAATTACCCAGTACCATACTATATAACCACTATATCAAATTTTATATTACAATATTAATGTTTTGTAGCTACTATCGTGCTTAGGCCTATATACAGACAACGACGGACGGACCGCCTGTGAAATCAATTTCTTTTCTGAGGAAATGAAACGTGTAGATCAGTCAAAAAACAGAGGTATTTTTTTTTTTTTTTTTTTTTTTTTTTTTGAGAATACGAAACTTGAACTATACTACTTATACTGGAGAAGTAAAACAAAAAATTGAAGTTTTCTAACAAATCAATTACTGCATCGATGGTTGTATTTATACTATAAACGAAAGCTCTTTGAAATCAACACGGTTTTATAAAATTAAGTTAGCTGTCAAGAACAAAGACTTATCAAAGCACATTAGCACTCAAGAACTTACAGACTTATCAAAGTAAGTTACCTGTCAAGAACTTACAGATTTATCAAAGTAAGTTACCTGTCAAGAACTTACAGATTTATCAAAGTAAGTTAGTTGTCAGAAACTTTGGAAAATTCAATTTACTCTCTTATAAACTCTAAAAAACATTCTTCCTGAATCAATATGACAAAAGTTTCTATTATCAGAACAATTCCTTTTTTTAGAGTTTCACTATAAACAAGTTCACATTAACGAATAGGATAATAAACTTAGTCACGTGTCCTAAACGTGACGAAGGTCGTTTAGGTTTCTTCTTCTAAAAAATCTGGAAAAGAAATTTGTTAAATAAAACCTGACTTCAATATTTGACCTTGCATTGATTTAATCGTAGCCGAGGGTCGTTCAGTAACGAAGGACCAAAATAATTAAATTTGTGTTAAGAAACTCAGAAGGGGAATTGAATGTCCTCTCTTAATATTCGTAAAATGAATGCGACTTGAGAGAAGCCACTGTGCTAATGGAAAATGCCTTGATTAATAATTATAAACCAAGCTACTAAGGGACGTAGTCTTATCAAGTTATAATATCTTTGAGAACTTGGTGCAAGGAAATATAATTTCCTCTTTTGAAAATCTTTGAAAATAGTTCTGCTAGAGAATACTTGGTTAATAACAAGTGAACATTTTTGTTTATGAATCTTAAATATTTATAGCGTTGAAAATCTTTCTAACACAATCCCAGTTTAAAATAATATTATTTCATTAAATAAATAATGATTATTGCCTTTGTTTATATTTTTAATTAATTATTATGTTTTTCCATCTTTTTTCACTGAGATTTTTAGCAACAATAAATCAAAATACGTTTCACATAATCAGAACGTAAATTGACAAATTTCTACAATTTATTCAAAAAATTTAAGTCGTCCAGTCATGTATAATTTCATGATTGATATTGAATTTTGAAACAAAAAATAAAAAAGTATACTAGTTATTGTTTGTGCAAAGCTTTGTAATCGTACATTTTGAAGAGGTTATAAATTTAATCGCTCATAAATACAACAAGTACGTTTGGTCGATTTACTACAACTGATTATCACCACTAGCTAAGGTTGACCACTTATTAGATTTACTACAACTGATTATCACTAGATAAGGTTGACCACTTATTGAATTTACTACAACTGATTATCACTAGCTAAGGTTGACCACTTAATGAATTTACTACAACTGATTATCACTAGCTAGGGTTGACCACTTATTAGATTTACTACAACTGATTATCACTAGCTAAGGTTGACCACTTATTAGATTTACTACAACTGATTATCACTAGCTAAGGTTGACCACTTATTACGCGAGGATGTAATTTCCCCAAGGCCAATCAGATAACACCCTGGACTAACTGTTATTTACACGTAAAATTAGTTCCTACATAATTTTGAAAGATATTTCCATTTAATTCTTCTAATTTTCTAATTTATTGCATAATTTATAATATACAGAGTGTCTAGAAAATATTGTCCTAAGTTTCACCAGGCTATTTTCTATAGGTGAAAATAAGAAGAAAAAAGTACCAATAAACATAAGTCCGGAAATTCTTAGATTTTAAATTATCCCCATTTTGTTTTTGTTTGTTTGTTTTTTTTGTTTTTTTTTACTAAGAACCTAATATCTTTGGAAACGTAAAAGATATTGAGCTCAAGTTTAGTGTACTGAAGCGGTTAAATCCGTTTCAAAGGTTGAGTCTAGTTTTGTTGGACAAAGAAATTGGATTGGTTTGTTGAAAACATTTACATCACCTCAAAATTATTCTTTTAGTTTGAATTTATTCTAAAATTAATTAAAAATTTGAAAATATGAATTTGATGCTGAAATTAATACAGAGTGTAGTCCTAAAAGCGTGGATTCTTATAAACATCGAATCAGATCATATTTTGGATTTCTCACGTAGTTATTTAAGATTAAAGTTAATAAAAAATTCCAAAATTGATCAAAACTGTAAATTGTTAACATTTCTAGAAATAAGAATGAAAAATAAATCAAATAAGAGGGAAAACTTTCGATAAAATCCATAACTAAAAAGTTAGCGGCAAGTGTTATGTTCGATGCCTGGAAGGTGACAAAAATCCACCGACTTAACAAATCAAACTATACACTTTCGACAACTTGTTTAGAACAATCAGGAAAAATAATTACAATTTAAATAAAATTAAATTCTGAAAACAAAAGAGGTTTTCAAAAATAAAGTCAAAGAAATGTAGTTAAATAATAAATATAAAGAGATATGTGGTAAATTAGAATAAAATTTAAAATTGTTAACAGCTCAATTCAAAGAATTTTAAATTGTAAAGCCAAAGGAATGACATTTTGAGACTAGAATCTTTCAAGGTGGGAAAAAACGCGGAAGAAAAAACGGAGCGATTTTGTGCTGCGGGTATGAAACTTTTGGATAATGAGCAACATTTTCAAAAAGTTTCAATATGGCGGCTCAGAAACTCCGGAAGTTTTTTAGGCGTACCTTCGCGATTTTTCGAATGCCGTTTATATGAGAACCAAAGCTCGTATGGATTTCATTCGAAGTCGTGGAGATAGAAGGCATCATGGGCTTCAAAACAACAACTTGGTAAATTCAATAACAGATCTGGAAGTGGAATTACGGCGGTTTTGAATAAAACAATAGCTAATAAGTATTCAAAAAGGGTTGAAGGAAGGGGCCAGCTAAAAGGGGGGTTGAAGGAAGGACGGAGACTATAAAAGAGAAACTTCGGGGAAGCCACAGGACTGGTGTTTTCCGATTCGTCCAGAGAAGGTCTCTCTACATATCATCATAAATACTTGAGGAAATACAGGGTATCCCGATACGACTACACTACAAGCAAGACACCTTCTTTGGCCAAAAAGGACTCCAAGTCAACATATACATCAGGGAATTCCAGCCATCCAGTTGAAACAAGATCATCTGAAGACTTCCCCATAATAGAGGAAGGTCAGATTTCACCCTTTTGAATTTTGGTTTAATAAAACAAAGTTTTTTTAATTTTTCTAAATTTTATTTTTTAAATTTTTGGATTGGGCTGTAGAATTAAATATATTCCAACTTCGTAAAACTTGTAAATCATTTCATAAGTGGATATACAATTAATTTAAATAAATGTTATCAACTAGATTTTTAAATTCTTTAAAAATTTGTGCTTTTGTTAAAGAATACTATTTCTGCTTTAGAGTTAAGAATATATATTGTTGGTTAGATTAAGATGTTTTAGGATAGACATATATATGAGTACCTGAATTTTCTCTTTAAAAAAAAAGAAAAGAACTAAATTAAATCAACAGAAAATAAACTTGTTATAATTTATCTACCTATAGCCACTTGTAAATAAAAATCACCTTAATATCAGGGTGTGTAAAAATTGTTTTATGGTGAATAGTTGGTGAAAGAACCTGCTACTTGCAGACATAAGAGTTTCGTAAAATTAAAAATAATTCATACAAAGTTAAAATTGAAACTTTATTTTGTTTGCTGAAAAAGTGTAAATAGAAACAAGAAAAATTAAAAACCTAGTTTAAACTTCATTGCAGTACATTACAAAAAGACAGAACGTTCTTTTGTATATTTTTTAAATGGCGGCCATTTAAAATGTTTAATGTCAAATATCTGTAAAACCACTAACATTACAAAATAATATTAGGAAACACAAAAACTTACTACTTTTAATGACAAACAAAACAGTTTTTTTCGTGGCTCAAAAGATAACAGAGTTATCAACTTTACTAAAAACATAATTCGTTAGTAGTTGTCTATCATTCACAAATTTACTGTAGAACCATTACCTTTTGTTAAATTATTCTTTAAAGTCATTAGAATTGCTAAAAAAAGGCTTAATTTCACAAAACATAACAAAATAACTTTTTTTTTTAATCCTGATGAAATTTGTGACAATATTTATTCTAGACACAAAAAAAATATACAAACGTTTAAAAAGTTGTTTTATAATAGAGATAATTTATATTGGTTTTTCTTTTATATAAATTGACTCTCTCTTATAAATAAGTTATCCCAGATACGAAAGTTCTTTGTTGCCAACACAGTATAATCAAATTAGGTTATCTGTCAAAAGCTTAGGGTGGGAAAATTGAATTTCCAGTCTTATAAATACTTCAGAAGCGTCCTGCCAGATGCAGCCCGACATAAGCAGCTGAGGTTAGGAAAGATGGCTTTACGAATGAAAATACTTTTTAGCAAACACACTCTCATCAAGTAAAATTACAGGTTAAGATCTTTTAAATTGAATTTCTTCTCTTATAAATTATTCTTTATAAGTATTCTAACTCGTGCAATTTGACAGAAGATTTATCTGTGCTAAAAAAAATTGATTAATGATTTATTCTGAAAGTATACCTTTGAATTTTTTTTTCTAAGGAAACATAATTTCAATATATTTTGGCTATACTGAAAATATACTGCAAAATGTTATGGTAGTTTATTTTACCATAACCTTTATCTGAGTTGTAAATACTCTGGTATATATTGAATATTATTTTGTATGTTTATATGTAAACTCTGTCATTATATGTTAAACATTTTTTTTATTTTTTTATTTTTTTTTTTGGAAATCGTATAAGTAAATGAATAAATGTTTTATTTTTAATTAAATATATTATTAGAAATTGAGAGTTAATTTTTATTTCTTAGTTTATAATTTGTGTTAAAATTTATTTAAATAAATAAATAATCTTTTTTGGTTTTAAAAAGTATATACCAGCCAAACAGAAAACAAACCGCTTGTTTTTTTCTAATAATGAACTTAATGTTTATTAATTATGCCGCTGATAAAGCTTAGATAATTTTTTTCAAATAATTAAATTAATTAATTAATAACAAATAATTAATTAATAATAGATTTTGAAACAATTCTCTAAACTAACAAAGTTAAAATCTATACTGAGGGGGGGTGATTCTTGAAGGTCTGGTTAGGTTAGGTTACAATTTGAATTGAATTTTAAATAATTCCAGGTTAGTCTCTTGTGTTTTAGCGCAAAAAAATAAAATAATAATTTATTCCACTTTGCATGTACAATGTATTACAAATAACTGTCTATTTCGGAATACCTAGTCATCTATTCCAGTACAACTTATACATTATTTAATTTTGTAATGAAAATACAGTCTTTAAATATTACTTACTGTCAATTTAACGAGTCACTGCAATCCATGTTTTTACATATTTATACATATACAAATATATAAAATGAACGTACAAAATCAATTTGAATTAGAATAGAGAAACAAAAATAGTGAAACAAATAGAAACTTAGCATTATACTTAAAAAACAGAGATTAAACATCCATATATTGAAGAAGTATAATGTGTTCTATACCCAGGATGTTACACACAACATCAATCAAAAACACGATTAACGATTTTTTTAAAACCAACATACTAATTCAGACAGGGAAAGATGCAAACAGCAAAAACAGACAATTATATTAATAACAACCGAAACTATTTAACTATTTTAGGGAAGTATTTTTAATTTTTCATATTGAGAAGCCAAGTTTTAAGTTAGTTGCTTCTCCGTAATACACTGTTTTATGTAATCTGGAAGCATACATTTCGATCCTAGAATTACGAAATAATTCTGAAAAATTATTATTTTAACTTTTGGTCTAATAAACAGTCCATCTACAATATCTCTCATGTTACGAAAGCTTATCAGTTCGTTTGTTCCTATTTCGTATATGAAACATATTTGGCACCTTATTCAAATGCAATTATTTTAATAAAAGAACTCCTAAATGCTTATACAGATCATATGAATCACTCTGGTAAATATACAATGAAAGTAAATTCCCCAAAACTACGATAAAATACTAACAACACAAAAACTGTATAGTTATGTTTATTCTACATTATGTACATTTCAATAGCACTGCCACTATCATCTTCAGAGGTACAATACACACTAACCTTAATAACTACAATTACTACTGCAGCGAGGCGTTCTCCCCGCTCGTCTGATCCGCTACAGTCATTGTGTTTTTAGTGTTTTATTGTGATTTTGGGGAATTTTCATTCATTGTTTATACAGAGAAAAAGACGAATTAAATACTTATAATTTGCCTTAAACGAAATTATTTCGATTAAGTGATTTTGGGTCATTTCTAACGGTTTAGTTGTTGATTTATTCCCTCTTCCACAAACTTCTAAGCCATACATTTATCTAGAATAAATTAAACCACAATATTGTGTGCTAAGTAGGTCCTTGCTCTTACAATAATTCTTAAAGAATAAATTTTCTAATATTTTTTTCTTAATTCAACTTAGAACTGATTAGTCTGCTGTTTTCACGACAGATTTTTACCTAATATGATGCTTAGATATTTGTGTCTCTTAATTGATTTATTTGTGGGCAATTGCATTCCGTAATATTTAACCAGATAACTTCAATATGAAATTTTAAAGGATGATCAAAAGAGAAGCCTCTAAAACAAAATTTATATATATATATATATATATATATATATATTTTTTTTTATCATTTAACAACGCAATGTTATTTATACACCAATTCAAAAGGGTTCGTAAGTCATTAAGTCCAATCCGTACTGACATATTGTAGGGCAATGTCATCATAAAATGCAATTATTTTTCCACTGAACGGAACGGAACAGATAATAAATCATGAATGAAAATTAGAAATAAAGTTGCTGAAATCGCTGAACTTTGGGTTACGCCTTTAGGAACTATTTTCGGTTCGTTTACACTACTTTGTTTTCGAACTTGTTGCGATCTTTCCTGTAGATAACTTCAAATTAGGTTAAGAGCTTCTGATTCCTGTTGACAAGAATTTTTCCAGTAAAATATTATGATTAACGAGGTCGAACGCTTTTGAAAAGTCAATGAAAATACCGAATACTTTTTATTAATATTACGACTACTGAAAATGTCCTCCACAAATTGCAAAATTCTTACTTCGTACCTTTACCATCGGTAAAACCAAATAGATTGGAACTAAAACAATTAATTTACTTAGGTAATTTATAAGTCAAGTTTTCATAGATTTTTCTATAACTTTATAGGATTGATAACAGAACACAATTGGTCTGTAGTTATGTAATAGAATCTTTCTCTGAATTCTGTTCCTATCTCCTTTCTTACAAATAGGAACAACAAAGCCTTGCTTTAGTTTGTTAGGAAACTTACCCCTTAATAATAAAGCTTAGGTTAATAATGAACGTCAAAACGGGAATAATCCTCTCAACGAGTTTCAATAATAATATATTTTGTTTTATAGTTTCTTTTTAACTAGATGATACTTCGGTGCAAGTTATTGGGCTAAACAAAGATGGAATGTTTTTGACGCGCTCAACGTCAATCAAGTGATTCCCAATTGACATAACAGATACTTAATTAAGCTGTTTGAAGATAAAATAATCATTAAATAGGTTAGCTACAGTTTGGGGATCGTACACAATATCTCCATTCGAAAGTTTACCTCTATTATTAGTTATATATCTGTATTACCAGTAAATCTAATTACTTCGCTCCAATGTTCTGAAACATTTAAAGATTAAACAATGGAATAATGTGTAAATAAATTAATGTTTCTATTTACAAAATTGATTTGATCTACAAACAACCTTGACAACATAGACCAAACAAAAAGTTAATAATGTCGTTCAATTTCCTCCTCGATATGAAAAGTTTATCTAAAACATTTAGTTGCCTTTTTTTACATGTCTTCTTGACTCCAATTAAATTACTCACCAGTTAGACAGTATAATAACATTTATATTTACGTGTTTATGTGGAAATTGTCTTTCAATTTTTTAAAACTGGCTTTTTAGTCTTAAGTGTATGAAATTTTACAATCGATTTTAAACATCTTGATGAGATTAACAAATCTCCAAAAAATCATAACAATTGGATGCCACCGAATGGTTCATTTTCCTTCTTTTTTCCACTTGTCGTAATCTAGAATGGATCATGCAAAACATTTCGTATGGGAACCATGGAAATCTTACCGATGAACAACAATTCGATGTCCTTCCACTGATTTTGCAAGATCTTCAAATAGAAACCAGTGAGTGGTCCCAACTTTCCTACCATTTCTTTTGTCTATCCTTCTCAAATGGTAATTTAAATAATGTGTGCAGCGTTGTTCCACTGCTTTCTTACCATGGCAGCAATTAACGGACAAACAAGAAAGTGAGTTCGTATTACGTTGTCATCCAGTTCTGAGCTATGTTTCAAGTATCTAGCTCATCGGGAAGTTGGTTTAAAATATATTGCAAAGTTTGTACCAAACAGACAGACAGATAAGAAAGCGAGTTAATAAAAAAAACGTGTTAGAAATATAATAAGAGGCAATTAATATTTGACGAGTTTTCTTTAACATAAATCGCTCCTCCATAATCGAAAAAGATTAAATCAGAAACACAAGCTTTTTAATTCCGATCTCGTCAAATTAAGTTGGCTGTCTAGTACTTGACGAACGAGAATTGAATTTCTCCTCTTATAAGTACATTAGACACTCTGCTAGATGCAGCATGTCATGAGCATCTGTGATAATAAAATATCTAATTTATTAGAATTGACGCAGTCATAAATAATGTAGTCTATTTACGAGAAGTAATCTGACAAAAGATCTGTTCTTATGGAAAAATATTTTGATTAATAGCTCATTGTTACAAAGGAGCTTTAAAAATGGACACTAAACTCCGTGTAAAAAATATGTCGCAGAAAATTAGACTGTATTCTAAACATTCTATAAAAGCACTCTGCGAGATATTGTTTAAAGGAATCAATTTTCTAATGAAAATATTATTTGATTATTATGATCAAAACCGTTTGAAAAAGAAAGGTACGTTACAAAAACTTGGAGGAAGGAAATTTAATTTCATCTCAAATTCTCATAGCACAGATTCTCTGGTTGCATCTGACAGAACATAGATATGTACTCCAGCTAATAGAAAATTCCTTGAGTGTGTGAAATTTTTAAACCGTATCTTTTGGCTATCTTTGTTATGAAAATAATACATTCATACTTTGTTATCCTAAGAAATGTATACTACAATAAATTTATTTTATCTTGAAAGTTCACTATAATGAACTCTTACAAACATCCTTAGATTCAAAGGGTGTTGCTGCATATTTTTTTTGTAAACCATAGTTTAAGTTATTCCTTATTGTAGTGTAATTTAAAAACATCTTGTAGTATACTGAAGGGGAAAATATTATTTTTGTTAGAATTGAATTATGTATATTATAATACTTTTGTTTAAGGGGAGTCGAAATGCCATACAACTATTTTTTTCAATGATTTTTATGTTTTAACCAATTATTATTCTATGAAATCTCTTATTTACCACAGTGTATAACACTTAATAATAAAAACGTACTCTATCATAATTCAAACAGTAAAAATTCAGAATAAGATTTTAGGCACTTGTGCAAGAGAAATGTAATGAAAACTCTCACCAAAATTTTACAATACTTTTTTACCACTGCTGCTTTATTTTTATTAAAATAGGACTCATACAACTCAAATATTGTTCAAATTGTAACTATTCCTAAGTTTTTGGTAGCTCAAGAGTTAAGAGCGTCACTCTCTGATCAAGTGTCACTTAAGATCGTGGGTTCGAATTCTACCGAGGACGCAATTACTATTCTGTGCAGTTTGGTTCAAACCATTTAAAAACATGTAAATTAATTCATGAAAACAAATTATACATTAAAACATTTTAAATTAAATCAATAGCCTTGGAGTACAATTTCCTAATTTGTCAGCATTTTCCGAAACTTTTTAAGTTTTCGACTTCTTTTTTTTTTAAGTTTAGATGTCTGATATAACAAAAACCATTCAAGATATCATCAAACATTTTTGTCTAGTTATTCGTATGAAAACTAGTTTCTTAAACAGGTATTTTAAGATATTTGTACTACAGATAAAATAAGAAATTTGTTTGTACTATTTTTTAGAAACTAACATGCAAAATTAAAAACTTATAATTATTTTATTTTTACTTCAAACAAAAAATCCGGAACTATAAAAAGAGATCATATTCAAAATAAAAAAAGGATAGTAGTTCAAACTATCTGTCGTAGTTTTAGAGATATGTGGATTATAGTTAGCATTAAATTTACATGTTGAACGGATTCCCTTTAATGAAAAATATGTCAATTTTTTTTTTTTAATTACTGTTTGTTATTATTAAATTTAATTTAATTTGCTGTTTTTATTAATGTCAAAAATACTGACTTTATAATGTTTTTTTTTTTTTTTTAACAATAAAGATATAAATATAAGTAAGAGATACAGAAATCTATTGTATGAAAGGTTGCTGTAAGGAAACTTTTATCCGGCCAACAAAGAGAGGAAGCCTCAAGCATTGAGCGTATCATATATAGAGAGTTCTTTCCTTACAAAGAACTATAATATATATGACGTTTTGTAATAAAAATCTACATTCAATGTTGAAAGGCTAAAAGTAAACTTCAAGTTTCTTCCAGATACATTCATTTTAAACTGAGCCGAGAAGACAATGATGTTTATCGTCTCTACAGTGACTAAAACCTAAACCTTTGACCGATTTTACTTTCTACTTTTCAAACATTGGAACTGCATTTAAAATTACAACGCATGAAGTGTTCTTTGTTTTAAACAGCGTTAAATTTATTGTTTTGTTTTGTATGAGTTGGCACTTCTTAATTTGATTTTTCTTTAAAAAAACATTACGTAAGTCCTTGCTTACTCTCACAAAAAACTTGATAAGCTTTCCGATAGACACAACCTGACAAGAACAACAGTGCTAATGGAACGATGTCTTGATTGTAAGGGGAAGGACGTTATTAACGAGCACAATCTTATAAAGTTAACATTTGTGTCATTATAGCTTGGCGTAGGAAATTCTAAGAACCTCTGTTAAAAATTTTGTAGAAACAATTTTCAAGTTCCGATGTGGAATTGTATTATGTAGACACTCATACTTTTAGGTAACATTTACTAAGACGTTTAATTTATTTGCTCATCAGCATTACAATACTCATTCGTGAACTCTATATCAAATTCTCCCGTCCTATTCTTTATTATAAAATAGTACAGTCTGAATCAGGAATACGATCGCAAAGCACGATACTGGACATCCACAAAAAATAAAGTTCCGCAAGCTAATAAAGTTCTGAGCCCAGACACGCATGTGTCAACAAGGTACAGTTTCAGTTTTATATTACAGTGATACAGTACATAATTTGTAATTATATTATTTCTAAAGAAAAGGAAATTAACTGTAGTTTCAAATAGGCCTAACTGAATAATTTCTCTTCCGTTCTTATCCAAAATATACAGTCCACAACCTACAACTAAAAAGTGATCTTATTTCTATTTTTCAAATATCATCAACATTTTTCATAAGCATCAAAAAATAGACATAATATTTTTTATTCTGGGTTAAACAGTTGTAGTTTTGTAGGTTATGTTCAGAATGCGCTAGTGTGGGAGGAGTCAAAGTATACCATACGGTAAATTACCTTCTGTGTTCAGTTAGATGGAAACACTGGATCCGGTAATTTCTAAGCTTCAACCCGTACCATGGAGATGACCAAATTACCTTGTAAAATCAATTATATTACATATTTATAACCTGTAAGTTTGTGTCTCTAAATCTTACGATCAGTATACATTAATTTAATTGGAAGACTTTTTTTAATACATTTTCTGGAATAAGACTAAACTAAAAGTTGTAAATACACAAGAGTTTCTTTTTTATGACCTCCGAAGCAAAAAGTCTCAAATTATTTGAAAGCCAAAATAAGATAGCTCGTTTTCAATCGTCAATAGTTTAAAATTCTATTCGATCAACTGTTGAATTGCAAAACCCAAAAGTCTTAAACGTGTACAATAGGAGCACTTAATTGTTTTAATACTCGTATTTGAACCTCTTTAACAAGGTTCCTACCAATAATACTACTCAAAACCAATAATTTCGTTGAATTAATCATTATGGAAATTTCGAGTACTTTGTACCATTTTCATCCTGTATATTTCTTGTGTTGCAGACTATCAACTGCATGTTTTATTAACAGACTATCTGTTAACAAAACTAACTGTTTTATTTATAAGTAGGTTTCTTTGTGTAACTTTCACTTAGAAAAAATAAAAAGTTGTAGTTAATTTTTTATTTTTAATCAAAAACTAAAAGTAGGGAGTTATTTACCGAATTTTTTATCAAAACTTCACAAATTGGATAACCTTAACACAAACAGACAGACAAATATAAAGTAGTTTTGTTTAAATTCTGAATTTTTCCTCGTAGATCTTTAAAAAACAAAAATAAGTTGGTCTGCTCGCCATATTTTATCTTTTTGTAAACTTTATAAAGAAGCTAGTGAAAATAACACTACAATGTGTTCATCATATTGATCTATTACAAACAATATATCCTTGCGTCATATAAATAATTAGGTGGTATTTACTCTCAGGTAATTCAGAAACTAACGTTGTCAAGTTTTAATTTTTCAGAAACTTTGATTGTCTTATTGTAAATAAACTTTATGCTGAAAATATCACTTATGCAAAATAACGTCTAGAAAGTGTAATAAATAATATTTTTCGTCATACTGCTTCAAAAACAGCTGTTTTCAATACATACATTGAGAGGGTTAAGTTGTTCTTTTTTTGTCCTAGGGCCTAAAAACATAAGCTGAGGACGAGGTTACTTCGTTTATACGAATTAATTAACGATTTTAAAACATCTATAATAAACAACCGATACTCTGGATTGTAAATAACCGTTAAAACAGCTGTTACCATCGAATTGAAGGCAAATAGGTTATAATATTTTAGTTTTTGTGAAATGTTTTCTTATATTATTTGCAATATAACGAAAAATATAGTTCATCGCCTGGACCAAAAGAAGCTTTTCGATCCTCGCTCATTTTCATTTTTAAACTTGAGCTTCTATCGAAAAGCTTCACTTTTCGTCCTAGTGATGAAGTATACTGTTATTAAAGGGAATATTTCGTTGAGGAAAACCACGATTATTATTGCCTTATAAAAAAAAGAAGGAAAGAAAAATCCCTACTCCAATACTCTAATAAAGACAGGGTAGGATGAAATCAAGATTTTGATAAGAAACCTAACGAGGAAGATGAAGGACTGGGATCTAATCAAAGACTAGATGAAGAAGGTGTAGATCCAGTTAGGATCTCGGGATTGCTACGTTCGTACTCTCTATAGTGATACTCAATAAAGCCTAACTACAGCAAAAGGTCGTTAAATTCGGTATCCCATCAAATTTGTTATTTTGTAAAAATGTTATTTACATAAATAACCATTATTATTTTTATAATATTACGTTGCGAAATATACTTTGTTATTGATATATCACAACAACTATATCAGACATTTTCTATTTGCTTTCATCTTTAATATAATATTAACTTACATCCTGCGACTCTATTTCCCTTATTCATCCTGTCTCGCTAAAGGAATACGTTTACATATTTATAAAAGTTTCTCTCAGTTCGATACAGTTGCATTTTCAGAGATACTGTGTAATATTTACTTTGACTCTTGATAAATATAACTTTTTCTTGAAAAATAAGTAAAACCCTTTGTACTGCTTCTATTAAGAAGATAAATCTGTGTTTGATAGTTTCTTTTAGATTTATCTGTGATTGAATGTGTTCCTTGTCTTGTGTTTCATATTGGCATGTAGTGTGTGATTTGTCTGGGTCCCTAAGGGGCTCATTATAGTGTGGTATAGTAGTGGCAACCCCAAGGTAAATAGCTGAATATACACCTTTTTCATGTAATCTTGAGTTAGATCGTACAATTTCATCTTTTCTATCAGGTCTCTGTTGATCAACTCTTGTTCTCTTTCGACTCTGACACTGTTAGAGTGTTCTAGGGGTAGAAAACTTTATTTTATGTACTTATCTTTTTTTAAATGTTTTTTAAGGCGACCTTGAGTTGGACTAAAGTGCTGCATATATTACAAATATCTCAACTTCTAGTTGGGATACGAAGGTGGTATACACATCAATGGATAGGTCCTATCTATAAATGCGTAAAAACTCAGGTCCCATACACGTATGTTCCGAAATAATATAATAGTTATTTGTGCAACTAGTGAGCAAAGCGGCACTTTTTTAAACGAGAGAAAAATATTGACGCACGAGGCTAGCCTCGTGCGTCAATTTTATCGAGTTTAAAAAAGACACTTTGCTCACGAATTGCACATTATACTTTGTCTACAGTTGTTATTTTTACAGAAATCTTGTTACCATTGTTTTCCTTTAGCCATGACAAAAACCGTTCATACTGGCGGTCGTACTTTTTCCTTGATTTGACAGGAAGGAAATTTAGTACAACGTTGTTAGCTTTTTCCGCTAATTTAGGCGGGGTATTTGACAGGTTTTCATGCTCTCTAAACTGTCCATATTTTAAAACTATCTACACAAAATATAGCAGTAGTGCTAAACAACACATCAACACTGAGTAGAAGTTCTCACGTCAAAACTGAGGTTATTTATGAATATTACAAATAACTTAGGTGTATTGTTGAGGAAATGGAATTGCCAACTTCAAAACTTAGCAAACGAAAAATACTCTCAGTGTACATACACTGTCAATCATCTTCATGAATATTACTGCCTTACTTACTCATGAATATTACTTCTCGTAAATTACTTCCTTTTTCAACTTTAAAACGTTGTTTTGTTGTTTATTTATGTTATTTTACATGTAAGAATTAATCTAACCTACATACGGGACATTTCCTGTATATTATAAATCAATTCAAATAAACTTAACCTAAATTTCGTTTTGTTCGGTTGCCATTCGGAGTGAGCAAAGTAGTGTGCAAAGTAGTGGGCAAAGTGAAACTGTTGAGAAATCAGCTGTTTTGCAAACTAATTTAAATGAACAAAATGCCACTTTGTCAACAACTGTAGACAAAATGTATTTTTCCCATCTTTTTTAAACATAATAATATCAATGTTTTTCCCCTTCAGTTACTACTGAATAAAAGTCTCTTTATTTTCGTGAAAATAGAATCTTTTTATTTTGTTAAGGTAATGAGTTGTGAGAAATTAAATTCCACAGTCTTATTTCATTTTTACTCGGTCAAAGACAAGAAAAAGATTTATTTGACAACTCTTTGGAAATCTGTTTACATTTGCTAGCTGATAATGTAATTAAATATTATTATTTTACACAGAGTGTTCCAAAAATAATTTAAAAGAAAGACAATTTTTACATTTTCAAATAAAAGCATTGATTAGCTAATAGGGTAGAAAAATTTTAACTCCTAATCTAAAGGTTGTCCCCATCCCCTAGTGGTTAACTTCTTATCAACTGTTTAGGAATCACTGTTTAATACAAGGTTATTGATTGCTAGTGATTTGTTATTCAGTCGTGCTCTCAATTTTATTGTTGATTTGTTATTTATTTTTGTAAATAACACCCATCGCAATCTTCAAGTGGAAACAATTGCTCAAGAGCTTTGACGGAAAGCATGAGAAACGCTTACATCAACATGTGAATAATCCAAGTACTTGATAACAGTGAATTAGTGCGACGGCTTAAAAGGTGAAACCATGTGATCTGGATCTGTGAGTGGGAGTTGTGGGTACAATGTAAGAAATACAATAACTTCGCTTTTTGTCATCTTAAAGAGGTGAGATTGGTACCATTATAGCAGAAATTAAATCTTCAAATTTATATTTAATTTAGTTGAATAACACGCGAGATATAAACCTATATATATATATATAATGGCCGCCATTATAACATTTTAATTAGATTTTCAGGATTTCAATAGCGTTACATATAATTACATTTACCAAATTTCATGTTCCCATCTTTATTATTTTGATACTATAGTATAATCTTTTAACCTTTACATCGTAGCTATGTACGTAAAGCTTTGTTTTCTTCCAAACCTTTTACTAACGACTGTATTATATTATAAACCTCTTTGTTATCAAAACAGACTTATCAAAGTAAGTTAGCTGTCAACAACTTCCCGTAGGAAAATTGAATTTCCTCTCTTAAAATTCTAAAAAACATTCATCTGAAACAACCCGACAGGTCTTTAATAATAGAAAAATTCCTTTATTAGAGTTTCAATAATAAACCTATAAAACATTCTTTTACAATAAAGAACAAAGACAGATTAACAAATGAGATTTGAAAGGCGTTCTGAACGTAATACAGAACCTTTGAAATTCTTGTTGTATAAAGTCTGGAAAAGAATTTTTCTGAATACAGTATAACCTATTTTATACATCTGGTTTTGCATTGATTTAATCGTAAATGAGGTTCTTTCAGTAACGAAGGGCCAAATATAATTAAATTAGTGTCGAGAACCCTAGAAGGGGAATCGAATGTCCTCAACATTCCTGAAATAATTATGCGAGATGCTACCCGATAGAAGACAACGTACTAATGGAAAATCCCTTGATTAATTATAAACCAAGCCACTAAAGAAAGGAGTCTTATACTTGTCGCAAGGAAATATAATTTCCTCAGTTTCAAATGTTTGTAAATCATTCTACGAGATGAGACTTGATCGAGTTGCTGTTAAATAAACTATTTAATATGATTTTTAAATATTTATTTGGTTTTACAATCTTTCGAACACAATAACAATTTAAATACATATTATTGCATTAAACATATTTTATGAATTAGACTTTATTGATATTGTATAATTTAATTATTGTTATCACATTAGTTTCACTGCTAAATCTTCTAACATAGGTCAATAACAATTTATCTCGTTTTAAAGTTTTTTGATGACGATTGCTCATATTATTAATATGGTTTAATTGGATATTTACCATTATTTGTGTACATTAAAACTAGAATACGACGTTTTGAGAATATAAATCAACTTTCGTTATCAAGTTTAAAACTAGAAAATAAAAGATAAAATCACCAACATAGCCTAGTAACCATTTTGGAAACTAAAACTAAATCTATAATCTAAGAAAAGAACTCAAGCATAAAACTAAGCCTGACCAGTCAAATCTAAAACAAAATAAAACGCGATCAGATAAAATCACAACACACACTACCCAAGGGACTGTAAGCAACTAATTGTCAAGGATGGGGCCAAAAGAAAATCGTCCTAACTGTTATTCGTGGTAAACAACCTTTTACCCCTTTGTCAAAAGTTTAATCCTCAATCACGTCATGATTTCCATTTGTGAAATAAGAGGCAAAATTTCAGCTTTATTTATAGTAGAAGAATTTTTATTTTAGTTTTTTTAATGAAAACCATAATAGCCTTATTTTTAGTTCCACAGGTTTTTAACCGGTTTATTTTTTCCGTATCCCAATTAAATTTGTGATTTTCTGACCAAATATGTTCAGCTATTTTCGAATAATACGTTAGGCCTAATCGAATGGTCTTTTTATATTCACTGATTTCCTATATTTAGACGTATTTTGTCTCGGCGATATATGACGTCGTATTTATATTAATTCTTAAATACAGTTTTTAGTATCCCGGGTGTCGTTTTAAGGTTTGGTTTTGATGAGATCTTGCCTAACAATGTTTCAATTATTAAAAGTTGTAAGTATTTTATATTTTATATCAAAACGCCTAATATTTTCCAATAGTTTTTGTTTTCAACATGGCTACTAGTCTACTAGTCTATGTTGGTGTTTTCATTTTTTATATTTTAGTTTTATACGTGATAACGAAAGTTGATTTATACACTCGAAACGTCGAGTATTAGTTTTCTATACACAAATGATGTCAAATATCCGATTAAACCATATTAATATCCAATTTAACCAACCAATAATTTCGTAGCGATATCCAAGAGGTCCTACACCTTCTTTATTTAGTTTTTGGTAAGATCCCTCTCTTTCGTTTTTCCTATTAGGTACCATTTGACCAACTTTTGTTCTTTCCCGACGTAAACATTATTTTAATATTCGAGAACTAGGAGTTTTTATTTCAAGCTCTTTTCTTACTTTTTTCATAAGGTGATGATCGAGAGTTTTTTGCTTATGAAAAAGAACAACAATTTTAAGAGACAAACTAACCTATAAACAGAAAACAAATCATTTTTAGACTAATATTTATTGGCACTTTGTTATTTATTTAGATTTGTTCAGAATTATGTTTAAAATTTTAGAATAACGGTCATCTAAACATATAAAATAACAACACTCGTTTGTAAGAGAGTTTGTGAATTAAAAACGTTCCAAACCGTAAGATTTTAGACAAAAATAAGGTATCACAATAAACAATATACAGAATATTTTTAGTAGGATTAAAACGTTCACATTAATTTTTTTTTTTTTAGAAAAGAAACTAAAAAATTTATATTTTCGTAATAAATTATATTAATCACATTTTCCATTAGCACAAATGCTTCTGAAAGAATGTTTATTCAGAATAATTTATAAAAGTGAAAATTGAATTTTCAAGATGTTAACATATTACAGATCATTTGTAAATGTTAATGAAGTCTCTTCGTTGGATAAGGCATCTTTCCATTACCTCAGCTTATGTCACGATGAATCTGGCAGAATACGTCTCAAGTACAGTATTTATAAGATTGGAAATTCAATTTTCCCCACCCTAATCTCTTGACAGATAACTTAATTTGATTACACTGTGTTGGCAACAAAGAGCTTTCGTTTCTGATATAATCGTTTTTCGATTACGGATAGTCAATTTATATATATATATATATATATATATATATATATTTAAACCCATCAATTTTCTCTGTTATAAAACAACGTACACGTTATCAGAGATATCTATTATATTAGAGAAATATAATTAACTTTAATACAAATTAAGTTACAGCAACGCAGAACAGTTTAAAATTACAAAAAGCACACGTTTAGACATTACGGTTATTCAACTTGTAATTCCCAAAAAAATTAGCAAACTATAACAGAAAACCTTGAGAACTGGCCTCTGTGAACTCAAAGAGTTTCCACGGTAAAATATACAATTGCAAATAAGGGAAAAAACCAGGGATTATCAACCTATGAAATCCAAAGGTAATTTGAAATGATTAACCGCGTAAAAATAAAGTGGGTGGGTGCTTGAATACTCGCTCAGTCTTTCGACTATAATCAAACCAACCGACAATAATAACAAGGCTATTCCAAAATAAAATATGAAAAGATTAAACAAAATAATTGTTTAGGGGAGATAAAGGGAAAAACCATTTCGGTCATTATCACCTTAAGATTCAAAATTTAAACAAATCAACGAGTGTCAACAAAGGCAAGATAAGCCATAAAAAAACAAATGTTTCAGTGAAAGTGAAAGTTCAGAAAATAAATCAATAATAATTAATGATAAAGAAAGTTGAAAGGTGAGTTTCAAGTGAAACATAAATATGCTAGGAACGGAAACACAGCTAATTATGTCAGTAGTTGGTAATTTAAAACATTCATGTAAGGGATCTCTCATAACTAAAATAACTTAATTAATACTAAAACTAAAATTAAAATAATAAATTAAAAATCAAAAAAGTCAATACAACAAACCAGATTCAACATGGCTGAAATAATCTTTAAATCAACTATTTGTAACTAATGCTAGGTTTTGAAAAAATTCGAAACCCGTTTGGTATAAATTAGCTGAAATAACGATCTTAAGATAGCTTCCAAGCTAGAGAAATTAAAATTTTATGTAAATGTTAGAAATTTTAAAAAAGGGTAGTTATAAGTATTATGCAAATATTTCATTACGTTAGAGTAAGTAAGAAGTAATTTTATATTAGGTAAGCCTATGAAAGGTTTCATGGAATAATATATATTCTAATTATACTCTAAAACAAATGTATGTAATATTATGTATAAATGAAAACATTTATCAACATTTTTAAAATTATGTCAGACACTCAAACTTCAAAATGTTTTGCCAAACATTTTAAAAATTTATATTGAACGACCATAAAAATATCAATATTAATTTAAAATATCAATATTCAAATTAATACTGTAATATTGTTTTACATAATATATTTTCTTACTGACATATATTAACAACAAATTGTATAAGACATTTCAATCTGATTTCATCTTCCTTAATGTTAAAATACAGCATCAAATTTACTCACTTTATTCATCCTCCCTCTAACAGCAATGCTTTCAAGTATTTATAAAATATTCAGTTACAGAGACACAATGTAATTTTTGCTTTACAGTTGGGAAAAATAACTGCTTGCTATCTTGAGTAATGTTACTGTATTTCTGATGTTAAGAAGATCTGTATTAGATATCCTCTTTTAAATGCATCTGTGATTGAATATGTCTCTTTCCTTGTCACCACAATGGGTAAAAGGATTTAACAAACTGTATCACAATATAAAATGGTGTAACATGACTTTAATGTAAATCTTATTTTTTCCGTTTTTAAATATTTAAAAAAAGTGTGAGTTCTGGGTGATATTTCTCTCAAACCTACCTTGGGTATTCATCGAATTTTGAAAAATCACAAATTCCATTGTAAACTTACATTTTTTTTAATTCAGTAGACCGTAAATGACCTTGAAAACCATTTTACTTCTCCATGATATAAAATAACGGTCAAATACATTTTTCTTCCTAGCTTACTGTTTTTTAAATATTCACTTATATCGATTTTAATGACGTACCTAGAATATAAAATACAAGATAAATACATATTTATAAGTATTTGTGTGGACATGTACGTGTGTAGGCCTATATGTGTGAGTTATTTGATATTAGTTTTAGTAGGTATATTATTTTGTTGTTTTAGTTTGTATTTGTCTGTTATTTTAATTTGTTTTATAGAGATTTTTATATTATTATTTTTATTTATTGTTGTTATTATTGTTATTTTATTATTTTTAATAATTTATATGATGTTTCTTTTATATAATATGTATATATTTTTATACGTTAGTTTTAATAGGTTTATGCATTTAGTTTATCATTTTATCTTTTTTTAATTCTGTTTATTTTCTTCATGTTAGTATTATTATTTGGTTTTTTGGTTTTTATAGGTATATTATATAAACATGAAGAATATAAACAGAATTTAATTTATATATATATATATATACATGATCTATATATATATATATATATATATATATATATATATGTAGGATTTCTAATTTATTGTGTAATACTCTTTTATTTCTTGGTGATGTAGGCCTACTTTTAGGTATGCATACTGGTATGTATGTGACTATGAGTATTGTTTGCTTTATTTTTATTTTTATGTGTTTTGGTATGTGCATATCTTGGGTGTAGCCTATATTAATTATTTATATATGCTGTTTTTTATAATTTTTCTTTCGGTTCATGTTTTATTTTTATTTTATTTATGCTTTTTTATGTGTGTTTTTTTAATTTATTTACTTTAAAATTACGTGTTGTACAAATAAAGTCATTTTTGTGTTGTGATTTCATTTTTTTTTTTTTGCAATTTATGTTGACTTTTAAAAATGTTGACAATTATATTTTCACTCACCCATATATTAAATTATACATTTGTTTCAACGTAAAATGTTCATTCATTTAGAAGGTCTATGAAAACATAAATAACTCAAACACATTATGTACGTTGTTTTATAACAGAGGCATTTGATAATTGACGGGTTTTCTTTTAGTATAAGTCGCTTCTCAGTAATCAGAAATGAAAGCTATTTACTGCCAATCTCATCAAATTAAGTTTGCTGTCAAGAACCTGGAGCAGGAAAATTGAATTTAGACTCTTCTAAATACATTAAACGCTCTGATTAATGCATTACGACACGAACATTTGTGATAATAGGAATATGTTTTAATTTATTATAATAGAGAGAAATACGCAGAATCACTTTATGAATTGCGAGCTGCAAGAGCAACTGTATTTATGAAAATATATGTTATTTAATACATCATTGTTGACAAAGTAACTTTAATACAGTTTTTAGACAGGTAGGTTACGTGTGAAAAAGATGTCACTGAAAATTCGACTATCCATTTAAATAGTAGAGGGAAATTAGTCCTCAAAATTTATGAGAAGTAGTGTAATTGGAAAATTGATTTATGGGTTTTTTTTCTTTTTGTACATGCAACTGAGTGGGAAACAGAAAAATTTGCAAAATCGGACTGGAGATTCTCTAGGAAAGTGCATAAAAGTTAAATTTGTATGCATTTTTAGTGCATAGCTACACTATTTTTTTAATATCCCCGACTCTCTGGGTCGTATAAAAAATGAAAATATTCGGAAATGAAGTGACTGTCGAAATGGTAGGGTATGGTAACATTAAGAGTACTTCCTAATCTCAAAACAATTGAAATTTCTCGATTTAAGATTTTTTTACAAAAAATGCAAAACAAAGGAGGGAAGAATCATCTGACATAATGAGGTAAATTATATGTTATATTTTTGGTTTTTCTTTAGTAATAATGTTATTATTCTTTTAATTGTTTTGACTATTTTCACCTAAGGAGTTTTCTTTATTTTGTATTTATAGTTATTATTTTATTTTAATATATATGAAAGTTATTTTATAATTTTTGTTTCATCTGATAGTCTTAATTTCACCACACACACACACACACACATATATATATATATATATATATATATATATATATATATATATCTTTTATTTATTGTTACTGTATAAAATACTCTTTTCATAATGGTAAACCCTGACTTTTTTAACAATATAAGTTCATAATACGTGAAGATAATGTAAGAATATAACTATGTGGCTATTGTCCAAAAGTTCGTTGAAAGGAAGATGTTTGATACTGCCCAACAAAGAAAGCAATCCTCGAAAATTGAGAACATAACTCTTTTCTTACAAATAAATATGATCTTTATTGAAACACTTTTATCAAATGTTATAGGGCAAAAATCGACTGCAAATTTATTGCCGATAAATCCGTTATAAACTCGCCTGAGACAACCCATGTTTGTCGTCTGTGTAGGGAGTTGAAACTACGAATCATTTTACTTTCTACTATTCAAAAATTGTAAACAACATTTAAAATGTCAAAGCATTTAACAAATAGATGAAGTTTGATTATTTATTTAACACTTTTTATTTTTGATGCACAGCTCATGCTTTTCGTATTGTTTTTTTTTTCAACAAAAGTATTCCCTCTGGCGTATTTTATTTACATTTTTTATACTATTCTGTTTCACAACTATTATTATTTAATTAATTGTAGTTTTTATTTCTAATGTTAAAGCAAATTGTTTACCTTTTATATGTATGATATTTTTAATATGTATTATTTAAGTGCTTGTATTGCTATAAAATCTGTACCCGTCAAATATGTGAAGCCTCTGGAGTCACTGATACCGGTTTGGATCCCTTTGGTTGCAGTCTAGGTTTGAAAGCAACCCATCTAAAATGTATCAACTTGTAGCAAGGGCTTTAGTTATCAATCTCCTTGCTGGCGACCTGAGTTGTGATTAATAATGCAACGAACAGAATAGAGTTCACGCACGAATAGCTTGACAGCTATTTAATTTATATAATTTAGTACGAGTTTTGTAATTTATTAAGTTGGGCTAAGTTTCGGTTAATGGCGTTCTCGGAATTCTCGGGAAGTCCTATTGAATGTCACAGCGATTCTTATAATTATACTTTGAGAGATAATACGTTAAGAGCCTTAGACCATGTTTAATACATTCGCTTTGTGTGCAATTACTTGTATAATTAAATACGTCCCCCAAATTAGTTTATTATAATTAACTCAGTAATATCTGATTCCCGAGAGTTGTGATTGGTTTGACAGGAATACGCGAATTACGACCTCTTAGGGTATGTGCAACCACGTTTTCCTTTGATTAAACCTAACACAAGTTAGTGCAACTACTCTCAGTATTAAATTCATTAATTTGAACCACAGCATCACTAACGTGTTGCATATGCTTGAATATGCTTACGACTGGCTAATTTATTGCGTATCCACTCGCCTAGTCTTCAAAATAGTAATTATTACTTCATTAAAAATTATTCGTTTTACAAAATTTCCTTAACTGTAAAATAATTTTCTTTAACATATAAATATAAGTAAAGATAAAGGAGTGGCTGCTGTAAGATAGCCCGCGTAAGTAAAATGTTTGTATCCGCACTAGAAAGGAAGTTTTGGAAATATAATACAAAATTACTATTTAATTACCTTGTATTGAGGTGTTACTGTCGAACAATCCTTACTTGTATTTTTCACTATCTTATATGACGCGTTTCAACCAGTAGCGGCCGATGGTTAAGGGCAATGGGAGGGCTCTGTTTTATTTTATACACGTCAGGGAAGGCATGTTATCATTCACTTAACATTCACAATCACATATTAGTTCACATTTAAAAAACACGATTAAAAACATAAATACAATACGCGTCGTCCGTGTATTTATGTTTTTACTCGTGTTTTTTAAATGTGAACTAATATGTGTCGTTAAGTGTTTCTGTGTGTTTTAATATTTGAAAATGACTGAAAAATAGTTGAAACGCGTCATATAAGATAGTGAACAATACAAGTAAGGATTGTTCGACAGTAACACCTCAATACAAGGTAATTAAATAGTAATTAATTATTAACAATCCAGTTGGGCTATAAGCAAACATAATGGCTATAATACAGAGCTCTTTTGTTTAAAAAAAACATATTAAATATAACAGTTTGTACTAAAACACATTTATCAAAATATACATTCAATATTGAACGCCAAATCATCGACTCTTTGTTTATAGCCAATATATCCCTTTCAATCTCTCAACCAAGACGCCGATGATGTCCGTCGTATGTGTACTGAGCTGTAACCTAACCTAACCTAACCTAACCTAACCTAACCAAAACGCCGATGATGTCCGTCGTATGTGTACTGAGCTGTAACCTAAACCAGAACGATTTTGCTTTCAACTTTAATATCTTACAACTTTTCAAAATTAAAAACGATATTTAAAATTACAACGCTTTGATGTGTTTATTGTTTTATAATAAATATATATATAATAGTAATAATTTCTAATGAAAGTTGACTCTTTTTAAATAAAATCATAAATATTTAATGTTTTCTACAAAAACATTACTCTTGTTCTTTGTTGCCAGCACAGATATGTCAAGCTATGTTGGTCTATAAAATTAAATTTCCTCTCTTATAAAAACTTGATAAGCAGTCTGTTAGATACAACCTGACAGAAACAACAGCGCTAATGGGAAGATGTCTTGATTGTAAGCGAAGGGACGTTATTAACGAGCACAGTCTTATCAAGTTAACGTTTGAGTCACAAAGCTTGGAGTTGGGAATTTTACATTGTTCTTTTACAAATTTCATGTAACATTTATAGAGGTCTAGCTTAGATTTAATGTATTCATTTTACAAAATGTTTCGCCATAAGTTTTAAAACCATAAAACATATATTTTTATGTTATTTATTACACTCCCTGTACATAAATATCAGGAACATAATTTCTACGTTATAATAACATTAAATTAATAATAATAATAGATAATACATTACACCGTTCCGATATAAAGGTACAATGAAAATGTAGGCTTTAATTTTGGCTTTACTTAACCTGTTTTGAAGCTACCCTCACTTAAAAGAAGAACATAAATATTTATATCAAACCCCGTAGATTAGAAAACAGAAACGGGGATTAATTGGAAGAAAGTTTTAAAAAATAAACAACAAGACTAAACAATAAGTTTTTAACATCTATACCATTATTCAATTTTATTAAATACTAGGTCCAAAAAATATTTTCTTGGATTAGAGCCACGATAAATGAATGGTTCGAAATGCTTTTCAAAGTGGTTTTCTTTTGGGGAAACAAATAACATAACAAAACAATTGTACGACAATTACCTGCTTAAGGAAAGTCTGTACATGCAACTTTTGGAACCGAAATACCGCTAATTATAGAATGGACATTGGACTCTTTAGCGACAACGTTGAAGTTCAGAACAGATTAAAATTTATGTTAAAAAACTGCTTTTAAATGATTATTTGGTTTTATTAGTAATTATTTTTAAAATGAACGCAACAAAATACTATGGCAGTTTTGTGAAAGCTTTTTAAAGTCCTTGAATCCTTAAAAAACTTTATTTTACATAATGAGTAAAAAAAAATACTTTTTTTATCAATCAGCCAGTTTCTTAAACCACGTTTTTAGGGATAATTACTTTTAAAATAGATTATTAATTGTAAAACAAAATAATACTTAATATGATTGTGTATCATAAAGCTTTAAAAAACTCAATTCTTTCTTAAAAAAATTTTACAATTTTTTAAATCTCCCTACATTTCGAATGTAATATTCAAATAATTTCACAACGATTCCCTTTGACGTTGTTTCCTTTAGTTGCGCTTTAACTAAGCCTACTTTGTTTAAATTAGGTTAGAATTTATCCATACAGGGAGAAGGTACGAAAAGTGTTAAAGTGATATTGTTTTAATTAAAGTACAAATATCAGTTATACAGTATCGTGTTGGGACAGAGTAGTATTTGTAGGGAATGAAATTGTTCAGTTACTGTATTGCAATTAATTTCAATGAGCAACTAGTTCAATTACAACAATAATTAGTGATGTAAACTAAGATCTATACAATTTTAATATTCGACTTACCAAGAATGGAATAGTTTGGATATCGTTAAAATTTCAACCTCAGTTTGACTGATATTCAGAACTGTCCTCAGGAAACCAAAAGAGTCATTTTCGATTGGACGTCCGTCCGTCGTCGTTGTCGTCTGAAAGTAAACACGATATTATCCACAAATATATTATTAGGGTCCATATAAGTAAAGGAACATGATATGTGATATGCTGAATTATAGTGTGTCTTTTATATAACCATAATAAAATTCAGAAAAGACTAAATAAAAATGTCAAATGTCAAAATGGCGGTTATATTAAACAATTTTCTGTTCATATCTCGCGTGTTATTCAACTTATAACGCGCGAAATTAGATACAAAAATTGCGAATTCCAATTCTGCATAATTTTTTTTAATTTTTTTTTTATATTTATAATAATTATAACTAAGTTTGCCTTATCAAGTAATTAACATTTTATATAATAAGTAATAAATTATTTTATATTACCTTATAGATCCGTCATGTGACTTTTATTATGTCTTTATTATAAAGACGCTTTTCGGAGACGTATCTCCATCTTCACAAGAGTAGTTCGCGAAACATGAAACAGTGCGCATGGAAAAAATAGTAAAATCAATGTATATGTGTATTTATTTAATTGTGTATGTAGTGTCAATGTTTATGTGATATTAATGTTTTAACGACCTCTACGGAGTGATAATACTGAAGATGGAGATACGTCTCCGAAACGCGTCTTTATAATAAAGACATAATAAAAGTCACATGACGGATCTATAAGGTAATATAAAATAATTTATTACTTATTATATTATACTAAGTGACTTGGACACCAAACAATGAACATAACATTTCATATTAAAGAAAGCAGTGTTTGGAACACCATCCACTGATGGAGTCCTATATTTTACACACAACGTTCATGCGGTTACTTATTTACACAATCTCGTTCACCAAATCCAGAGGTTTAGTTCGTTTCAGGCGCCCCACATCTTCTGTGTTGTTGATTACACGGAGCATTTCAGGGTTCTCGTGTTTTTGCAGTCTATTCTTATGCATGATTGCATATCTCTTAATTTCTTCTGAGACACTACTCATCCCGAGATCACGATGGAGATCATCATTTCGCACGAACCATGGCGCGTTAACCATACTCCTCAGAGCCTTATTTTGGAATGTTTGAATACCTTTAACGTTTGTTTTCTTGGTACAGCCCCATAGCTGTATCCCATAAGTCCAAATTGGTTTTAATATTTGCCTATATACTAGAAGTTTATTGTGTAGATCTAATGTTGATCTCCTACCAAGCAACCAATTCATTTTCCTGAATTTAATATTCAGCTCTGTAATCTTCTTCTTAACATGCTCCTTCCAATGGATCTTTGCATTAGGTCTCATTCCTAGGTACTTGGCTGTATTTCCAAGGGCTATTAAGTGTCCATTTATTATAACCTGTGTTGGGTTTATCTTTCTGTTGGTAATTTCAAGGGCTATTAAGTGTCCATTTATTATAATCTGTGTTGGGTTTATCTTTCTGTTGGTAAAATTTACATGGCTTGATTTTGCTTCATTTAATCTTAATCTCCATTTTTGTATCCAATTCTGCATAATGAGACCAACCCACCTCTCTATTATTAAAAATAGCGAAGTTATTGTCAAAAATGTAATTTGTAACCCGATCTCCCCAAGGAAATGTGTTTTAGATTTTACAGATTACTTACCAATAGACGTTTTTGGAGATATGACAACTAAATAGGTTTTATTTTCGTCCTAGAGAAGCTATACTTGGGAGAAATTTGATCAAAAGCATTTGAGCCGATTTGAAAAATAGTATTTTTTTTTCTTATGGGAGCTACCCTCTATTTTTGTCTTAAGAAAATAATGAAAACAGGTTGATCATAGTACGAACATCTTGGTACTTGCCCAGCTACATCATACAATTTAATACAAAGGGTTTCTCTTTTTTTTTCACGATATATTTTATTTATTATTACATAATACAATTACAAATAACAAACAAAACAAAATCAACATCTTGACCAACCTCAATAGGATCGACTAAAGACTAATATCTCTATTACATCACTTTTGTAGGGCTACCACTAGTATTTGGTCCCTTTACCATTAATCACCAGATCACTATGTTAAAAGTTGAACATTCCTGAAAAGTCCACGAAACCAACTTTCAGGTATTGCATTTAGAGAAACAGAGAATACAGCCAAATATCTTGGCATGACCCTTGATACTAAGCTAAAGTGGAAGGAGCATAATCACCAGATCATCAAATCATGAGGTTTAGTTCTCTTGAGGCGGCGAATCTCATCATTAACGTTGTCAGACATTGCCTTATGTCCCGATGAACGTGAACTAGGAGACGTTGTTTATGCCTCAAAGCCACCTTCCTTACTTCTTCTTTTACGAAATTTACATTCAAATCTCTGTGTAAATCACTGTTCCGGATGTACCACGGAGCTTGAACTATTCCTCGAAGGACTTTATTTTGAAAGTTCTGGATGTTCTTCATATTTGTTTCCTTCGTACAGCCCCACATTTGGATGCCATAGGTCCATACAGGCTTCAACACCAGCTTGTAAATTAAAAGCTTGTTCTGAATGGACAACTCTGAGTTTCGTCCAAGCAACCAGTAAAGTTGCCTGTATTTGATATTTTAGTTCTTCCTTCTTTTCCTTCATGCTTCATGCTCCTTCCACTTTAGCTTAGTATCAAGGGTTATACCATGATACTTGGCTGTATTCTCTGTTTCTCTAAATGCAATACCTGAAAGTTGGTTTCGTGGACTTTTCAGGAATGTTCAACTTTTAAAATGAACTGATTATTAATAATTGAAATCTTTGATTAGAACTTAGAATTTAATTAATAACCATTTAGTAATAGATTGTAACATAAGAAATTAAGTAGACCCATGAATTGACCCAACTGATACCCCAAAGAGAAAGAAATAGTTTAAGTAATTGTAAAATTTTAAAGAATAAATAAATTAGTAGAATATTATTGGTAAAGTGAAACCATTTATAAAGTACATCAAGAGGTGTACCCAGTAGGGTAAATTGGTTTAGAACACTTCTTACACAGGTTTTCTGAAAATGAAAAAAGGTAGGTATTGAGAAGATTTCAAAAATAACTGGAAGATAATGGAGAAAAATAATGAAGAATTTTCTTTATAAAATATTTTAATCTATTCTTTTTATATTGAAACTGAAATTACTTTAGAAACACCCCTCGTTTTATAAAAATGAATCCTTTTAAGAGGTAAATTCAAAGCTAACAAGAAGGTCATAACATGATGTCATAGTGACAATGTTTGGCATGCATAATCGATGTCTTACAAGCACTCTAGTAAACAAACATAACCCCTCCCCCTCCCCACAAAATAAGCTCTACAAAGTGTTACCGGTAACAAAGTTTACACTCCATTTATCCCCCTTAGAATATAGAGCACCAATATGCCACTTTGTCTTTGATAGTACGCAAACTGCTGCAAGGTTATTTAAAATACAGTAATTGGGATATTTATATTGATGAAGGGTTAACAAATATAAACACTGTTACTCAGAATCTTGTTTTGTTTTGTCCCAGAGATCCCAAAAAATAAATGGTGCAGAAACATTGCACAAATTTTCTCACTTATCCATTTCTAAAAATAACAACTAATAGTCGCCACAAATATCAGTTCAGTAGTTCTTAATCAAAATATTTAAATGCTCCATGGATGCCGTATTTAATTATTTATTTTTATATTTTATTAAATATCTGAAATTACTTTCCTTCAGTTATAAACACGTCATTAGTGTAAATTTGATTAAAATCAAACTTTTAATGACTGCAGTAAAATGTTCATTTTTGTTCTTCTTATTTATTTCTGAACTTTAATATATTTTTACTTGCGATTTTTCCCACGGGTCATTAATCTTCACTTTTTACTAAAATTTGAACGAAATCGTTAGAGATGATTTTGAAAAATTACACCTTTTACGCCTTATGCTGGATGTTTTGGTTTTTTACCAAACACACTAATCAGCATTTTAGGAGAAATGGCGACCCATAAGTTCTGTTGTTCTTAGTGGCTATACTTGAGCAAATTTAATCAATAACGTTGGAGCCGATTTTTAAAAAAATCGTATTTTTTGTATTTCTTTCTTACAGCAGCCACCCTCAAGTGTTGAGTTATCAAAAATGAAAATATCGTCCCAAGATATGTCAAAAAATATGTCCAAATAACAAATTTCTTTAAAATCTGTCCACGTGTTTGGGTTGTAAAGCACTCAACATACAACAGACAGAGATTTCTCAAACATTGTTTTGGACTAAGAGGAAATTTAATTCGATATATAAAGAAACAAAACCATCTCTTTTATTATTGATATTGAACATCTCTTTTTGACCAATCATTATACTACGTGTAATGATGTAAAACGTATAAAATAAATACAGAAATTTTGTTCGGGAATTTTTAAGAAAGCAAACATTTTTTAATATTTTCTAGGGACTATAACCTAACACATTTCCTCTCAAGCCTAACTTAAAATATTAAATTGCAACTCATAACTTACATTATCATATCCTTTTCTTTTTAATGTTAGCTACAAAAACTAACAAAGATTGCTAACTTTTGTTGGTTGTAATATATGTGGGCCACATGAGTTTTTGTGTGATGACGTCATTTACCCCCACCCCACCCCCGTCGCCATGTGCCTGTGCTAGTCTGTTAGTCAATCTACCATGAGTCTCACTTAGAATCAAAAAGTAGAAAATTACTTCGCTGTTAAATCTTACAATCGTTATGTTGAGCTGTTTGCAGAAAAATTCCCTGACGCTCTTTTTATTTAATTATTAAGACTGGGGAGAGTGTTTTAAAAACCTCCTGCACTGCGACCTAGTTAGATCTTTTGTGCCCCCCTCTTGTTGGACTCAGGAGAGATCTATGTTCCCTGACGCTCTTATTCCAGGAAAATCAACAAAGGTATGATCTTGTACAAAGTGTTAATAACAAGCCTAGAAACAGCCCGCTTACATTTAGTACGCCGGAATTTACAGAGTATGTTCATCAGACTCCGTTCTTCCAGTATCACTTCAGCGGTTATCTCAACAGATGGAATCATCTTATTCAACCTGACATAGAGCCAGTAAACGTCTGAAACTGCGGCCATATTCATTTCGGGTAGCTAGTTTATTTTTAAAGTTCATACTCACAAGTACATGGTACAATCCAAGAATAACGTCTTTTAGATGCAGAAACGTTCGTAGATTATTGGTTTAAGAGATGCATTCGTTGCATTGACAATAATCAACTTAACAATACTTTCTTTAGTGATAAAGGTTTTCGTGTTTTTTGCCCTTATAGCAGTTACAACAAGTACAGTTAACGCTAATTGTCATCACCAGTCGAACGATTTGTGTGAAATCAATAGTGACTGACAAACATTCAGATAATCACTTTGTAAAAATGATATTTGTAATCAAAGAACTAAAATCACGGAAAATTAAAAATATAGTTTTTTTCTTAAATAATTTCACAATTCTTTTCCCCCTCTATATAAAGCGAGAAAGTAGAACAACGAACACGGAGAAGAAACCACTTTGTTTTTTAGTTGTTCAGATAAATGAGAGGGGTGATTTTTCATCCTTTTAGGGTTGTTATTGCTACCAAGGTCAGAATACTTGAACAAGAATACTCAGTTCCTTCTTATTGACTTTGGTTTGAAATGTAATAATCATATCCTACAATTAAAATTAGATACACTGTTATAAGTTTGGGACTATTACTATCTACATAATGTAACAATAGATGTACATTTATTCAATGAATTTCTCAAATAATCGTACACATAATTTATGCTCAAGCAAACAAGATTCGTAATTTCCCTTATTTTCCAAACACAGAGATCAGATTTAATCAAAATATTGTGATTTATTGCTCCTTTTGGAGCATTTAACTATTGACAATCTCGTATTTAATTTTCGACCACAACTGGAAATTCTTAAGAGAGGTGAAAGATACATAGATGGTATGTTCTTAGAAGAAACATGTTTCGAACTTTTATTAGCTTTCAATTACATTTTAAAAGGATTCATTTATATAAATCGTGGATTCGAATACCACCCAGAATACAAGGTTTGTTCTGTGCAGTTTCGTTCTTTCAACCTGTGGTATTGCGGAGGGATGGCCCACTATAAACAAACAGTGGTTGACTTGAGTGGAAGTTGACAGGGTTGGTTAGGTTAGGTTAGGGAACACACCAACATTGTACATTTTATTTTTATAGATGTATTAACTATAAAATCGATACATTGGGCGCTTGTCAGGTTAGGTTAGGTTAGGTTAGGTTAGGTTAAGAACACACCAACATTGTACATTTTATTTTTATAGATGTATTAACTATAAAATCGATACATTGGGCGCTTGTCAGGTTAGGTTAGGTTAGGTTAGGTTAGGTTAAGAACACACCAACATTGTACATTTTATTTTTATAGATGTATTAACTATAAAATCGATACATTGGGCGCTTGTCAGGTTAGGTTAGGTTGGGTTAGGTTAGGTTAGGTTAGGTTAGGTTAGGGAACACACCGACATTGTACATTTTATTTTTATAGATGTATTAACTATAAAATCGATACATTGGGCGCTTGTCAGGTTAGGTTACGTTAGGTTAGGTTAGGTTAGGTTAGGTTAGGTTAGGGAACACACCGACATTGTACATTTTATTTTTATAGATGTATTAACTATAAAATCGATACATTGGGCGCTTGTCAGGTTAGGTTAGGTTAGGTTAGGTTAGGTTAAGAACACACCAACATTGTACATTTTATTTTTATAGATGTATTAACTATAAAATCGATACATTGGGCGCTTGTCAATGTTGTGCCTAAAATAAACCATTTAAAAGGACGTTAATTAATAATAAAACATATTTAAATATTGAAAATTTAAAAATTAGTTCAATAGATTTGTAGGCATAAACAATTCTGTGATTTGAACTCAAGATTAGTGTTAAGAGTTATAGACGCAAAGTTTAAGCGGGTTTCATTCCAACAATTAAAGTTGAAACTCTTTTTGAGGAATCTATGAGAAGTGCTGTTAAAGAAGCCATTTTGTTATGTAACTTTATCATCTTTTTTGAGCTAATTTTACGTAGCTGTATACTTTTACTCGTGTGTGTATGAATAGATCCTTTTTAACAGGAACCTTCTGATAGTTAAGTCTATAGTATCTACATTATTAAAATAATATTAAATCATCATCCTATAATTATTAGAAAATAATACACTAATAATATTGAAAGTCACTACCAAATAGTTAACCTCACAATGATGTAATAATGCTAATCTCTGATTTGTTTTAAATGAAAAATCAATTTGAATTAAAGTTTCCACAACCCAATGGAATATGTAAGTTTTTACTGTGTCTTTATTAGAGCCCTTTTTTTAAAGGTTAAAGTTAGAATTGACACAAACTGGTGGTAAATAAATTCCCATACTTTTTAAACCAGTCTAGTTGTTATTCAAACCCACTCATAATAGTATATACGACTACTTTCCCTAGTCTTAACATATCACAGCTTGGCGAGTTTCGTTTAGATTCTAACTTCAAAACATTATCCTATACCAAGCAGTTTTCTAAACTTTATTTGTATATAGCGTCACTATCTGTACCCGCATGGAAGTCAGACTTTGTATGTATATACTTAATTATCCCATCATCCCCAACAAAAAAAAAAGAGCATAAAATAAAGACATCTAGCCCTCGAATACTCTAGCGTTATGGTTGGAAAAGAAAAGGAGTTGTTTTAAGAAAGGAAGTCACCATTCAAAAGACCTTTGGAGGTCTCAAATCGTGATATTTTGTCTAACAATAGTGAGACCCTTTCAAGTAAGACCAGAGACGTCTTTTTCCAAGTCATGAACTTCTGACTGCTCTAACCTCTCCCGTTTCATGACTTAAGACTCAAGATTTCGTGAGTGATGATTGCCGAGTTGCAAAAGTTTTTATTTTTGATGTTTCATAAAGCGACGAGCTGTAGGCTCTTTATCATACCTAAATTGATAGAAAGAACCGTTTAAACGAAATATAATATTTTTTAGTTATAATAATAAAATTATAACAATACTGCATTATTATTTGTTACTAATATATAGTAAGGTATAATTACATATTTAGGAATTTGTTAAGTAATTGTATGTAAGTACGCACTCCTTTCTTTTCTGCAGTCTTACATAGATAAAAAGTTTGTAAAGTAATTAATGGGCAACGTAATTATTTTTTACTTTGTAGTACTTGTTATTTTATTTTTCAGTAAGTCTTTTAAAATGTTTTTTTTTTAATTTTTGATTTAAAATGTTTGTATCTTTGAGAAAAAAGGTTTATAAATATATTAATTATTTAATTCTACTTTTTAGTCGTACTTTAATTAAATTATTAACATACAAAGCATAAGTTTCATTACTAGGTAAATTTTAATTTTCAAAGATAACTGTATTTATTTAAATTCCTCATAACACTATTGGTTTCCAAACAAAAGATAAAGAAAAGAAGAAAATAAGAAATTCCCTCACCCTTAATTCTCACCCTAGGGGGGCGGGTTCTTACAAAAGTAAAAATATAATATTGTTTGTCATCCGAGCTTAGTATCTGAGCAAAATTTCATTAATAGGTTAGTTTCCACCCTTAATTTTCACCCTAAAGGAGGGGATTTTTACAAACGTAAAAGTGGAATATTGTATTATCATCGGAGCTTAGTAACTACTCAAAATTTCATTAAATGTTTGTCAGGAAGTATATTAAATGGTGGATGCAAGATTCCAACAAACATGCAGCATATTGAGAGTTAAAGAAAGGGAAGTAAAAATACTAAAATTACAGACAGAAAAACAAACACAATAAAACATGTTCATATTCATTTTACAATAAAACAAACTTTAAGACATTCCTCCATGTTTTGCCCATGTATTCAGTTACAAAATGAAAACATTTATCTAATAACAAACTTTGCAAGACATTCTTAAAATTGCCTCCGAAAGTCTATCGTAGAACTTCATACCCAAGTAGTTTACTCCCTTCTGTGTTTTGCTTTGAGTGAATTTCTCTACTCTAGAATTATATCGATTCCGACATAATATGAATGGGAAAAAATGTATTTAAATTTTTTAAGTTTTCTTAACAAATAAGACGCATTCATAGATGTAAAAACATAAAAACGACAATATTAATAGAATTCCTTTCATAGACTCTTGCCACACATAATACCCCTCTTTTTTAACACTAAATATAACATCAACAAGTGTGCAATTTCCCTATTAAAGTGATGCCATATTGTAATAAAGAATGAAAGTAAGCAATATATACAGTCCATTCCACACTTATAGAACATGCTTTTATTGTTCTAAAGCAAGTGAAATTTTACTATTTTATTGACACGAAATACACATGTTGCAACCAATTCAATTGTTTGTCAGTTTGAATACCTAGAAAAGAAGCACTGTCAACAGAATTTAAAGTTTTTCCCATAATATCAATTCTAGGATTTTTTTCAATTTAGGTCTTTCTCTATTGGTAAAATTAGTACTGATTTGTAGAATTTTTAATGAAAATTTATTGTTAAAAAACTACTGCAAGCTTAAAATTTCATATATTGTGAATTTCTCATATACAGTGTGTTAATAAAGTCCCACCCCACCTTAATTTCTGTATGAACTTCAATATAGCCTAACCCTTTTGAAAAGTCATCTGCAGCTGTTTCTTTTATGATAGTTTAAAACTTTGTACCTCCCCTTAAAAGGGGGAATTTTGGGGTACTCAAACTATTCAAATAGTAACCCACATCTTGTGATGTGTTAAATTAAAAGACATAAGAAGACAAAATTAATTGAATTCATGAAATAATTTTTAGGTGACTCTAAGCAAAATGGCGTCACAAAACGTATTTAAGCCTTTTTAATTATTTTTAATTATGTGAAATAAGAACACTAAACAGTTTTCAAAATATTCGCTAGACTAATCTGAGACAATATTAAATATTACAGATGATAGGTTTTGACTTTGATAGCAAACCAGAGTATCCATTCTTTGCCAAATATTTGAGCCCACACCTTAACCTTCCTCTCTTCTCTCTACCTGCCTACCTTCCTTTCTTCCCCCCCTCTCTCTCTCTCTCTCTCTCTCTCTCTCTCTCTCTCTCTCTCCCTCTCCCTCAAACTCTCTCCCTCTCTCTCACTACCTCACTCACTCTCCATCCCTCTTTTTTCTGAATTTTACTTTTTTTTAAATGTGCATTTTATGATGCACAATACAATACAGTGTCTGAGGGGCACCGAGTGAAAAAATTCCTCTTAAATGAAAAAGGCGTTATTTAAAAATAAAACTGACTATTATTGTGCCGATTTCTAACATTTAGTGACGAAATTTTCTTTAATATGTCTAAAATATCGCCTGGAAGGTTTCAAATTATTAAAGTAATACAGTACTGTATCTAAATTGCATACACAACGCCGTGAATGAAGACTTCCAAAATTAAAGGACACCTGTTTGCATAGTGTTTTATTTATCTTCTAATAATAAATTACTTTATAGTAATAACATATTTTGCTTACATGTAAATTATTTATTAATTATTATTATGAACTTTAATCTTATTAATGGTAGGTAATTTATTCACATTTCCATTCTTGAAAATATCAAAGCTTTATTTTTTTATGACAGTAAAATGTCATTTATTGTAAAAATGAAATTGATTATTTAACAGTTTGAAAATACCAACAACTTATTTTTGGAACATTCTGTATTTGAGGAAACTCAACCAAAATTATTGGTTACAACCTGTGTTTTTTATTGTCTAACGTGTCCTAAACACTAATTAATAGAAAAACTCTAACTGTTACCGAAAAGTTTTGCATACCCATGTGCCAATAAGATCTGTTCTATTGATAAATATATATTTATTGCAAAAGTGTATTTATCTGAGACATTTTGAAATGATGATGCTAATGTTATACATGAGCTTGTTTCGAAAATTTGATAGGCATCATCAGTAAACTTAAACACAATTAGTTTACATAGAATAAACAATATAATCATAGACACACGGGCTTCATGGATATAAAATTGAATATTAATTTACATTTCTAAAATGGGCTAGTAATCGAATTTTTTTTTAACTCTTTGTAAACATATTTATTTTTGTTTAAAGTTTCTGATTATCCCTAAAAATAAGAGATGTGTTGCTCTATATATATATATATATATATATATATATATATATATATATATATATATATATATGCGCGCATGTTTGTGTGTGCGTGCGTGTGTGCGTGCGTGTGTGTCTGCGTGTGCGCCTACGCGTGCGTGTGTGTGTGCGCGTCTGCGCGCGTGTGTGTATGTGTGTGTGTGAGAGAGTGTGTCAAAATTTTTTGTTGAATCAATCAAATTTGTTTCAACTTGTAGTGATGTACAAATAAAGGGATCACTTTTTAAATAACCTAAAATTAGAACAAAATTTAGTAATTATTTCTCTAGTAGTTAAAATTTTAATTGTATTTCAGTCCACCATAAAAACAATTGGTATTTATTTTAATAACATCTTATACAGCTACCTACACAGTAAAATATTGGATATAAGTAAATCCCCAATACACATCCTTTATTATTTGTAGCAATCTTTGAATAAAAAAAAACTGGACTGAACGGAAAATGCCGAAATCAATAACCTTGCACTCTCTGAAACCTCACATCCAAGCTTATCGACTGCTGTTAGAATTCTAAACATTATATGAAAGAACACGTTTTATGACTTGGAGTTTATGGGCTATTAACTCCTTGGTTGTCAAACTGTAATTATTCTTATGACGGGGGAAATTTTACGACAAAGAAAGCTATAAAATTTTCCTTGAGTTTTATATGAAAGTAGACATTTATGAAGGAGATTGTAGACGTATTGGGGCATTCTAGTCTACTTCTTTCTAAGGGTTGCTTAGGTAAAACAAAGGATCCTTATAATTTCACCCGCGTGTCTGTCCGTTTGTTTCTCCGTAAGTCCGGTCTTTTAAGACAAATAATCTTACATATTTCAAATATTTGTATTTATATTCTTTCTATTGCCCACATATAGGAAAAATATAGCGGTAAATAAAATGTCCTTAGGCGAAAACTTACTTAAGGGTAGTAAAAAAAAAATTTTGGAGAATTATGTATGAGTTATCAAATACAATAGAAGTTCTATTTTTAACCTATTTTGTTTGTGAACAGACCTTTTTTGGTTGATATTAATTTGTCAGCGGCTGTGTACTCCGTTCATGATCTCTTTTTGACTAGTTGTTTCCTGATCACATGGGGTTGACCGCTCAGGGTTTGTCCTGAGTGTTTTTTCATTAGGTTTAGTTTCGAACATTGTCCTATACATCTAGGCTTGTTTTCTGCCTGCATGTTTTAGCTTGTAAGTTAGGCACTTGATAACGAGAGTTGATTTACACTCTCGAAACGTCGTGTATTGTTTCTTATACACAAATGATGGCAAAAGTCCGAACAAACAATAATATTAAACTAGAAGTTATTCTGATTCCAATATGCATGTATGTTTGACGCAAAAATTAATATATTTGCCCTAAGGTAAATTTAATATCTCGGATCTCATGTTCCCCCCCTTCTCTAATGACGCGATCTAATGATCTTGAAAATAATTATTTGGATTTAAATTAAATTGCAGTGCGAAATGATATATTATAGTTTTTTGTATGACAATACAAATTAATTTAACACACAATGAGAAATCCGTAGCGTAGTTTTAAAAGTAGCTTTGTGAGATTCGAGACGAACAACAGCCATTAAAAGATGGAAAGAATTTTCTTGTTGTTACAGTTCGTAGGTTAGGTTAGGTTAGGTTACAGTTTCACGCTCGAGTCTATCGCAGCCAGTCTACACAGTCAATACGAAATCCTATATATTTCAAACTTTGCATTTATATTCCTTGTATTGTCCTACATATAGGAAAAATTTAGCGGCAACAAAAAACGACTTTAGTTAAAGGGTAAAAACTATGAAGCTAAAAAATTTTATTTTTGGGAATATTATGACTGAGGTACCAAGTAAAACTAAATGTTATTCTGATTACGAATATATATGTTCATTTGACGAAAAAATTAATATATTGTTGGCACCAATTCGCTTAAAATACTTTGACTCTATAAAAATAATTGTCCTAAGTTAACACACACTTGATCCTTTTGTTTTTTTTATTATACCAATGTTTTATAGAATTTAATAAATAGTAACAACTAGTCTACCTATATGAAACATAACAAACGATGTGCACATGGAAACCATTTAGGTTTTAATTTTTTACGTAAAAATTTAAAAGTTATCCTACAAATTGAAAACTCCTCGTTTTCCGTCTGTATGTTTGTGTTTTTTTCTAAATAAATGTATAACTTCAGAAATGAATTTAATATTGAGTTCAAGCCGAATATCTATAAACAAGTACATAAGAGATTAAATATTTTGTTCTTTCGATGTTGGGGGTCCAACAGATTCGATTTCCCGAATCTTTACAGCTTGTTTGTAACAGGATTTATCTAATTCAGTGTTTTAAATAAGTGCAGAGGTGAGATTAACTTCTGTATTATTATTATTTTGTTTCAATAAATAATAATCTTGTTTTAATTTACAAATATTTCAAGACTTATTGCGAAATTTTATTAACATTAAACATCAATACTTATCAAACTTACTAGAATTTACTGATTTGATTATTATTAAAAATATTCAAATTTGCTGTAGGAGAACTGCCCTATGTTTTATAAACAGTCCACACAACATTTATTCATACAAACTTTTATTTTGTTTAACAAAGAATTTAGTTACAATCTAATATACATTTCTTACTTACTCTAACATAATGAAAGATATTCATATTACATAAAGCTTTTACATTCAGTACATAAACATTACATTCATCGTTTATTTCTATACGATATTTACATAATTTTTGACTCACTTTTTGTATTTTCTAGCTCTTTTAAAATTGCTTGGAAGACGTCGTAAAATATTTATTTCAGCTAATTCATATCAAAGGAGTTTTGAATTTTTTTTTTTAACCTAACGTTAGTTACAAATAATTAACTTAAAGATTATTTCAATTATTGTGAATCTGATTTGTTGTACTGACTTCAATTTGATTTTAAGTTTATTTTAATTTTAGTTGAAGTATTAATTAAATGATTTTAGTTATGAGAGCTCCCTTACATGAATGTTTTAATTACTGACTACTCACATAATTAGCTATTTTTCCGTTCGTAGCACTTTTAAGACACGCACATTCTTTATCGGTTATTATTATTGATTTAATTTCTGAACTTTCACTTAACACTTAACACTTGCTTAACACTTAACACTTGCTTAACACTTTTCATAATGTCTTTTATAGGTTATATGCCTTTGAAATACACTCGTTGATTTTATTTATGAACTTGTATATTTTTTTAATCTTAACACAAGTTATTTTGGAATAGCCTGTTATTATTTCATATAAGTTTATTTATTGTTTTGTCTTAATTTCCTAAAAATATTGTTACTTTCTTAATACAAAAATTACATTTTGTAACGGAGGAAAATACAAAAAAAAAAATTATAAACAAATTTCCCTCAGAGGTTCTCTATAGTTAATATAGATGTGGCAATCCCGAGGGGCCTAGCTGGATCTACACCTACACCATTTTTCATGTAGTCTTGGTTTCGATTTCTTCCTCTCTTTTATCTATATCAGGTTTCTCTTGACCAATAATTCTTCTCTTCCGACCCTGGCGTTATCAGAATATTTGAAGGCTAGGATGTTTTATTTACTTTTCCTCTCTTCCTTTTATATAAGCCAATGGTGACCGAGAGGGTTTTTGTCTTTAAACAACAACAGGAAAATATTGAACAAATTCATTAGATAATTACGAGAAAATTTTAGGTTCTGGTCTTACAAAACAGCTGTAGGCTACTCAAAATTTGAGCCAATCTTATTTAACGTCTCTATATAATGGCCAAATACAAAATTTGATCAAAATTGGTCCAGTCGTTTGAGTTGAGCTTAAAACGTATAGTGGAACAGCCCTAAGAAGACACTTGTGCTCGGTGCGGGGCGGTAAAGGAAGAGGTGGATTATGTCGGAAAATAACACCGTTCCACAAACATTGAATTTGCCTCCGAATCGCCAGCTACCAGAGATTGCCCTCCTCGCACCCCTTAACGTTTACTTCGAGAATAGTACAGCGTTTTCACCCGATCTGCGAAGTGCCTTCTTAGGGCTGTTCCACTATACAGACAGCCAACACCACATTACTTTCTTGTCCTATATACAGAGTGTTCAAGAATTCAGGAGGTTATTTCTCACATCAAAACGAATGAAAAGTTCATGTAAACACATCCTAAAATGCTGTTTTCTATCTAGCCGTAATTTTGTTTTGAACAACAAATGATATCTTTTTAACTGTAAACGATATGGAGTTGAAGTTTTGGTGTAATTTAGTGTAATAAAAACCCAATTTGAAAAGAAAAAATCAACTGATTTCTTTTACTAATTTGAAAAACACCCTGAATATGTGAAAAAATATAAATTTACACTTCAAATTTTGTATTGCTCTTCTTCCTTATCAGAGAATAATGCCAAAAAGGCAGTTCCATTGACCAATAAATATATTTCACACCCTACAACACATTTATCTTTTTTTTATTGGTTATTAAGGACCCATGGAATCCCATATCACTCCCGAAAAGTCCTTTACACCCTCTTATAATATAGAATATAAGAAGAAAAAGTATGGGCATCTTGAAGTCACTTGAGCTCTCCAGATAAATGAGAAGTGCTTTCTTCATCCCCTTGTTCATTCAAGGGTTATTGTTGCAGTGTCAGCTTCAGCCACACTAGAGATACACTTCTATTATTATCCTTACTGACCCTTAGATATAATTTTATTTACAAAACGGGTTTAAAATAATCTAATTTTATTTTTATTTATTTCAGTTGACAAAAATATTTCAATTTATTTTTTTTTTTTTTTGTGCTTAATTTTTATATTGGAGAATTTTTAATATAATTTTTTTTTCAAATTTTCCCACTCTTATCCCTAAAACCAAATAAAACCCAAGCAAAACTATTCATCAGGGAAAACTTCAGTACGCTATTTGTCCAAAGTCAAAATAAAACCATGAACGAGTTTAAAAAATTTATATTCAGGGTTCTTCAGAATATCTTGGCGGATATTTTATGGGATTCTTCCTAGAGTTGAAGTAAACACAAAACGATCATTTAATTGTTTAAAACAATCTTAGTTGTCTGTCTGTCTGTCATTTTGTGTTTTGTACTTCCTCCAGTAACCATTACTAATACTTAATACTTTTGTCCCTGACAATCCCAAGAGACCGAACTGTATCTACAACTTTTTTTATGTAGTCAGGGATTAGATCCTGTCAGAGATATATTCAAAAATGAATATCTATTATATTAAAGAAATAAAATTAGGTAACATCAATACAAACTAAAATACGGCAATGCAGAACTGATTCAAATTACAATAATTACACTTGTTCGACACTACAGTTATTCAACTTTAAAGGAAATTAGCAAACTACTGTTTACAGAAAACAAAGGATTGGTCTCTGTGAACTCAAAGAGGATCAAGGTAACATACACAATTGCAATAAAGGAACTTCCAATTAAAAAAAGCCCTCGAATATCAACCTATGAAATCCAAAGGAAATCCAAATCTAATTTCAAATGGTTAACTGTGTAAAAATAAAGAGGGGACGCTTGAAAACTCGTGTCCAGCCTTTCTACAATAATCAAACCCACCAGACGTAATAACAAGGCTATTCCAAAATAAAATGTGATAAGATTAAAAATTTACGCAAGTTCATAAATAAAAATATTGAGTGTATTTCAAAAGCAAGATAAGTTATACAAAAATATTACAAAAAATGTTAAGTGAAAGTTCAGAAATTAAAATAATAAAATTACCGATAAAAAAAAGTGGAAGATGTGTCAAGTGAAACTTGAAATTGCTTCAAGATCTCATATCACCTTTTCTGAGAAAGGGAGATCTCATAATTAAAATTACTTAATTAATACTAAAACTAAAATAAAATAAACTTAAAATTTATTATTTTGTAGCATTTAAATCCAAAAAAGCACTTCCGCAATAACTTAACTCATTTCGTAAATATACATTCCACTTTCCGTCGCTTGACAGATGCTGGCATCTAGCGGCCCGCTCCTAAACCAAGCATCACCTGATACTTGAAACCAAAGTACATTTTCGCCGGTCAAGCTAGCTTCTCGATTACCGGTCCATAGTCTACATGCGATAACAACATGGTCTACACTCTTCATAACTCCGTTAGCTAAAAGTTTTTCTTTCTTCTCTCAAAATTACCGTCTTTCTAAAACATCATGTTAAATTACTAATTGTGCGCCTTAGTCTAATAATCTGGTTCAAAAATGTTAAAATTAACCATCATTTTCTCGGTACTACCTCACGTGATCTGCGACAGGATTTACCAGGTACTTCAACCTTACAGATTTTGTCATATTATAAATTTTGTTAATTTTTAAAATAATTTGTTAATTATCATGTATTCTTTAAAATATGTATTTCATGTTTTATTCAATATTCTATTTCCTTTTGAAACTAAATGATTATAAAAATTTTCTTTTCTTAAAACATCATTTACAAAATCTTGCAAAGGCACATTTTACGTTTTGAACATTTTTGTGAAATAAGTGCAAACTAGTGTTGAACATTAAATGATCAGAATATGAACATGTCAAATATAAAACAATTGAGGAAATTTCTTCTAAATCAGAAAATTTCTTTTGCAAGCTTTTGCAAAATCTTACAAGTCTTATACAAGCTTTCTTTTAAACAAAATTAAAATATATATAAATAGATTTATAATAATCTAAGAAGCTTTTAAGTACCATCTTAACGAATTTCTGTTATACAATCAATTTTCTTTAATTTTGGCAAATAATCAGATATTTCTTTAATGATGAACATTAATGCTAAAACATGTCTGATTTTGTACAGACACTAAAAGAACATGTTTTTTTGCTCACAGCTAATATGCTGGTAGGACAAATAGGAGAAATTGGAGAAATAAAGAAATTCTTGTCTCACATTGCGCAAACCAACGAAACATCCTAACAAGTTTCGTCCTGTTGGCAAAACACGTTTTTTGTATAACGTAACTTCACATTTTCAAGTGCATAAAAGTGATGTCTTTTTCTACAGCTGACTTTACAGAACTTTAACTAACTCATTTTGTATATGTGCCTAAATTTACTTTCGCAAATATGTGTTCCTTAAGACTATTTTCTAAATGTAGACCTGTGTAGTTAATTATAAAATATATATAAAAAAACAATTATTGGGTGGAGCCTGCATGCAATTTTCGGTCCTAACAACCTCCAAGAGGTTAATTTCCAAATTAAAATAATTGACGTCAATTAACAAAATTTCAAAATTCTAAATTCCTTTTTTTTTGTTTGTTTAAAATATATAAATTTATTTGGCCAATATAGTTTTTAAGAAATTTTTCAAACCAGTTATATTATGTATCTTTAGTTTAGTGATAAACATGTTAACTATAGATATGATTTTTGAACTTAAAATATCAAACTCTTTTATATTTTGTTAAATTCTGTAATTGTTTAAAAAAGAAACTATCATCTTATAAACTAAAAAGGGGGGGGATAAGTTTTTTTCTTTTTTTTTGAATCTTTTGATTAAATTTTTTTTTTATTATTATACTTTTACATTAAGGGCGTATAATCCTTTTTTTTTGATTAATTATAATTCTGTGAATTATTAAGCTGTGCTCATTGTTTTTTTGTTAAATTTTTGTAACTATAAATATACATATTAAAAAGGGGGATAAATTTTTAGAATCTGTTGATTAAATTTTTTTTTCTAAATTATTATATGTTACAATTAAGGGCTTATAACTTTTACAATTTATGATATTGTTAATCATAGGTTTTTTTTATTGATGATTTGTGTCAGGATGTTTTTTGTTGTAAATGACAAAGTCTGAAGCGCCGAAATTTCCTTCTGCTTTCAATAAACTTGAGCCTTGTTAATTACTAAATTTGTCTTTGTCTTTTTTTATTTTTCTTTTCAAACATTGTTACCATTTTGGTTCCGCCTTTATTAAATTTAAGTCCCCTGGTAACATGTTTTTGGTAGCAGAGCGTGGTTAATTTTAAATTCTGGAACCGTAGTTAATTTTCAAAATTTTGCATTGGAACTATCTAAATTTAAATTCAAAATTATCTTTGTAAACAAGGCTCTTTTTTATGTTTTGCAGCTTTTTCAAATACTGCACAACTGTTGCTGATGAAATTTTTTTTTATTTAGTTTAAATATTTAAATCTCTATAAATCTATAGTCTCTTTTTTTTTATTATTTAGTTATTTTTATAAACACTTACACAAAAACTTCTAAACCAATTTCGATAAAATTTTTTTTTTTTTATTATTTTGTCTGCTTAAATATTTTTTTTTATATATATATATTTACATACACTGCACCCTAGTCATTCACTGAATTTGATCCAGACAGCGGGCTCATTCGGGAATCCAAAAAAAATTTTAAATAAATAATAAAATCCAAAAATAGTTAAAAACAAAAAAAAAAAACAAAAAAAAATTTCAAAATCTCCTTCAAAAAATTTTCTCGAGTTTTCTTTCGCTTGTCTGTATCAATTCATACTTACACACACACATATATACACAACAACTACACTACATATAATTCTTGAGTCTTTCTCTGGCTCTTTCACCTTTTTTACATCATCTTAAAAGAAATTTTTTTTATTTAAAAACACTTGATTAAATTTTTTTTTATTTATCAGCAACAGTTAAGATGGCAGTGGATTTGCTGCGATTAGTGGATTCGTTAAAGAATACCGAGCTTGCTTTTGAGGTAGTAGCTAGAGGTGGTGAAAAAGACATTGTAGCTAAAATGCGAACCTCTCTTAGGTCCCTTCTGCAGAACAGCGTCGAGCCCGAAATGGGAAACTTCACTGAAGACATCCTCTTGCAACAGATAGCGTTAGCCCGGAACTCCTTGTTTGTCTTGCAAGACGACCTGGAGAACCTCGATTCCGAAAGAGGAATCAAAATGATTCGTGTTCGTGCGCGCATAAACGTCTTCGGAAGACGACTAGAGTTCCTAAATCGGGTGCACACTGAACAACTAAAAGTAGCAGACAACAACGTGCCACGGGATCTGGCCGAGCTACATAACAATTTCGCTACGCTCAAAGAAAAATTTAAAGCCTTTGAGCAAACCGTTGCTCCTCTAAAACTAAACGTAAGCATCCCGCTAACGCCCTCTGGGGGAACCACTAAAGCTAGCTCTGCAGAGCCATCTCGGTCTAATGGGCCAAATCTCCTTGCGGACACGCCGCAGGCTGAGGCTCAGCAAACTACACCTAGCAGCTCGAAAGGCTGTCAATACATTTCCTTATACGGAAAATTAAGTCATCCTGCCGAACAAATAATTAAGACAATTCCTCAGACAGATGGGTTCGACCTTGACAAATTATTAAATTTTTTTAAAATTTCTTTAAAAATAGTTAAAACTTACCCGGACGTAGCCTTAAACATTAATAATGTTCTGATGCCCTATGCTCAGGGCCCTTTAAATTCATGTCTGATTAGACATCAGGCATTTAATACCTTTCATAAAGAGGCCTTAAGTCTCTTTATACCATCAAAACGGTTAGCTTCTTTAGTGCAGGAGTTATTTTATAGGCCCCAGAAGACTAACGAGGCGGTGCACATCTTTGTAAATGAAATTAAAGAGGCTGCAGAAACACTTAATTTAGATAAGTCCGAATTGGAGGTCACGGACGTCATTCTGGAGGGACTGTCTCCGGAAGTCCGCAACTGTTTAGTTTTTGCGACTAAGCCTAAAAATTTCGCAGATCTAGATCGACTCTGCGCTCACGTAAATAACATCATGTACACTGACAGGCAAAGGGCTCCATTAAAGAGACCTGAGTTTAAAAGTCCTGATTTTAGACCTACAAGACCTGTAGTCTGTTACAGTTGCGGGCAGCCGGGACATAGAAGCCCAGAGTGTCGAAACCGGCCTCCAACAAGGCAATATCCTCCAAAACCTCCCTTTCAAAATTTAAACTCAATTTCCTATTCAAGAAGAAACAATTTCGGCAATAAAATTCAAAATTACGTTACTCCCATCTGTTATCATTGTGGCATACCCGGTCACTATATCTGGGGCTGTAAATTCTTCTCTCTACGGAATAGGTCCAGGCAAACCTATTCCAGCTCTAAGCTTTCCAACTGCAAACTTCAAAAAAAAAATAACATTTCTCTTAAATCTAGGGGTCCCAACGATCAGTTTTTGCCTTTGGTGGAAGTAGCTTTTGGGCAAATTAAAGTTAAGGCTCTGCTGGACTCCGGTTCAGTAAGATGCGTCATTTCTAAAGCCCTTTTTAAAAAATTGAAGAACACCAAGGCTTTTAAATCCATCACCAGGGTGAAGGCTGATTGTGTCACGGCTTCTGGAAAAAGGTTGCCCATTTCCTACTCTTGTCGTCTTCATCTTAAAATGGAACATTGTAGTTGGAATGTGGATTTCCTGGTGGCGCATAAGTTGTCGTGTCCTCTGATCCTCGGGTCAGATTTCATATCTAAAACGGGACTGGTACTTGATCTTTCAGCAAAAAACTTCTATTTCAAATTTTCAAGGTCTATTGTTTTTCCTCTATGTAATTTTAGTAATTCTGCGTATAAACCTATAGTGTCCACAACATCTGAATCTACTGCTCCTGATCCTTTAGGTCATCTTCAAAAGGACGATAAAAACGCCATTTTAAAAATAATTAATGATTTTCCTCAGGTACTCACAAAAAGGTTAGGTTTAACACATCTAGTTGAATACGATATTCAACTGAAGGACAACACTCCGGTCAAGTGTTCTCCATACCAATTGGCACCTCCCAAAATGGAATACCTCCGCGAACACATCAACGAATTGTTAGATTCAGGAGTAGTAGAACCCAGCCGGTCGGCATATGCATCCCCTGTTTTTCTGGTTCAACATCCCGAAAAGAAAACAAGGATGGTGATTGATTATCGGAGGCTCAATCAAAACATCGTCGTCGAAGCGGTGCCGCTACCTAACTTACATCAAAGTTTTAACTGGTTTGTCGGTGCCAAATATTTCACAGTTTTCGATCTTAATTCAGCTTATCATCAAATCCCTTTGTCTCAAAAGTCCAAGCAAATTACCAGCTTTTGTACTCCTTGGATGCTTTATCAGTTTACTCGAGTCCCTTTTGGACTCTGTACTGGTGCCCAAGTGCTTACCAGACTTTTGGATCAGGTCTTCCATGACATCAAATTCAAATTCATTTTTAATTATCTGGATGATCTAGTCATTTACTCCAAAACTTGGGAAGAGCATCAAAAACATCTTCGGGAAGTCCTTACTCGTTTGCGGCGGGCTGGCTTGACTGTTAACCCAGATAAGGTCCGTTTCGCTGTGAATGAGATAAGCTTTTTAGGACACCTAGTTTCTTCTCGTGGCGTGCAAATCGACCCATCTAGAACAAAAGCAATTAGAAATTTTCCGCAACCCAAGAACCCTAAGGCCGTTTCCAGATTTATTGGAATGGTCAATTTCTTTGCTAAATTCATTCCAAATTTCGCGGAGCACGCTGCGCCTCTAAATCTGCTTCGGAGGAAGGGCCAAAAATTCTCTTGGCAAGCTGAACAAGAGAAAGCTTTTAAACATCTTCGGGAGGCAATAACACAGCCTCCGGTTCTCCGGATGGCCGATTTCGCCAAACCATTCATCCTGCAAACGGATGCGAGCTCGGTGGCCCTTGGAGCAGTTCTACTCCAAGAAATTGACGGCTCACGACAGCCCATAGCGTACGCTTCACGTACTTTAACACCTGCAGAAAGAAAAGCCTCATCTGCATATGAAGCCGAATGCCTAGCAGTAGTTTTTGGAGTAGAGAAATTTAGGCAATATCTAGAGCATCGGGAATTCCTATTAGAAACCGACAACCAAGCCCTTTCTTGGCTTTTAGCACGTCCTCGTCAACTTGGTAAATTAGGCCGGTGGATTGCCAAGTTGACTTCATTGAAATTTAAGGTAGCGCACATAAGAGGAACTCAGAACATCATAGCAGACTCCCTCTCGCGCATGTTTGAACCGGAAAATTTCAACGAAGAAAATGTCACCTTTTCGTGTACCAGTCTCCTCACAAATTTTCCTCTAGCTTTTCATGACATCCAGACTCATCAAAAGGCCGACCCTATTTTGAAAAATATCATTGCCGATCTTGAACAGAACATCTCTTCGGAGAAGTACTGTTTAAGTAAAGGTGTTCTTTGCCTGAAAAATCATCTGGAAAAGCCCACCAGAATTTATTTACCTCAGTCCTTAGTCGACCTGGTGATTAATTATCATCACGACTCCGTTGTGGGTGGTCATCTTGGAGTACTTAAAACTTTGTTTAAGGTAAAGGAGAACTTTTATTGGCCAACTTTAAAACAGGATGTCACTTCTAAAGTGCGAGCTTGTTCGGTGTGCGCTGTAAGCAAACCTGCTCACAACTCCAAATTAGGATACCTTGCCTCAACGGTTCCCAATCGTCCCATGGAAAAATTACATATCGACTACGTCGGACAGCTTCCTAGGACAAAACAGGGCTACAACATGATACTGGTCGCAGTTGACCAGTTCTCAAAATTCACCTGGCTCATGCCTGTCAGAGATGCAACTTCCCACAGTACAATTAAGGCCTTAAGCCAAAACATTTTTCAAAATTTCGGTTTTCCAAAGATAATAATCTCTGACAATGCACAATGTTTTGTATCACATGTCTTCCGCAACTTTTGTTTTTCTCGCGGTATTAAGCATGCAACTTTATCTCCTTATCACCCCCAACCTAATAATGCGGAAAGACTCAACCGAAACCTTAAGGCAGCCCTTATCGCCTATCACTCCAAAAATCAATCCTCTTGGGACGACTCCCTTTGCTGGCTTCAGCTGGCTTTCAATTTCGCACATCATGAGACTCTTAAAGCAACACCTTTTAGTATTCTTTTTAATTTTCTCCCCAATACACCACTGAGTCTCAGCTGGAACATACATGATCTCCTTCCAAAACCTAATACTAATCCATCACAAGTTTGGCGCCAGGCCAAAGACAATATAATGAAAGCGCACCAAAAGGCCGAAAAGACCTATAACAAATTCAGGAAGCCTCATCTGTATAAAATCAACGATCTTGTCTGGTGTAAAACACACCCTCTTAGCTCTGCCATAGACAAGCGAGCTGCTAAATTGATGCCTCGATGGTCAGGTCCCTTCCGGATCATTGATTTTCTTACTCCAGTTACCGTTGCGCTTTCTTTCGCCAATTCACCTCGTTTTATTAAAAAAGCACACGTCGAGCAACTCAAACCTCATCATATAAATTAAATATTAACAAATTTCTAGAACCTTCTCCTTTACGATTTAATTTTCTTTCTGATCTTTCTTGGCCCGCACAAATTGTCATCTGGTAGTCTTCTTTCTATGCACTGCAGAACATAATAAAATACGGAACCAAGCCGTATTTCCTCTAAGCCAAATGCACATCTGTATGTTTGGGCATCGGTGGGCTGAGCTCTCCTAGAGCCCCTCCGTGCCGTAATCTTTATAGGTGTTTGCAGGCGAAGAGATATTGATTTTCCTTGTCCAGTGATATATCTCACTGTTTCCCGGACTTGACGCTTTTCAACCCATAGTCTGATCAACTATGAGGTTCCACTTTACGGCAATGGCCGCTACATGTACCTGACATGTTTCCCTATCTAGACATATCTTGACATCGAGCACTCCGCGGGTGTAATCGATGCGACGAGAATATAGAGAGCGTCATGAACTCTTCTATTTCTTCGTCACCATAACGTCTTCGGACGAGGACATAGTGAGTCCATCTTCTTAATAGTTAAGTTTGGTGCATTTGTTCTTTGTTGTTTATCTTGGTGAAGGTATACTGACCGGTTCTGTCGAACTACATATAGTTAATGTGGCACTCGCTATGCATGTTAGTCTTAGTTTGTCTTTTGTTTATCTCGAGGTCTAAAACACCTGTCTGAGAGGAAATTTTTTTTTACCCCTTCAAGCACACTCTCTCTCTCCTTTTTCTAAATTTTGCGGGAGGCCCTTCTGGCCCCTTTTCTTTTCTACCCTAACTCCGTCTTTCGGGGGGGGAGAGCTGTAGCATTTAAATCCAAAAAAGCACTTCCGCAATAACTTAACTCATTTCGTAAATATACATTCCACTTTCCGTCGCTTGACAGATGCTGGCATCTAGCGGCCCGCTCCTAAACCAAGCATCACCTGATACTTGAAACCAAAGTACATTTTCGCCGGTCAAGCTAGCTTCTCGATTACCGGTCCATAGTCTACATGCGATAACAACATGGTCTACACTCTTCATAACTCCGTTAGCTAAAAGTTTTTCTTTCTTCTCTCAAAATTACCGTCTTTCTAAAACATCATGTTAAATTACTAATTGTGCGCCTTAGTCTAATAATCTGGTTCAAAAATGTTAAAATTAACCATCATTTTCTCGGTACTACCTCACGTGATCTGCGACAGGATTTACCAGGTACTTCAACCTTACAGATTTTGTCATATTATAAATTTTGTTAATTTTTAAAATAATTTGTTAATTATCATGTATTCTTTAAAATATGTATTTCATGTTTTATTCAATATTCTATTTCCTTTTGAAACTAAATGATTATAAAAATTTTCTTTTCTTAAAACATCATTTACAAAATCTTGCAAAGGCACATTTTACGTTTTGAACATTTTTGTGAAATAAGTGCAAACTAGTGTTGAACATTAAATGATCAGAATATGAACATGTCAAATATAAAACAATTGAGGAAATTTCTTCTAAATCAGAAAATTTCTTTTGCAAGCTTTTGCAAAATCTTACAAGTCTTATACAAGCTTTCTTTTAAACAAAATTAAAATATATATAAATAGATTTATAATAATCTAAGAAGCTTTTAAGTACCATCTTAACGAATTTCTGTTATACAATCAATTTTCTTTAATTTTGGCAAATAATCAGATATTTCTTTAATGATGAACATTAATGCTAAAACATGTCTGATTTTGTACAGACACTAAAAGAACATGTTTTTTTGCTCACAGCTAATATGCTGGTAGGACAAATAGGAGAAATTGGAGAAATAAAGAAATTCTTGTCTCACATTGCGCAAACCAACGAAACATCCTAACAAGTTTCGTCCTGTTGGCAAAACACGTTTTTTGTATAACGTAACTTCACATTTTCAAGTGCATAAAAGTGATGTCTTTTTCTACAGCTGACTTTACAGAACTTTAACTAACTCATTTTGTATATGTGCCTAAATTTACTTTCGCAAATATGTGTTCCTTAAGACTATTTTCTAAATGTAGACCTGTGTAGTTAATTATAAAATATATATAAAAAAACAATTATTGGGTGGAGCCTGCATGCAATTTTCGGTCCTAACAACCTCCAAGAGGTTAATTTCCAAATTAAAATAATTGACGTCAATTAACAAAATTTCAAAATTCTAAATTCCTTTTTTTTTGTTTGTTTAAAATATATAAATTTATTTGGCCAATATAGTTTTTAAGAAATTTTTCAAACCAGTTATATTATGTATCTTTAGTTTAGTGATAAACATGTTAACTATAGATATGATTTTTGAACTTAAAATATCAAACTCTTTTATATTTTGTTAAATTCTGTAATTGTTTAAAAAAGAAACTATCATCTTATAAACTAAAAAGGGGGGGGATAAGTTTTTTTCTTTTTTTTTGAATCTTTTGATTAAATTTTTTTTTTATTATTATACTTTTACATTAAGGGCGTATAATCCTTTTTTTTTGATTAATTATAATTCTGTGAATTATTAAGCTGTGCTCATTGTTTTTTTGTTAAATTTTTGTAACTATAAATATACATATTAAAAAGGGGGATAAATTTTTAGAATCTGTTGATTAAATTTTTTTTTCTAAATTATTATATGTTACAATTAAGGGCTTATAACTTTTACAATTTATGATATTGTTAATCATAGGTTTTTTTTTATTGATGATTTGTGTCAGGATGTTTTTTGTTGTAAATGACAAAGTCTGAAGCGCCGAAATTTCCTTCTGCTTTCAATAAACTTGAGCCTTGTTAATTACTAAATTTGTCTTTGTCTTTTTTTATTTTTCTTTTCAAACATTGTTACCATTTTGGTTCCGCCTTTATTAAATTTAAGTCCCCTGGTAACAATTTGTAACTAACGCTAGGTTTAAAAAATTCAAAACTCCTTTGCTATAAATAAGCTGAAATAAGGATCTTACGATAGCCTACCTTCCAACCAATTTAAAAGGAGTTAGAAAAATGAAAAAATGAGTCAAAATTAATGTAAATATCATATAGGAATTAAAACTGCATTGCTTTAAGTAATATCAAAATACTTCTATGTTAGAGTAAGTAAGGTATTGTATATTAGATTGTAACAAAACTCTATTTTTGTATAATAAAGTGTTGAATGGGCTGTATAGTGTTTAATTAGCTGTCCAGTTATCGGTGGCAATTTGAGGTTTTTCTGTGGCTGAAGTACGTATTTAGCCTTGGATGTAATAGGTTAAGTACATTTAACAAGAAGGTCAACTTTAGAAATAGATGAGACATAAACAGATGAACTGGTTTGGACTGCAATTATTTTATTTGATCTGCAAGTATACGAACCATCTCACCCAGTTCCTTGCATGATGAACATGAATTCAAGGCTGGGGCAGATGTCGCACTTGCGTACAATTCACCTATAGTTGGAGGTAGAGCAGTTCTTTGTTTATATAATTTCCTAGCTTCGGAAAAGGAAAATTTCTCTTTAGCCATTATTTCCAAAATTGCCTTCTCAACTTTATATTTTGGGCATTTCGGTGAACGTGCAGGATGGTCACCGTCACAATTTGCCTTCATATTACACCCTTTACTTTTGTGGCCTTTTTTAACCCTAAGTAAAGATGAATGTAAGATACTGTAAATAGGTGAACTGTGTGTATGTCTATATGGATGATAGTTTATGAGTTGTGAGCGTTTGGTGAGTGTTTGACTGGGGACCGCGAGGGATGCCAAACCCCTCTTATTAGGTGCAGCTAGTCTGCACCCCCCCTGCGGATCATTCATGTTATATACACCCATCAATTTAAATGTATAAAATGTAATAAAGATGATCAATTTAGGTTGAAGCTTTTTTATAGATGTTTTAAGACAAAAACCTCTCAATCCTCACTCTTAAGAAAAGGGTATAAAATAAAGACCCTAGCCCTTGAATACATTAATAGCTCCAGGGTAGGAAAAGAACGAAATTTGGTACAGAGACTCGAGATGGGAAAGTGAAAGAGAGAGATCTAAACAGACTACATGAAAAAGATGTAGACCTTATTAGATTCCCTCGGGATTGCTCAGACTCTCCCACACTAGTGTTTTCTGAACTTAAACTCACAAAACTACCAACCCACATATTGAACCATTGTGATGATACAGCTGTCCATAGGTCCTGTCTGATGAAAGTGATAGAAGACCTCTAGGTAAGTACTCTTTGCTTAATGTTTCAGCAATGCACTTACTTTACAAGTGTCTAAGAAAACAATCAAAACCACTTTGATATTGCTGCGTACCTACCTCGGGAATGTAGAATGTCTCCTTTAGACAACTCCGCCTTAGTTTTTTAGTTGCATCTCTAAACCAATTACTCATCACCAATAATCATGGTGTTCAAGAAATCAGGATTGCGTTTACGAAATTAAACATGTCCTGTAATATTTCTGCATGTTCAAAGTTAATCTGATTTATCATTAAGATAGAACCAGTCATAGCACCATTGTCAACTCCATATAGCTCCGGCCTGAATATGATCTCAGATGTCATGGGTGCAGAGTACATCTTTAAGAGGACTTTTCACTCTTGTGAGAAGTGAAATGAAACGAATAACTCAGATTTAAATTGAGGTACTCTTGTCTGGTACACGGACACCTGTCACTGAGAGAAAAGTCTGGGTATGGAATGTACAGTGCACCTAATAGAACTACTCTCAGTATAAGTCTAGGAACGAACAACACAATTTTCCAAGCCAAAGTCTCCACAATTCTGACTGTGCTAACTTAGGTATAGCTAAGAGTTATACTAACAACCGCTTAATGATTTTATCCGATAAGTAAGCTACCCTTAAGCATTTGACTCAGATCAAATCTCTTCTCAGCTGGTATAGGAGTGCTATCAAGTTCTTAATACACTAGCTTATCAAAGTTCCACTATGACAATTCATCATTTCGGCACACTAGAACATGAATCCCTATCCACCCTCAAGTGGCCATCATGGAAATGATTGTAATACTCCTTAATTTGTGTGATGTTCACAGCATTATCGTAGAAAGTCTTCTGAATCTTCAGAATGGACGCTATACCACTGCTGGTTGTTTCATTATCTCAGGAAAAATAAAAATTCAACAGGCATCAAGTACGCTTTTCTCCCTCATAGCAGGGGCGGCTCCAGGATTTATTTTTTGAGTAGGCACAGTTTAGGAGTGTCATGGCTATGGCGGGGGACTTGGGTAAATACCCCCTAGGATAAGGAGGGACTGCTTATTGAAGATAAAAGCATACACCACAATGTTAATTTTAAAACTATGGAGCCAGGTCAACTATGAAAAATAAAAATATTTTTGTTATTTTATGATATGTAATATATTTTATTGCCTATAAGTGTCACAAAAGTAGTTGTTGAGAAATAATATTTAAATCAAAGTAAACCATACAGCTTGTTAATACACCTTAAATCGGTAATATGTACATTTAGGACCTAGCGGCGTAAATAACAACTTTTTCAATTCCGTCGAAATATTAAAACGGCTGCCAAACGTGGAATATTTATTTTCTGATATTGTGCATCGTGCCATTGTTCTGTTTAAAAACTTCCGTATATAAACTACTTACCTACTTTTCCAAATACCTATACCAAGTACTGTGAGCTGTACTAAATCAGTGTACAAGATAGTATGAATATAATAATTACAATTATAACCGATAACTAGTATTAGATATCACCGAACAAAATAACTAACTAAAGAGTGCTCAAGGTCAGAGCAGAGCGCTACGGCCGGGCGCGAGCTAACTGAGCAATAAACCCCGCGGTGGCGTGGCACCGGCCGGCGTAAATTGGGTGAAAAACCAAATAAGTTGGGTAGGCCCGGGCCTACCCGGCCTACCTGCTGGAGCCGCCACTGCCTCATAGGCTGACTGACTGTACGAGCATACCATGTATGTTTGATGGAAACTCAGGATATTTGGAAAGACCTTTCCAGGGCTTAAGTCTCTAGGGATGCTGACACTAAAAACCTCATGGGTTTTCTTAACAAACCTCAAGAGGAAAGGAATTCTAATTGTCACAATATATATATATATATATATATATATATATATATATATATATATATATATATATATTTATTTATTTATTTATTTTTTATTTATATTACACTACAGGTTGAGTTGTAGTGTGATCATGCAACCCTCTAGAAGAAAGAAAAAGGAATATACACTACATATACAATAAAAACACAACATTCTTTAAAATATATATTTTGTTTTTCTCAGATCTATTTGTATGACATTATTTCTATTCATCAAGTTTAATGCTCATTTTTATTTATAATAACCTCATGCTAGTAAACCTCTTATGGTAGTATCACTTAAGTACAAAATTTTATTATTTTCATAATATTTTATGAGATAATGTTAGCCAAGTGAACACTAATGGGTTTGAAGAGGATCAACATCGACCAATGTCCTCAACTAATGATTAATTATACAGATGCCTAAAATTATTGACAAATGATTAAATCTTTTATCACTCTAAACACAAATAGATTTAATTTTGATTTCAAATTAGTATTTAGTAATTATTTTGTTACACAGAGTTTAAATGAAAAATAATGTTTCTTAAATAATATCTACAAGATTATAAAATAAATTATTTGTAATTTGAAACTATTTGAGGCAAATAAATATTTGATTTTATTTTATTTATGTGTGTTATTGTACCAAACTCGTGGTAGGGGTTTCAGTGTTTTATATTGTTCACATTCATCACAGTGCTCATTGAACATCAATCTAAATTCTATATTAATTAATTTTAAAAAAACAATTAGTTTGATTTGTAACAAAATAATTGTGTTTTTTATTCATTAACAAACTGGTTGACACAAATCACGATGCATAGAAATATAAAAATTTTAAATCAAAATAGTTATTTTTAATTTATAACTTATAAACCTAATAAAGTGCTTAGTCCCATTATAGGCAATAAATCCTTTTTTTTATATATCGCCTCTTATGTAAAATAATTTAACAACTACTAAATCAATATTAAATATTAGTTTTATGCTTTTTAAATTATTAAAATAAAACCACTAAAAATTGTCAATTATTTGCTCAATAACTAGGTTTTATAAGTAAATAGTCTGATTATAGTACTAAAAATTTCAAAAAAAAAAATACAATAAAGACTCAGAGACAAGTGTAATTAAAATTATCACAAATTAAAATTAAATTCCAAAATTAATAATGTGGTCCAGCAGCCCTTAAAAGAACTACTAGACCGATTTTCCATCTGATAAAATAACGGTACAACCAATATTCTCTAGCAATTATAGCTCTACTTCCTACAATGATGGGTCAACACTGTAACTTTTTGTGCCGACAAAACAAAGAGCATAACTACTAGACCAATAGAGCTCCAAATAAAAAATTATATCAGCTTAAGCTGAAAAATAAGAATGCCATTCATTCAAGTGTTTTACTTATACAGAAAGTTCCTACAGTTTACAGAATGCAATTGGGATCACTAAATGTCCCAAATTTTAAAATAGAAGCAAAGCTATAAAAAATGGCAAAATTTGAACCCAGTCGTGGCTTATTTTTCTAAACTCTTATTGTTCATTTTAGGTCTGTACTTTCAAAATATAGTGATGAATAAGTGAATGAATGGTGAATAAGGGTCATCCAAAATATATTAATTATCTTCTTGCTTTAATAATTCATATTAATTAATGCATTAATATTTGAATATAAAAACTGAAAAACTTAACTGTTTTTTTTACAAATACTCTAAATTATTATGTCCTAGTACATAAAAACTGTTTTTAAATATAACATTATTTCTTATATTACCTACGCAAAAAGAAATTTGAATTTTGAGTTTAATAGAAACATTGAATTTGAATGCTGCTCTGTGAGAGTTCAATGGATGAAAAATTGTTGTAAGGCTTTTCTTCTGGTTGATTTCCAAGCCACAAATCACACAATGAATCTCTCTAGTTTTAAGCCACTAAAAGAGATAAGAAAAATACTAAACATATTTACAGTTTGGGTGAAAAAATACACTTCCAATTAGTGTCATCTCATTTATATAACAGAAAACAAGAATGCAGCCACACTCACGGCTACAAAATCGTTACAAAATGTTAAATCAGCTTTAATAAGATATGCAATAAAGGGAAATTGTTTATCAAAAGCTACAACCCTAACATCAAAGTATGTAAAAAATTTGATAATTTTTAGGAAGACAATAAAAACAAACCCTGAAGAGAGGCTGTTGGAAGTTTTCATCTCTGGTTATGATTATACGGCTGCTCATTTAACACTAATACATTTTATGACCCTGTTCAAGTTCATATCTGGCATAATTAATATTCAATCATAAATAAAAACTGTTTTTAGTAATTATGGAAGGAGAAAAATAAAAAATCTTTCAAAATTCTACCATGATGCTAGAAGATTAATATTCGTCATTAGCGAAAGAGTTTCAGATATGCACAGTAAACACAAGATTAGTTGTTCTACTTTGATGTAAACTCGTGTTTCCCACCTCAATAAATAAAAAACAAACATTATCATAATGAACCTAATATTTCCCGTCTATGTAAAACAGTATTTTGTATTAATATTTCTTAAAAAATGTTGTTAAACTTAATAATACTTTTTTTGTATGATGGGTTACATTAATTTTTCTTTAATACTTCCCCAATTATTGTTCCTACAGTAAAGTTATAAAAGTAATTCGCCTATTTAAAAATAACTATAATACTAAATATTACGATTGTCCATCACGTAGCAAGAATCATTACAATCCTTAATCAATAATTAAGGTAGAGACACACAAGGTGATTGAATTGTTAACAGACTCGAGAAATTTTCAATGCTGTTCAATAGAAACAGCGTCGGTTTGAAAACAAAACACGGGTGAGGATACGTGGTTAACTCAGCACAAGTTTAAAATAAGCATCACGATTATGAATACAAGAACCGTTGAAAAAATTATGGAATATGGATCATAAAAAAGTACTCGGTGGCCTCAATTGAGATAATGAAAACTTCTTTAATTGAATAAAAATATAATAAAACTATTGATGATTTAGTGAATACAATAAGAGTACAATTCGTAATAATGAGAAAGTGGACATTTTCATTTTCGAGTATCACACAGCTCATTTGTCAACACTTAATTAGACTTCTGAATGCTACAATCAAATGCTCCAATCATGAAGTATGCAAAGGTTGCAATCATACCACTCAAACATAAAGAGGACACAACATGTCGATAGCCATGCGTCAAAGCACCACTGTATTTTTACCAATTATATAACATATGTCACTTCGATACAAACAGCCTCGTGTGTCCTTCTCCTTATTCCCTTGTTTGTAAGTATAAAACAATTTCTAATTTAAAGAAATTAATTGACAAAAACAGAGGCTTACTAGCATGATTATTAGACTGAATTAAGTACATGACATCGACGTCCTCTGTTAAACTATTCCTTCACATAATGGCACAAAGGTTTACTATTTAATAACAGCACAAGATCTAGAATTAGTTATTACACTAAACAAATCTAATGATCTTACATTCGACCAACATGTTAAAAACAAAATTTTAATTTTACAATAATTTCAATTAAATATTTCATTAAATACCACACATTCTTCTAAAAATTAAGCAATTTCTAATTCATTTCCAGAATTTTATCTATGCAATTTCTAATACAAGAGTATTTTATCTTTTACATCAATTCTGTTGCTAAACAATTAGTTTGATTTTTTTTCTATTTAAATGACATTTGAATCAGCTCTTCCACATAATTAACTAAGTCTAGAAGCCTTAATATAATGCGTCTATATTACTGCACTTTACAAAACAATTGTACTATACTAAAGTTCTATTTATATACTTATTCGTACTACAAAAATCAATACACATACATTACACTGTACAAATACATAGTAAGAAAAAAAAACAACAAAACAAAATAATACTTTGTAAATAATTTTAATTATCGTATAATGCGTGTTATTTTACATATGGTATAAACAAGTTATTTATGAAAATGAATTGAAATATTAGGCCACTCTTCTACCAACTATGCTATATAATTCAGTTATAACTTATCAAATATATAGATGAAATTCTGTTATAAATTATATTGAGTACAATGATCAGACATTCCTAGACTTCTTGAAGATAAAGATATTCCAAGATGTGTCAACTAGTAGTAATAAGGTGACAAGGTTAAGTTAGGTTGAAAATTGTACTCAACATAATAATGTAAGCCGTGGCAGAAATAGAGAATATTATAAATATTATAATAATTCCGAGTCAATAATCCTCACTTACTTTTTCCTAGTGTTTTACAAGATATATTTTTCATTTTGTCGAGGGAAAAAAAATACAAATAAAATAATTTTTTTTTAATGTAATTTTCTTATAAAAGTTGCAGTGTAGTTCCAAAACTCTAGTTTTATTTTAAAAAATTTATAACAATAATGGTGGCTTATGCAGTGGAAACCAGGATACAAAAATGATAAATAACAGAAGGTAATTTGGTAAAAGATCTTGAGGGAAATATTTGAGCCTACCTTCGATAATGCTGTATAGTGAAAGGACAATCTAGGTTGATAAAATAGTCAAAGAAATGTGATTCAAGTGGTTAGGCCATGTAGAACATATGGAGAAAGCGGCCACTGTATGTTTTATGTTTTATGGAAGACCCTACAAGGAATATTTCTAGGATGTTGAGGAAGGCTTAAGAACGATAGGGGTCAGAAGATAGAGAAAGGTCATCAAAGATAGAAGAGAATGCAAGACACTCATAGATGAGGCCAGGTTATAGCGCCAAAAAGAAGACAGTTTTATTTTTTTAAATACTACCTTTTTGTAGAAAACATGTTTCTGATTAATTATGCGTCCATGTTGTAATGTTGTTAGCCTCAATATAAGAGGTTAAATTATTATAAATGTTGTTTATATCATCATGAACAAGAAATTTTAGGTCAGGTTAGGTAGACTAATTTCAATATAAAATGTAACCTGACCTGTTTGCAGTGTTGTTGCAAAAAATAATTTTATGGCAGATTTCAACCTAAATATCATACAAACTATTTTCATACAAACTAAGAAAAGGCGGGATTTTTAAAATAAGTTTACCTTTTAGAAAAAGGTTGATCTAACAATTATCCTGTGACAAATATATATTTTTAAGATCCAAACATTCTGACTACAAAATTGCTATTTTTTTTTATATGGATAAAATTTTACTAACATATGCTCTACAATAAATTAGAATGATTTTAATCAGAAAAAATTCAAGTGTATTAATTAATTAATTCAACAGTAAATGTAATTTTTGGTTTTTGAAGTTTGATGACTTTTCAGAAATTATAGGGTGGTATAATATTTTTTAAACTGAACCAATGAAATTTTATCAGTTCCATATAAATGTGATTAGAATATATAGATTATTTATTTATTTTAAACAACAACAAATTATTCACACAATATTTATAACCTTTTTTTTTTTCTTTTTTTTATGCTTAGTATTGGTGGAACAGTGGCCATAGATGAAAGTTTGTAAAATTTTGGGAATGTATTTTTATTTTTTTATGTCTTACATATGTAACAAAATTTACCCTGAAATCCGAATGGAAGAGTAGCATATTTATATATAACAATAGATTTACAATAAATTGTTTGGTTAAATAACTGTATATTAATTTAATATCATATTTAAACAATATTTAAATGTATTTGCTTTTCAAACTTTTGGATACAGAATAACAAATGTGAGTTTTAATTTAATTTAAAATGCTTTGTTTATTAAAAATTTATTGGAATTGTGAACAAGATACTCCTAGTATTTTATTGTAAGATTCTGCTGAAAATAATTCTGAACGACTATTCTTTAAAATTTAGTTATTTACTTGAGAGGATAAATTTTAAATGAAAAAGAAAGAACATTGGTTGATTCTGCAAAAAATATAACATAAATTTTTTCAAAGTTAAATGACCAGATATTAAAAACCTGGAATTTTAATGGAAAACATCCCTTAATACTATTAATACTTGAAAAATTATTTTTAAAATCACCAACATTTTTCAAAATGTTACCGAAGTTTTAAAAATATTATTTTACAACCTATATCAATAGAAAACTATGTTAAGTCATTTCTCTTCATACAACTTCTTTTTTTTAATATGGAACTGGTTAGGTATTTGTAACTCTTGAGCTAAAACTAAGATCCTAGATTCAAAAATTGGAATGAAATGACATCGACACTACAAGATAAATGAAATTGGCACAGTGAAAAGTAAGATGTTTGGTTCAATGCTACATGAGCATACACAAACTTGTCCACACACCTAAACTAAACCAAATACTGAGTAAACACAAAGTATTGTGCACATCTCTAAAAAAATCTCAAAACTGACCAATATTAGAAGTCTAACTATAAAGTTAAAGTTAAAAATTTGAATTTAGAACAAGAAGTTTTATTAAAGTAGACCTAAAGACAAAACATGATATTTTTTTTTTATTTTCCTTCTCTCGATATTTATGAGGGAAAAATTGGTGAGAGTTCTCCTTTTCAAAAATTTTGCTAGATGTTACATTTGAACACTTCTTTTGTACACCCTTTTTTTTAAATAGATCCACAATTTTGTTGGATCATTTTTACTAACAGAAAATATTAAGACGTGTTTAATGTCTTGAAGTTTAAAATATATTAAATAAATCGATTGTACTAGATAAATCAAAATTTTATATCACATGATACATAACAACCAAGCTAACCAACAGCTGTTTGACAGGTACCACCTATCACATTATTAGCTTAATATTATGTCTTGAATTTATTATCTTTAAATGGCTGTGATAGATAAAATGCTGAAGTAAAATATTGATTGTCCTACTCTGTTAGTGTGGAACGGTGTAATCATTGCTCATTAAAACCAAGTCACTGATAAACTAGATTCATTGGTTTTTGTTCAATTAATCAATGCTGATCATTTAACGTCATGTTATTATTTTGTTGTCACTCGTGTTCTTGTATTAGTTTCAAGGCTATACGAGTAATTTATCAAGTAAAGTCAATTGTGAAGTTATTTCAATCTGTTGGAGTTCATAAAAATAGAAGTTGAAAATGGCGGTTGTGTGAAAGATTTGATGAAAATGGTAGAAAAGATGTCTGCTTCAGTAAGAGTTTCTCAGAGTACTTTAATTAAGTTAAATAGTGAAGCCAGGAGAGAAATAGATGGAGATAAACTTTTTAGGGAAAAAACATGGCTGTTTATGAATTCCATTTGGTATTCTTTAAAGTTATTAAGCTTCTCTTTCTTAAAACATTCAAGAATTTTCAAGAAAATTTTATAATTAAAACATGTTTTATCGTTTCATGGCATTGAAGTTTCTGTTTGCAATATCTTTCAAATTTGATTACAAACACGAGCAGAAACTTTGTAAAGTGACATTTTTGCACTGAAATTGTGACTTGACGAATATCCATATGATTTTTTTCAGCGATATATATTTATTCACACAATAATCTTCATTTCTCCCCAACTAATTTTGTGTGTAAAATCTTAGCTGTATTTAATTAACCTAGCGGAACCAAGCAATAATATTCCTCTTTCTTGAGAGACACAAGCTCATAAAGATTAATTTAAGGTGTTTTTAAATTTCTAAATATTTTGCGATTTTGTAAAACCTCTTCTGATTTTACAATCATAGATAAATATCAAACTCCTTTGTACTATTTTTCCAATCGTGTTCCTCCAACACAATTACAGATGCAGAAAAAGTAACACTTATAAACAAAAGAAAGGTGGTTAAAAATGTCGGATATCAGACCATCTGCCACTATAATATTTACTCTTAGTACAGTCAAGTAAACTAGAAACAAAGATAATGAATATGAGGAATCAGTTGATCCAATATCGGACAAATAGGGTTCTCTACTATAACAACTGTAAATTCAGCAAACAATTTAACTCTAATTTCTTACAATTTATATTACAATAAAATTCTATCAGTATCTTTATAAAAAATTAATGTTTAATTCAGCATACTTAATCTCTAAAAATAAAATTTCTAACAGTTGATTTTATATTTTGTTTGTTTTTGTCTAAAAGACATTGTAAGGATATAATATGGCTCAGTTAGCAGGGACACGAACTTATCATGCTGGTGTTCAGACTGATGAACTGTTAAAAATTATGCAGGTTCAAGTCCGATTAATGGCACTAAGTAAAAAAGAACAGACACTGTATGATTCTAGGAATTGACACGCTGTAACAAAGGCAAAATGATTTGAATTGGACAGTAAACATTTACTCTTTATTAGGAATGAATTTTAAAAGTTATCCTAATGAAATATCCAGTGTTATAAAATAAACAACTGGTCAAATTAAAGGAACTCTGTGTTTGATTGAATCATAGAAATTCCAAATCTCGACATAGTTAAGGACAGCTTAGCTTAAATTATTTTCTATTTTATGTTACTCTGTGATTACTTTAAATTAATGTTAAGTTAAAGATATTAATATAATGTTATTAATACAACGACTCTTTAGAATGAATATATTTAGTTTAAAAGACTATAGGCAGTATGAATGATGTTGAACATGTGCTCATATTTCAAATTTTTTGAACAGATCTTTCAAAGCACAAGAATAAAAAAGAGCACGAGTTAATCCAACTTATAATAAAATATGAATATCTTATCTGAGCATAACCTTCTGATCTCTTTTATTTGAATAAAAAGAACCAAAAATTCCAAGTTCTACTCCAAAAGAGTAGAGTTCACATGGTTACAATTCATATTTGAACTACCAATAGATTTTAACCCATAGAAAGGAGTATAATTTCAGTTACCTTCGGAAATCAGGGATTCCAACTTATTAAATTTCTGATGAATTGTGTCCTTGACAAGAGAAGACTTTCTTAGATTAAGTGAAAAGAAGAGAGGTAGAGCCCTCATTTTTGAATTGTCATGGTTAGGAATAAATGTAAACATTTTAAGTTTCAAAACATCTAAAACTTGGGAATTAGGTGTTATAATATAAACTCAAATATTAAACACAGATGGAACTTATATTACAAAAAGTTTATATTTTCATATAATTTAAAATCTAGATTTCAGAGCTGATCACAAATTAAATAAGAGTGAAATAATGGAACTAGGTTAAAAAAATAGAGGACATTCATAAAAAAAAGTAAATTATTACACCTCAAACATCTTCTCAGAGAAAAAACTTTTATTCTATGGTCATATATGTTGCAAAATAGACCTAGACTAAAAGGCTATTTTGATGTTTATCACCTTTATGCTCCAAGTTTTACACTTAATAATGACAGTTTATACTCTCGAAACATCATGTATTAGTGTTTATATACACAAATGATTGCAAATGTCTGGTTAAACCTTATTAATATATAAACAATCTATCACTATCAAATAATTTTAAAACCAGAATAGTTTTGCTCCAGTTTTATTCATACAGCCTTATATGTCTGTAATGGACACAATATTTTTACCTTAGCAAAACATTTGTCGTATAGATTATTAAGTTTTAATATTTTCTTTATACTCTTCATCATTAAAATTTAACCTACAATGGTTATGTTCCACAAAGTTATTCCTACAAAATAAACCTACAAAGTTATTCATAATCCACTTTACATGGAAAATATTTTAATAAAAATTGCACTATCTTTATCACACCCATATATAAGATCTGAAATCTGAGCAAACAAAGAGTTTGTATTATCATTGCACCAATAGCAAATTCGGAACCATCTGTGAATCTGATTTTTTTTTTTTTTTTTTTTTAATGTGAATGTGTTAGTTAGCCAGACCAATGTGCTAGGACATATGTAAAGGAAAATTACAATTCATAAATAAATTAGGAATATATATATATATATATATATATATATATATATATATATATATTCGACGGCAGTCAGAGTTCATTTTGTTTTGTTTTTTTTATAATTTACTCTGGAGAAATAATATTTTTTTACATCGGTTTGGCACAATGTTATTGATCTTAAAACCTTCACATTTCACGAAAATTTAACTATTTTTGACATATTTACCCTTCCTCAGTTCACATCCAAATTTTAACCTGAATGGACATTTTTAAACAGCTTTTACTTTTTGTTGGATGCATATAAAAAATTTACTAAATTTTCATTTTTAAAGAGATTTTTTAATTTTTTATTTCAACTTTATGACTGATATTCTGAAATTTTTATTTATCAAAAACAATTAAATATAGCTAAAATAAATTCAAAAACTCAATGAAAATTAGACCACCCATTTGGAATGAAGCACATAACATAGATACCATACAGGCAATAGATGAGGAACCTTAAATTGGATATTTCAATAAAAATCTCTAGTCACAAAAATTTCCTTATACTACATATGTTGAGAAAGCAAAATATTTCATCATTATTTAAGACTTACCATTGAAAGAAGGGAAATATTGAGTTTTACTTTTCATTTGATTTCTACTTGAAATAGAAGTCAAGAGTGAAATTGAGATTTAAAGAGTTTTGGATGCATACCGCCATTCCAAAATTTATCCTGTTTTGTTTTGTTTTTGTTTTTTTAAACCTTTTCTTACTTTTATATTTTCACCTATTTTGAAAAGCACTTTATAATTTGTGTAAATTATTAATTATCACTTAATTAAATTATAATGACTTTTAAAAACGATTTCTTAAAAAATGTTGAATAGTTTTCAAAATACTACTCTGTACATATTATTTTTAATAAATGTTCAACAATATACAAACACTACAAAATCTAGAAAAATAAACTCAAAACTCACTAAAATGTAAGATCTGACTAAAATGTCAAACACTTACATTAAATATTTTTTTCAAAATAAATTAAACAGACTTAAAAACTCAAAAACATAATTTATGCAAATTGTTTACTCCTGACTCTTAAGAAAAAAGAAAATATACTTTCTACAAATGCAACAACAAAAAGTTAAACGTCGATAAAAATATTTTAAATTTTTTTTAAAATAAAAATAAATTAAAACACAAAAATAAATACATATTTATATAACACCGGTTTTTGAAAGCTTGTTGATAAACAGCATTTGATATATCCTATAATGATATAGACAAAGCTTGTGAAAATAGAAATTACCAAATATTTAAATATATAAAATTGTTATTATTAATTAGTACTGTTCTTTTTTATAACTGTAATATAAAATAAATATATCTTGGAGACATGGTAAGAATGTATAAATGTTAATTTAACTATAATGTCATGAAAACTCATCGTCTGAATTGTACGAGGCACATCGTGTGACTAGTTCTGAATAAGGTTTGCCATGTAAAAAACAAATAATTAAAACTGTCATGTTGTCGCAGCCTAGGCCGCCCATTTTACAGTCTGGAGCAAGGCAGCGGGTCATCAAGTCTTCACAGATTATCTCCGGTTCCATTCCTGTGCCGATACGCTTCCGGACAAAATCAGCAACCTCCTAAAGAATATTTAATACAGCTATAATATACAAATAAAACTAGTTAATTATTTTATTTCATCAGAAATTCATATTAATTGATAGATTTATTTATTTTATGAACCAGTAAACATATAAAGTGGCTTAGTCAAATTATATTAGTTAGTTATAATATTGAAACATTCCAATACTAATTTGTATGGTTATTCTCTAATATTACTTTCATTTTAATTGAATTATAAAACAATATAAGGCATTTTATTTTGGATAGAATAACAAACTGCCTCAACAGGGCCAATTGATTGATTTATACTTTTGCCAGCCTCTTATATACTCACTCCCAGCCAACCCCTTCACTCCCACCCTCCTCGTATTCTACCAATACCGTGAACTACTAATACTATGGAAAACGAGATTAAAATAAAGAAATTACAAATTATTGTTATGATACTAGTTTATTGATTACATATAATTAACTAAATATTTAAGTCTGGATATTTATAAGGAAAATTCACAATTTTCACTGAATAACACAAAAGTAATACGATACCATTCTAAGTACATTATGTCTACAAAACATACAATGAAATAAAGGTCTATATAATTTTGACGAATAACATACCAAATAATCAACGCATAAGATCTTTTACTTGTATAAGATAAGTCGTATTCTCTCTCACATACTAGAAAAACATAACTCTTTGTTTTGAACACATGGCGGATGAAGGGGTGCACGCGAAAACATTTGTACCTTGCTTCGCAGAAGTACAGTACATCTGACAGTAATATCCAACACTCATATATCGCATTAGGATTGAGTTAAAATATTAACAGAAAGACCACGTTCACTGCATTTGTACTAAGTTAAAATATAAATGGGTTACAAACTTTAATGTTTACATCAATCACCTTTTTTCGTTTTAATTTATTACTAAAATTAAGTAAATATCTGTTTAAAATTAATTTCTTAATTTCCTGCTTTCTAATTTATTTTTTTTTCACCCTAATCTAAACCTTACCCATTTTCTCTCACCAATATACACCTTCATAGATTGTATTTTGACCATAAACTTCACATATATGGCCATGAATATCTGATGGTTCCACATTTCTTGCATTTAAAAAACTAGAACTGTCCTTAGTTCAGAGTCAACAATTGTCTTGAAGATTGTATAAAAAAAAACCATAAACAACAACTGGTTCATCTGTGATGATGTCTGTTGTCAACTAACATTAAGAAGCTCAGTATACATGCGTGCTAAGACAAGCAAAGCACTCTAGCACTCATATTTGAAACAGTAGTCTTCTTACTTTGTGAACCTATTTCACTAACTGCAAGAAGGACTCTGATACAAAGTTCATTGGATTCATCAAAGTCTAAAATGAAGGACTCATTTTGAAAGAGTAGAAAATCAACGATAACTGTTCACCATACGTCAAAAGAGAAAATTAATAACAGCATCGAAAATTAAGTTCGAAAATGTTCAAATTTAAACAATAGTCAAAGAGTAGACAAAAATTTTGTAGACACTGCCCAGTGATAATACTAACCAAAATAATAGAGTTAAACGAGACATGTGTCAATTTTAAAGACTGGTGACTTCTATGTGAGCATGAGATGTTTTTTGGTATTGAGGAATTTGGTGATTTCTACTCGAATGATTGCCGTTTTCTGTTAGCATCATACTCATAAACCCATGATTCATCATCCGTTATGTTTGAAATGAAATTCAAGTCTGCTCGACTTCGGGCTTAAAGTTCTGTGACACTTGAATTTTATTTTGTTTTTAGTCTTCCATCAACAAACACGCAACTAACTTGGCAGCAATCGGATGCATTCTCAGATTCTCAATAAATACTTGCTGACAAGTTCTGAATGACAAACATAAAGCTTCACGGACATCATTGATGGTCTTTCGACGATCTTCAAGAATTTTTTCCTGGACAGAGCAATGTTTTCATCATTTCTTCCTGAAGATGGCCGTCCTGAACATTGGTCATCTTCAACTGACATTCTACTCTCTCTGAACCAATAATGGAGTTGTGTTTTACACATTTCCTGAGTTTCTTTTGCAGTTTTCCTAAGTTTAAAACAAAATTTAACACAAACTCTTTGCTCTTTCAAATCACTCATTTTCATGAATGACCGATTGCACAGAGTTTAAATAAACAATGTAACTAACAAAACTCCAACACAGCTACTCTAACGATTAATACAGTTTCCAAGGCAAACTAGAAGAGATAATAAGGTGACTCGTGTAACTAACTCTTCCCACTTACAGAGGTCACCATTTAAAAAACTTATAATTGCACCTCATGTGTATAGATCATTATGTATTCTTTCATACCGAGAATGTTGAGGAGCAATAATCAATAATGTTTTTTTTTAATTAAAAGAAATGTTTCAAACTCATAAAGATGAAGCCTCTACAATACAAAATTATGAAAGTTAACGAGGATCCTCACAGTACTTACCCAACTCTGTAATGGAAACTAATCATTACAAAGGTTTCCTCAATTTTATAATAGTTCATATTACTACTCTCATCAATGGGATTCAGCCATGATGTTCTTTTAGCTGTGCATATTCTATATTAAACAGCCTTCATTTACTTTCGCTCATATCAATGTCTTAACCCTGCTAGGCCTTGAAGAGCAACAAATTCCTACACTTATGATGAAAACTCAGTCTGGCAGGTCTTATAACTATGTGAATATTATATTTCAACGGAAAGTCAGGAATCAGGATTACAATTTCTAAATAACTTTGTTCTTTTTTTCTTACATAATTCAGGTTGGTACAAGTTAAATTAAAATCAACTAATTTTGATATAATCTAAGTTGAATTATTTAAAAGATATGGACAACACACTTTTTAACACGTTCAGTTCTACGAGCGCCGATCGGCATCCATGAGTTGTTAGGTTATCTATGCGGCAGTTTCTGCCTATAGAGAAAGTTAGAGAAACATGCCTAAAGAAATTCTAACTTTGCTAACCACCCATTTGGACTCAGGTCATAGTTTTGATCCGAAATTGAATGTTAAACTCTTACATATAGAAAATAAAAGCAATAGATTAAATAATTTAGAATGTTTAGAAATAAATAGATCTATTTCACTTAGGCCTATTCTCAACTTAAATGACCAAATTGTATTAAATCCGTCACCCCTTCTAAAACCCATCCATAACATAGTTCATTAACCTTAATCTACCTGCTAGGTCATCCCCCTACCTTTCCCGATTTCTCTATTGTATTTCAGTTTCCTGTTACTTGTATATGTTTAAATAGTTGTCTATACCTGTTAATTATCAGTTGCCCAATGATGCCGCAAGGCGAAACAATTGTAGCTCATTTATATTATTAAAATATTTTGAAAGTTTAAGATTTTGATTTATTTTATCCTTTAATATGGAGTTTCAACAAGAAATATCTGCTATTACATTAAAATTTTTAATATATATAATGAAGATTTTGTAGCTATCAACCGGAAACATCTTAGCCCCAGAAATATGGAACATCTACCTTCTAAATGTCAAGTAGGCCAAAACAGACTGGTGATGTGAAAGAAATGTAAACATTGCAAGATGGAAAATAACCGTCGGAAGGACACGATCTTCAATTGCCTAGCCTGCCCTTACCAACCTGGCTTATGCCTGACTCCGTGTTTCAAAAACTATCATAAGGAATAAGCCTAGACCTAAATTAAATAGTATCGATATGATTATAAATAATTACCACATTCATTGTTATGCAGTCAAGTACAAATAAATAATTGTTCTTTTAAGTTTTTGATATTTGTGAATGTAATAGCTTTGTAAAGTTTTGAAAAGTGTAAAACACTTGATTTTTACACTAAATTATTTTATTTTCGTCCAAAATCCTGATAAATGAAGCAAATTTTATATGTATTTTGGAAAATAACAATGCAGCTCCTGTAACACTACTGGTAGCATTGAACGTGTTAAAATGGCCACCAATTCTAAATTAATTTTAATTTCAGTAGGCTTACAGATGAGTACCCCATATCAAGTTTCTATTTCAATATTGCGACCAATATAGTCTTTAAATAAAGATCACAATGGGTGGGCGGCGGCATGTCATAAATCTTTTCTTCCTTTTCATTTCTTATCCCCAAAACAAAAAGATCAGTCAGAAACTGATTATATACACATATCCTAGGAAGTAACATTGAGAAGAAGTTATAAAAATAGATAAATATTAAAAAGACTGTTAACAAAATGCTTAAAGGGGAACATTTAAAAATCACAATAAATAACCCATAATAGTAATTAATTAATCATAATTCACAGCAAAATAAATTTTTATACCTACAAAAATGCTTTTGAAAAATAACTACCCTAATATTGTCCACTAGTACCAGAAATTTCTTTTAAATATTGATAAAACAACTATTAGCATGACGTAGTTATTTAATGGAAAACTTAATGAAGTTAGCATCTTGAAGTTCTATATTGGCAAAGAATATTTCTTAGTCGCAAGTTTTTTTTTGTTTTTTTTTAAGTATACTATACCCATATACAAAACAAGAATAAAGAAAACTTACATGATACGTTGAAAATGGAAAGTGATCTTTCACTTTTAAACTACACCTACTGATTTTATAGGGTTCAAACTATTTTTGAAAAATATATTTTTAGATATTGGTTATTATTACTTTTAATCCTTCCCTTCCATCATTGTAAATTTCTCATAATTTGTAAGATTTAAGTTAAATGAAACTTTTAACCTTCAAAGTTAAATATATAAATAAATATATAGATCTTGAGTAACATTTACTACTACAAATAAGTTTCATTATTTGTTTTAACAATGGTAAAGTATATTATTATAATGTTTTACAATTTTACGCTTATCGTTTTTAGAGTCTAAATCAATGTATAGTAGAAATCATCTGATAATTGCTGATTGTGACGTCAGTAACCAGTAGATAATCCCGGTTGCGATTGAGAAATGTTAACAGTTCATCTGCCGTAATATCAGCTTATCGGCAAAATATTAGACTATAGAATGACTACTTAACTACAAGATGTGTGATATTCAAAGCGAGATATATTAATCACATAATAGATTATTTCTATATAAAATGGTCAGGAACGTGTGTATACTCATAAGAACAACCCATCTGACAACACTTTGAATCATAGAAAAGAGATCTGACAACACTGTTCAGACCAAACCCTTCATATTGTTTCTGTCAACTTAGGTAAAAAGCTTCTAGAACATTACAAATCCAAATGATTTCATCACTGATAGAAAGTAAAAATTCGCACCTTGAAGAGGCAAAATAAAACACTTCTTGAGAAAACCCCAACCGATGCGGGCTGTATGAGTTAAGGCAGATTATCCCACGGTTGGGAGACGATCCTTTTTGAAATCTCAAGATAATAACAAAAGTTATTATTCTATGAGAATATCCCAGAGCAGCATTTAACTTAAAATAACCTTGAACTCAGATCTTTAAATTGTATTACAAATTATACATTTTAATCATGTGTGTTTGGTATACCACACGCTAAGTTAGAATTAACTTTATTCTTACAAATGAAAAATTTATTACAGGAACTATTTCAGTCAAGTTTAAAGACCTCAATTAAAAGAATTTAATTAATTGTTTAAAATGTTGACTTTTGGAAAATTTGGATAGCTATTTTAAAATAAAAAGGGACATAAATGTTTATTTGAATTGATTAAATTCTATTTGTTGAATATTTCGATTTGATTTGATTTTATGAATGAATATATATATATATATATATATATATATATATATATATATATATATATATGTGTGTGTGTGTGTGTTTCAGGTTGGATTGATGTAGTTAAGATTAAGTATTTTGATGTTGTTCTAAATTTGATATAAAATGTACACATTTCAAATATCACTACTGGGTTTTAATTCCAGTAGTACACTCTTCCAAAGAATTTATGAACCGAGATTAACTTTATTTTTTTAAAAGAGTACATGTGCTCAACCACATGTTGGCGCCCTATATTTAAATTTATAATTCGAGTACGAATGTACAATAATAGAATAAATAATAATCTATAAAATCAGTAAGTTTCATGACTGGGAGAAGAAGGAGGATTACATTAGACACACAAAAACAGAAAGACACTGAATACATAATATAAAAGCAATGTTATAACTTATCACACATGGTTATGGTTATTGCAACTGTGTAACCAAATGGTTGTAGTTGTTTATAAATCACATTTTTTTAAATACATTATAAAGTGAATAGCTTTATTCTATGATTTAACACAGTGTGTTTGAAAAAGTAGTTTACAACTTTAGAAGCATATAGAAATGTACACAGATAACTTACAGAATCTATTGAGGTGTAAATTTAAAGTAAAACACATCAAATTTAATGTATGTAGTGCCAGAGTAGGAAATGCAGTTACAAGTACCACAACTACTAAGGTTACTTTCATTGGCCTGAATGGGCTTGCTGTGTGTTTTAGTTTCATGAAACTAACTCCACAACTACAGTTCAGCACAATTTTCGTACCCAGTATGGTAAGGATCGAGGATCCTCCAAGTAGACCTACAATTGACTCTTAACATCAATATTTTATTGAGACTGGTAGTTTTGTACAACATAACAAATCACCAGGGCACCTGCGACTATCTGATGTTGCTGTCAGAAATTGTTGGAGCACTCAGAAATCAAAGTGTCATACATCGTGTGAGGCTGGCATACAGTGGCGGCGATAAGAACTCGCGCCCCCCCCCCCACCCGCAAGTTTGTTCATCGGGCCTCCCTCCCAATAATCTTCCACGAATCACCACGATGCGCGACGTAGCCATAGCTGCATTACTTATCGGCCAACGGTAAACAATACACATACTTCGTATCATGACATTAAATAATAAATACTGCTCTGCTAAAATACTGAAAATACTAAAAATACAGAAACTAAAATACTGCTGTTTTGGATGCATGATGCACAATCTTGTCTGAAGACATTTTACCTTATTTTAGTAATTTCTTGACAATACTCATAAAAATATTGTTATGATAGCAACCAAACCACAACTCCCACCACAAGTAGCTGGTGTATCACTGAAGAGGAAGACCTTGTCGTTGAAACACGTCTGATACTTAGGCGTATTTTTTTATGAGAATTGTGTTCTGTGTGTTTGTTATACTGTATAGTTTTTCTCATAAGTCAAGCTCAACATTTAATAATGACAATGGTAGTCATATCAAACCTAAATGACTGTTTAATAAAAAAAACTAATATGTTTTGTTTTAAAATGAAACATAAAACGATTAATTAAGTTATCTGAATAAATTGTTTTATGCTAAACATCTATATGCGTTTAATGTTGTGTAAATCATGTTTGGAACATCCTGCATAGTAAGTAATAACACCATGCATATCATGAATAAAATTCTTGAAACATAACCTGAAAGTTTACAACATGAAAAATATATCAAAAGGAAAGGATTAATTTTGAAATGTTCATTTCTGAAATGGAAACTTAGATTTGTATTGAAAGTAGAATGTACCAGAGCTACATTAAAATCTATTTAAAAATAAAAACTATTATAAGAATCCAATTACCTCATTCGTCATGACATCCCAAATTCCATCACATGCCATGACTACAAATTCCCATTCTGTAGTAAAACGCTTTTCTTCAACATCAGGATAAGCTAAAACACAAGTATAGTGACAATAACCAAACAATTAAATTAACAAATGATGCAAACAATCTATTAAATTAGAATTATGACTCAAACAAATTAAAATTGTTTACAAATTTTGGCAAAAAATATAATTATTAAATGTATTAAATACATTATATTACACAGATTGTTTAAAGTCAATCCTAAATATGCATACAACATTTTATTTGATAAACATGTTTGTTTAATACAAGTCAAATAATAATGTCAAACATATTTCATTAACCAATATTGTCAAAAACTAAAACAAGTGAACTTGAATTTGGAATTATAAGAGCTCTTGTCTACACTTAGAGATTCCAGAAAATGGATCACATAAATGTAAAATTATTAAGTACTTACCGCATCCCGTTCTGAAAAAAATTCCATACCCAGTTTAACTCAAACCTACATTATGCATATGTATAGTAGCTTCCACTTATTATGCAATATTCCACCAGCTGATCTCATAGGTGTATTTATTTATGACCTATAACATAAGTCATTGAAATTGTTCCACACTGATTCATAAAATGTTGCCAAATTTATGGTAGCTTCCTACTAATCACTAGCAACCGATTATCCTAACCTAATAAGTTATTCATGTTATCATTAACCTTTTGAATCCCAGGTATAGCAGAGCCAGGCATTCCCCCAGCCCGGGTTTTTTTGCTAATTTGCAGACTATATTTTAAAAGTGTTTACAAAATCTAAAAATGAAGTAAACATAATAATATATGTATATGTTTTGTTCAGAAAGAACAGGAGAAACTGAAAATAGTATAAAAAATAACATATACATTTCTTTTTCTAAAAAAATCTAAAAAACCAAAAAAAATCAAATTTTTACCAGAAATTTCAAAAGCAAAGTTACAGTAAAATTAAACAATTTTTTTTTTTTAATTATATATATATATATATATATATATATATATATATATATATATATTGTAGGAAATTCAATTATCTACATAGAAATGTTTATAAAATAAAAAAATCTTATCACCAAATGAATTATGTCCAAAAATGCAGAACTCTGTAAAAGTAAAAAATTCAGATTTTAGTGCCGTTCTGTAACATTGCTGAAATAAATCATTTCATTTTACTGAAAATACATATTTATTTTCATTGAGTAAAAAACACAGGCTAAATATTCAAAATAAAAAATAAAAACTTAGATTATGAATGTCTAAATATTCAGTTGTCATTGTCACAAAGGGTTCGAGACGGACACGCATGACTCGCCATAGTATACAAACATCCAATACTACGCAACAGATGATCTACAAATAATACGACAACATCTGAAGTTTATCGATCGCTGCAGGGATGCCGTTCCAGCTAGTGCAAAATGAAATATACCAATCGAAAGGACAGATTGTCCCGAACAGAACGGTAACAAACACAGCATATTTCTTCTTCTTACTTCGATTTAGAAAGCACGGCAAGTTCAAACTGTACCACGGACACGGCGCCGCGTAGCTGGGCTGGTAGCGGGACTAGTGCATGGACGCGTGGCCGCGTTGATGGGATTCAACAGGTTAACTACAATAAAAGGTGGAAAATTTACGCACCAACTTTCTCGTAATAAAAACTAACCAAAACCAACCGTCAACAAAAATGTGAATTTGGTAGTTGTCAAACAATAAAAATAAACCATGGATGCCGTTGTTGAAAAAATATTTATATAATGGTCTAAACTTGCTTTGCTTGTGCCTTAAATAAATCCTCAGCATATTATGTGGTAATTAATTAAAACTGAGCTTAACTTAACAGTGGTCCTGCTGGCAATACTCACTTTATTAATGGCAACTATACAACAAAGAGCTAAATGTTTTATATAGTTTGCTGAATTTAAATTAGTCGTTACAGTACAATGTCATTTCATGTATTTACAAACAAAATACAACTATTACACAACTATACTCAAAAATGAGCGTCTTCAAATGGCAAATTAAGAGAGAGGAAAATACAATAAATGAAGAAGCAAAGCTTAACAGAAAACAGTTTTAAGGCTTCCCCCTTAACATTGCCAACTTAACCAATCAAACTAATATAGGCTCAAGTTAAGAGTCATGTTTCCTCCAACAACAAAACCTGCAAAATTTAAGATATGAAACCTTTTTTGGAAAAAGGGTTACAAAAAGTACCTAAGGAGACCTGCATAAGTGTATTGACCATGTGAAAAAGGAAGAAGAAAAAATGTGGAGATTGGACGACATCGTAGAAGAATTGGAAGAAAGATCATTTGTCATAAATTTGCAAGATAATGACAGCAGCCAAAGTGAATCAAATTTACCTGAAGAACTGCAGGACAATGATTGAAGCTAAGAAAATCACAAACTGGATTTCTCTGTACCACAGGTTTAGCCTATATCCCCTAGGCCTATGGGAGACACTTTTCCGTAAAAAAGACGGTCTCCTGAGGTGGTGGCAGAGATTGACGTGCTTCAGGGGCTTATCACAAACATTCCACCTGTCATTTTTATACTCAAACAAAAAATTAAATTATAATTTTTATTTTGTCTTAAGATCATAAAAATTAATAAATTAACAATTGAAACAATACCAGTTTAACATTGTTGTATCACCATAATTTTAGTAAATACAAATGATCCATTAAAATTTTAAGGTTTCTGTCATATGGCAATAATATTTAAAAAATAAAGTTTAAATATTAATCTTTTGTATTTTAAAAAATTAAAAGGACGAATAAAATCAATAAACATTTGCCCTTGTGTTTGTGTGGGTGGCTAGCACCTTGTGTGTGGACACACCCTGCCTTGGCCTAAATATTGTAGGAGGTGGCGCTTTACTCCAGACTGTCGCCAAACAAACTAGACCTATAGTGTAAGTTTTTCCTCCGCAACAGTTTTTCATATTTCTAGTTGCCTAATTCTGTAATGCTTTTTCCACCTTTTCAACCATCCTACAATTACACTAAAATTGACATCACCTCCTTCCAATTCTTTTCTAAAAAAATACCGCCTTTTTGAAGGACTAGACGTGATATGGGGTGCCTTTTTTGGCATTGTTTGCGAAACCATATAAAAAGATTTCATTAGTTTTTTCATATTCTGAATTTCTAATTGTTTTACGTCACAAGATGAAATATCAGAGCACTTCATTGAAGAAAACTTTTCAATTTTGTCTAGCTTGCCTTAATTTGGCAAAACATTTCTCTTAGCCTTTCTACTTAGGGTCAAAAAAAATCTATAATTAATTGTAGTAAAAAATAAGAAAAACTAAAAACCCAAACATAAAGAAACACTGAAATATCACACAATACGGCACCATACACTTTTCAATTCAATAATGGGCAAACTGCAACTGACCTATTTTTATAACAACAGCAGATGGCATGACACTGAGGGTAACTTATTCTCCGAAGTCAGACTGGTCTTCTGTGGTGGGGATGATTTCCGTCCTACAGATCCCTAATAACTAAGCTGAACAAAAATTATTAATGGTGGGTAGCGATGTACTGCAACATTATTGAAGGAAATGTAGATGTGTTACATGATTTTTTAAATAAATTTCTTTAGTTTTTAATAAAAGTTTGAAATTTGGCTGAAACTACACGGAATCTCGAACTACCAAAACTCAAATTTCCACGACTCTACTGTATTGTGAAATATTGTAATTTCTTTCTTTTTTTTAATAAAACTTGTGCCAGGAGAGTTCCCAATTTTTGGGTATACCAAAAAATACTCAGGTATTAAATTAAAATTTAATATAGAAAAAAATACATTCCACAAATAAATTGTAAATTCAGCAACCAAAAGGTAAATTATTTAATTTTTTTTTTAATTTTTATATAAGTAAAAATTATACTGTCACTACAAAGCAATTATAAATAATAATAAAACACAAACTAATAAGCTTACCAGTAACGATCTGTTCTTCAGCTTTTTTCTTTATATTCTTTTTAAAAACAAAATCCCCAAGAGCTCTTGATAACGCAAGGTTCCCATTAACTCTGTTGAACTCCACCCATCCTCCTGCAGCTGTTATCCGTCTAGCTTCTTCATAGTTACTAGGCTTATGGTCAAAAGAAAGAGGTTTGACTTCACCATTGATACTAGCTATCGCTCTTGAATCCCCTACATTTGCCTAAAATAGTATATAACTTTTTTATAAAAATGGCAAAATAAATTGATTGCAAATAAATCTTAAAACAATAATAAATATAATTTATAAAATTGGATTAAGAAGTAAAATAATTATGTGACATGCAGCTGTTTTACCTGATATCAAGAGCTCTTAATTTCTTTCTAGACATACTACTTTTTTGGCTATATAGAGGTTGGTATATAATAGATCAATATCGGCAACTTTTATAAAACGAGTTATGGCTCATGAGGGAACAAATAACAAGGAACAACCCAAAACTATCCAACACTACCATTTTGAAATTTTCCGATTATTTTTACTTTCTCACATATACATGGTATGGCAAAACTTATGTCAAAAATAGATGTCAAGTTTTTTCAGATAGAGTAAACCTTCGATACTTCGACTCTCGATACTTCGACAATCTCTATACTTCGACACGAGAACCTGTCCAGACACGTCAAAAAGCGTGCTGTTTGAGCAATTTGCCACTTCCAGATTTAAATTAACAAAAAAGGTTTGATAATGTACTCAAATGAAAGAAATTGAACACACGTACAGTATCGCTTTCCACTCAATAACAATCTCGCAAAGATTAATACAGACTAAAAATTTAAGCAGGCAAACAACGCATTAGGATAAACAAAACACATACATGGAGTTGTTTTGACAGATCTCACAACGTACATGTTTCTCATTGGTCTGAACAGTATTTTTAGATGAGGGGTGGGGTTTTATTTGTATGACTGAAACGTTCTCAGTAAGGAAACAAATCCCTGCTTCCAAGAATTGAAGACAATCAGTTTCCTATGAATTAAACTGCTTTATACACAACCCTATGAAATGACCTTCACAATTGCAGCATTTTTCCTGTGTGATATTTTAAATCTTTCTATCGTCTAGTTTATAACTACTGTATACAGTTTTATTTCAGGTAGCTATAAATAAAATAAATCAATGAAGTTTTAAGCATGAAAATGAGAGTTAAATGTGATTTTTTGGTAATTTCGTAATACTCGGATTCACGTCGGTTAATACTGAAACTCTTTTAAAATTCCTTTGTGCGCCGTTTCTATTTTTACAAACCGCAATTCCGAACTTTTTTTTTTACTACCTCGATTAACCCGGAACTCGATTAGTCAGGGCTCGGATAACCGCAGCTCTACTGTACTTTTACTTTTGTTCAATGTTACAGTATTAATTAAATTTGAGCAATTTTCTTGTAAAAATCGTGTTTTTAATGCTCGTTATATTATAAGTGTATGTCCAATACACTCCCTATAATTCGACACCCACTAAGTCCACAAAGTGTCAAACTATCGAAGTTTTACTGTATTTCAGTTTTGAGGTCTCCTAAATCCAAAAAAGTTATTTTAGAAATGAAGTCTCTTTCTCTCTCTCTCAGGAAGTCTACTAAAACATTGAGCTTAAAATAACGGTGTAAATAAAGCAACTCCTTTCTACTTTATTTGTTTCTTTCCTCTCGGTCTAAACAGGAAATAGTTCATACATTTATTACTCATTTTTATTCTCAATAAGTATATAATACTATTTATATTAGCACAAAATTGATGTCCTGTTTCACTCAAGTTTCAGATATAAAATTACTTGAATCTTTAGTTTAGGCCTACTGCCATTTTTCAAAAATAAATTTATATTTAATAACTTTCAGAGTTTCAAAACTTACAATGAATGAATAAATGAATGGACGTCTTTATTATTTGGGGTTAGCAATAATACAAAATAACTTATCTTAGCAGAGAATTATCAAAAAATTAGTAACAAATAAAATAATAATACAAAAAGAATATCAAAATAATATACTTTCAAAGGTAGATCAATATATAAGTAACATCATAATATTTTTATTTTTTTTAATGTTTACATAAATAATTGAAGACTTATAATAAATTGACCATATGATTAAACTTATTATTAAAATTATTAACTAATTTCAAAATTAATATAATATAACCTATTGTAAACACAAGTCCCCTATCACAAGTTGGGTACAATAATGCAACACAAATAAACTTTTAAAAAATATTATTGGCCTATGTTATTTACCTGATGTATATTTCGGTAACCAAGTTAACATCATCGGAGGGTTCTAAACTAATATTAACAAAATAAAAGATATAAAACTAAACTGACAATAATGTACTGTTGCCAATAATACATAAAACTACATATTTAATGAACAATAATGTACTGTTGCCAATAATACATAAAACTACATATTTAATGAACAATAATGTAGTTACCAATAATACATAAAACTACATATTTAATGAACAATATAGGGACAGGTACTGTTAATCTGTGCTACCAGATGTTTTCTTAAAAAAGATTTATGATGTGGTTTAACTATGATTGGCCGATCCACCTGAACTGAAGTAAATGAAGATTGTCAATTTAGTTTTATAACTTTTATTTTGTTAATATTAGTTTAGAACCCTCCGATGATGGTAACTGAACTGTAATAACATAGGTTAATAAATGTTTGCCTTAAGTTTATTTGTGTTGTGTTATTGTACCTAACTTGTGGAAGGGGACTTAGTGTTTACAATAATTGTAAAATGGCTACAGTGCTCATTGTTCATCAATATAGTCTATATAAGTAATATAAAATCAAAATTATGAAATCGTTTTAATAAGAATTAAATAATAAAATATATTGATAAAGAACATTGAATAACAAGGCATCAAGGCAAAACTTATTTTATAGAATCAATGTATCTGTACGGCGAGAGAGACTTGTACCGCAAAATTTTACAACAGATTTTTAGCTAACAAATGATTTTAAATTAAAAATATATTTGGTCAATTTTCAACTATTCTTCAATAAAACTAGATGTTCTTCACCAACAATAAAAAATAAACCATCACTTCATGAAAATAATTTGTCAACACTTTCTAAGAATTTAATTTAATTTTTAGTGTCTTTTCTTTTAAAATTATTTCAGTTTTATAAAGGATTATAAAATTACAATTATAATCACTGATCATTTACGTATAAATATTACAAACAAAAGCTTTAGAAGAATCACAATGTTGCACATAATTGACAGAAAGTAAGTTTATGACTACTTTAGTCATGGTAATAAACTGACTTTTTGTGAATAATAACCATGTTTGTGATTTTTCCTTATTAAATAGAGATATTACTACTGTATTACTCTTTACAAATTCTTGATCTTATTAATGAAGAAATCCCATTGTTTTATAGAATTAATTATACCATTTCTGACATCAAATTGGCAATCATATTTGTGAAACAATCGTACAAATGGATTAGCTATAGCATTATAATCTACATAAAATTGGCAACTTATTTATGAAGCAATAAGAAATAAGCCTGAAAATTATTGTAAAAGATAAATTTAGTTGTCATATCTTAGGCAGCCGTATTATAATAAACTAAATCTATTAATTCTCACAACTTGAATACAAAAACTTACACAATAGAGATATCCTTCTTTAATAATGATTGATATCGCTGTTGTTCCTGCCAACTCATCCTTCAGCTCGTCATCTTCCATTATTGCCGCATCAAAATCCAAAAAACCCTGGACATAAAAACTATAATTTCAGTAATATATAAAGATGTACTGTATTATTATGCAACATTACAAACATTATTGGACATACATATGCATCAATTCATAATAGAGTAGAAATAGGTTTTAAAAAAGTAAAAAATTAAAATATAAAAAAACTGTGGAAAGTTGTTTTAAATACTTCCTTAAGACATTTAAGAGATAGGTGAGTTCTGAGCTTTCTGAAAACATAAAGAAGAAAGAGTAAAGGGGTTTAAAAGTAGTTTTTTTAGAATAATTTTAAAATATGAATTTGATAAAAAATTGGTTTATATATCAAAACACATAAAAACCATTGTTGTTTTTATAACACACCATTACAGTTTGCTTTACAATTACTTATAAAAAAATCCTGGTTTTGAATATTTTTTATAAATATACAAAATGTCACTGACAAAGTTCTATTAGTTTAAATCGAACATATTTCACAGAATTTCGTAAAATGATTTGAAAAATCACTGCAACAATGTGAAATGGTTTATGTTAATTTTTATGTGGAAAAAAAAGTTTTACTATTATTTACATTTATCAAATACAAAAATAACATGAAAAATAAATTTGTATTGACTAAAAGTTGTTTTTTTTTTAGTCAAATAACAAATTGTTTCTCATGAATTTGACTCTTTTTTTTGTCTTATTTCAATCAAGCTTTGGAAAATTTTCGTCATAGAGCAACAAATAAAGGCTCAAAATAAACACAATTCATTGATCTAAATATATATTTTGAAATTATCAATAGAATTTTTTTTATCCACTCTATTCCCGACCTTAGCATATATACAGATCCCCAGTTCCATAAAATAATACAGTTTTATATAAACCCTAATATAATGGAACTAACAACAACCATTTCAAATGGCCATCATTTTGAAACTTAATGCCATTTTTCCAATCATACTCAACAAATCATACAACTCGGTTTAATACAATTAAACTTAATTAATACAATTAAATTTAATTACAAATTACTAAAGTTAATATGCTGATTATTTTTCCAATTTTGAGGTTATGATTTTTAAAATTATTATGATAATCTAAACAAAATTATATAAGACAACTCCTTTACGGAACGTAAACAGTACGTAAATAACTTTTGAAAATAGAATTTATCGAAAACGTGTCAGCAGAAAACAATGCTAAAAGTGGCAGAATATAGCTTAGTCAAATCAGTAATGTTTAACAATTATTTTTTTTAACAAATGAATGAAAACACAATTCTACACACACAAAATTACCCCACTTGTGCAACACAAACACAAGACGACGTTTCAATGACTAAGTCATCATCATCCTCAACATTTTTTGTGTGAAGAATTGTGTTTTCATTCATTGGTTTATTGGAGTCTCCACAAGTGTGGCTCATTACAGTTGATTTAATTTAATTTTTATTAATTACTCTCTTAATTTCTACTGTAAAATGAACATTGTTAAATGCAGATTTTAAAGCTGCACAAAATGAGATATTGTAGAACACTGAATGATGCTCAGTTGAAAAATTATCCTTAAAAACAGTTTAAACATTTTAAAATGTACTCCAATTTTTTTTAATTTAACCGACCAATCTTCCTGGTTAAAAAACTTGTTCAATGGTAGATAAAGTACAGCCAATACACCAAATTTGTACAAAATTGAACTACAGATAAGACCTTTAGAGTACATAGGAAAAAAATCTACCAAATTACTTCAATGTACAAGATCAGTGGACATTCCGTGGCCTCAGGTGTTGTTGTTCCAATGGAGATCGCAATAGCTAAAATATTGCAGTTAGAAATTTTCTAAAATAAACTACAAATTTTAAAATCAATAATTAATATTAAAGACCCCTTTCATTTCAGATAAGAACCTGTATCATTACACAGTCCAAAGAGATAAAGGACTATAATATATTTTATTATACCATAATACTGTCAAAATAGATAAGGTTGCAAACTAGTTTGTCATTATCCAGTTATATCCACTTGACTTCTTATCTGCATTTAAAAAATCAATGACTCACTGATTCCCTAGTTTTAATAAGCCAGAAAAAAACTTTAATAGTTAGTACTCCTATTTCCTCCGAGTAGGTCAATAATCAAAGAAATAATTTGCAAATGTATCTATTAGGAATGTAACATGGTTTTCACAAACTTATAAATAATCAAACATAACCAAGAAATGTTAAACCTGACAGACCTTAGGGTGTGCAAAATTAAGAAAGTCTATATTAATAGATGTTAGTTATTAAAAAATAGATCAGTTATGATAATATATATAATTATATTCTATGAAAAAAGAGAGAGGTTCAACGGAGATGATGTTAGAATCTATCTGCTAATAGAATTAATTGGATCGACAAATAGACAATGATATATTAAATGACTAATATAGACTTAATAGAATATAAAATGAAATACAGTAGAACCCCTCTAATCCATCACCTTCGGGACTGGGGGCATGGTCGGAACGCAAAAAAGGTCCGATTATCCAAAAAAAGCCAATATATATTACATATTATATAAAGAGACTTTTTTACAGTGAAATAAGTGATATATAAACTTTAAAAAGTCATAAGTCAATGTTTTCATTAACATGTTTACATTTTCCTCCTGACATGTTGAAAAACAACTGTACATACAATGAGTCTAGCAAGTACTATGACAAATCAATAGAAACAACACGAGAGATGACACAGCACTGAAGCGGGCAAGCGATAACAAACCGTAAACAATGGCGTGTGGCGCGTGACCGGCAGTGAGTCCAACTGTAGATTAACCGGAGCAACAGACCAGCTGAGGGTGGATTAGAGGGGTTCTACTGTATATGTTTAAAAATGAAAGAACTTTGATATTATATTTTTTATATATGATGCCTGAAAAGATTTTTTAACGACTTCTATATTCTATATGCTTTGTGGTAAATGAGGTAAAATAGTTTATATGTCTAGGTTATAGTTTAGTAATAATAATATGAGCCAGAAATGTGTGTATTTTTAAAAGAAATAAAACATGTTTATAATAAATACATATTAGACAAGCACATAGGTAGAGTAACAGGCTTTTTCCAATTTTGTTTTTCCCAGTGAATGTCAGAAATTGGCTCCCATTGCATTTTTTTTTATCGTTGGTGAGTTGGGAGAGAGGAAAAGTCCGTGATAAATGTATTCAGATCATAATGTGAAATTTTTGAATTTGTGTAAAATGTTGTAAGTATAGTTAAATCAAGTTTTTTAATAAAAAAAGTTTAAGTACATAATAGATTTTGTAAACAAAATTAATTATCTTAAAAGTAAAAATTCTTGAAAAGAAATGATTTAAAGTATTGGTGCAAAATATATGTAGACTATATTAAAAAGTGATTTCACAAGTTTGTTAAAGTGGTTCCTTAAAAAATGATTTAATGAAAAATATTTGATGGTTTCAATGAATAAAAATAGAATCACTGTTATTTATGAACTAAAATTATGTTTTATAAAAAAATAGAAAAAAAATAATGAAAAATCTAAAGTAATTAATGATGATTTCTGAAAAGTTTAGTGAAAATCCGTGATATAAAATCACATAATAGTTAATCCACCAATACTTTTGTTATCATAGATATTTTTGAAACTTCAAAGAAGTAATAGGGTTTAATCTAGATGAATAGACAGAAATGATAATATTTTGTTGTAATTGAGTTTTTTTTTATTAATAAAAATAATTAATGAACTCCATAACTTTTTTTAGTAGATAGATCAAACTTTTTTGTTTTGATAACTTATATATGTTTATTTGCAGGGAATATATGTTGTTCTGTTTTAATTTTGATGCTTAATAAATGTGAATTTTCAGATACTACATTTTTGATTATTACTAAGTACATTTTTCCTTAGAACTAGGATAATAAATTTAGAATTACGTTTCATCTACCTTTACAGATAATGGCACCCAAATATTAAAGTAATTATGTAAATAAACTTTTTTTTTAACCATGTTTTTAAAACGGACTAAAAAATATAAAATATTTTTTTATACCCCATACAGATTGTCCTGAAAATTTATGATTGTGAATTTTTAAAAGCTATAAAAATACTTGTAAGATTTAAAACGAAAAACATGGGACGCATGCAATAGATAATAGAAGATTATCTCCACTTATTGAATTAGGAGCTACTTGACATCCATTACAAATTTTGAAAGTTTTCTCAACGATGACAGCAGTACTACACTCCTTACTATTATCTATTGCATGCACCCCATGTTTTTAGTTTTAAATCTTACAAGTATTTTGATAGCTATTAAAAATCAAAATCACAAATTTTCAAGAAAATCTGTATGGGGTTAGGAATCTATATGGATTATAAACATGTATGAAGCTACAAGAAATTATTTTATACATTTTAGTCCGTTTTAAAAACATGATTTTAAAACAAAATTATTTAAATAATTATTTTCTCCTTTTTAGTCTTATGTGTGTGAAATTTTGGAATCGATTTTAAACATCTTGATGAGATTAACATATCTCCAAAAACCATAATGTTCATTTCACCAAATGGTTTATTCCCTTCTTTTTTTTTCTACTTGTCGCAATCTAGAATCAATCATGCAAAACATTTCGTATAAAATCATGGAAATCTCAATGAACTTGATGATTCGATGTCTTTCCACTGATTTTTCAAGACCTTCAAATAGTTACCAGTGAGTGGTCCAAAATTTCCTACCATTTCTTTTTCTATCGTACTCTACTGGTAATTTAAATAATGTCCCCAACGTTGTTCCATCAACAAGTCGTGCTACAATGGTCAATACGCCAACTTTAACTGCTTTCTCACCATAGCAGGGATTGACGGACAGACAAGAAAGCGAGTTCATATTGCATTGTCACCCAGTTCTGAGGTATGTTTAAAGTTGCAAGTCTCTAGCTCATCGGGAAATTAGTTTTAAATCGATTGCAAAATTTGTACCAAAAAGAGAAACAGACAGACAAGAGAAAGAGGTAATAAAAACATGTTAAAAAAGACAAATTAAACATTCTATAGATTCTCTTTTCTGACTTTTGACATTTTGACTTTTGACAAGAGAGTTTAAATGAATAAACCATTCAAAAATACAGCACAAACTTTCTCACACATCCATTCACAATCAAAATTCTAAACAAACAAAACTATTGGTCGAAAAAAATATTAGTACAGTAGTTGTCAGAAAATCAATGATGGACATCATTTAGGATTTTGAATATTATTTCAAAAATATTTATGTATTTAAATAAGATCTAAACTAGCTTAATTTCTGTCGTAAACAAATATTATAAGATGAAATCAAATTAAAATGACAGCCGTCAAGGTTTGTTTTTGTTTTTTTTTTTAAGAAAATTTTCCTTAACTGTAATTTTTTTATTATTTCCAATTTTGCACACTGGTTTGAGTCATTTATCTTCGTATTTCTCCAAAATGTTAATGATATCCACTTTTTGACCAATCACATAACATTCCCATAACTAAATACTAAGAAAGTAAAAATTAGAGAAAATATGTTTCCGATAGTATGAATTTCTGAAACGAATGCAAGAGGGAAGAGAATAAAAGAGTTGAAAATAGAAGAGAGAAACAACCAAAGGGTTAAACGAGTTGGAAAGAAGTGAAGAAGAGTTGGAATCTGACAAAGAAAGAAGAGGATAAGATGGAATGTGGCAACACAGGAGGTTTTAATCAGTACAATATCTATAAAAGTATATACAGACTATTCATAAAATATGAAATATATAAAAAAAAAAACTTTGAAACTGTCAAACATAAAAAGTTCGTTTGTATATGTTTATAAGACAACATTTACTTCCAGTTTTGAAAATTTTATTTTTACATCTCATCCTGAAATTAAGTTTAATTTTGTTAATGGGAATATGGTCATGTGAGTTGTTTTTACATTGTTTTTTTTTTTTTTTTGTTATTCCTAAGTTTAATGGTGGAATCCCTTTTTTAATACCTCATTTCCTTAAAAAGCTATCAACTAATACAACTACAGAACATTTTAAAACCATAATTTACAGGTGGACAAATGAATTGGATACTTACCTTTAAATGTAATGCTGTACCTAGCTTTGAACTTGTAATTTTCAAAAAAAGGCTTAAAATTCTCCCCTAAAGCTATTTGGCACAGTGCTTTAATGGTTATAAAAACTCCACCAACTACTTTAGAAATTGTGTTATCAGTAATAGTTTTAATTTCTGTTTGTACCCTATTTTGTAGTTCATTTAGGTTCTTTGGTTGGTTGAAATAATAAATTTTATAACTGTTTAGGACTGTCCCAAATAGCTATAGAGCTATAAATGTTGAACAACACAATTCAGTTAACTGCTAGTGATTACTGAATCTGAATGAATGCAGAAAAAAAGGGGGGAAGGGGGAAAAAACAAGAAATTTGATAAGTTTTTAAAGCACTTGTGTATGATTAATACCATTCCTAGGACGTATAAAATATAAATTTTACATACAAATATAAAAATATATACAAATTTTAGGAGCAGGTTCCTAATATTAAAGTAAAGAACAAATTACCTATATTTATAAACAAAGGAACAAAAGCACTTCATTTTCCTTCCATCTGTTTGTGTTTTTGATCAAAAATGTTAAACTTCGGAAATGGATGAAATATTAAGTCTAGAATAACTGTTATATACATTTTTTAACGAAACCTTTTAAAGTATACAAAAACAATGATTTTAATTTTGTACATTTAAATAGTGGCTGTTAAAAATATTTAATGTCTCATAAACTGCTAACTTTATTTTTCATTGTACATTCTTTTGTAAAGTTAACAGACTTTTTCAAGATATTCAACATTATGTTTAAATGGCTGCCATTTTGAAAATCTCAGTTTTTGATATATTTATAAAAAATTACATACAAAATCCATATATCAAATCTGGATTCAAAAACTCAATATATATATATATATATATATATATATATATATATATATATATATATATATATAAGATCAAAAACGCAGGTGGATGAAGCATTTTGGGACATATGTTGGAATTTGTTTCCTTATTTTAATGTAAAAAAGTACCTTAAAATTTGTCCCTTTCAGATACACCCTGTATAATAAAACCATTCAATAAATATACCGTCAAATCAAATAAACAAATGATTAGAGAAATTATATTAACCAAATAAAATTGAAATCATGCTACGTACGACATTAGCACACACTGTATTTAAACGATCTACTAATGCATAACATGTGTTACAATTTATTATACAACCTAGATTTGTTTTATTAACATAGCATAAATTCTATTTATTTCTGAAACAGAATAATCACGACTATAAATAAATTACATTTCATTATATAAACACCTGCAGTATTTTCTATTTCTGGTCGTAATGGAATCGATCCAGCTACCTTTTTTGTTCAATCTGATTTTACTTGCATTAATTTAAATAAATTTGAATATTTGCTATTCATGTTGTTCGAAAATAGGTGGAAATTAAATTCAAATTATCTAGAATAATAATTAGTTTGTGACTTTAACGTAAAAGCTAAACAAGAATTCTAAAATTTAAAGTGAATTTCACTCCAACATTGACAGTAAGCAATCTATTTATTTGAAGGGAAATAAAAGGTACAAACAAATCGCAGTAACCCATTCACAATCAAAATACTAACTAAACTAAACTAATGATCACCAAAAATGTCAGTTCGGCAGTTGTCAGTGAAAATAAACCATGGAAACCATGGTTGCTGTCTTAGATTATGTAAATTATTTATATATTTAAATAAAGGGTAAACTTGCTTCACTTGTCCTATAAACATGTGTTAGACATAAATATTATAAGATGATATCAACTATCAAGTTGAAATGATGGCAGTAATACAATTGCTTGCAAGATTGGTACAACTGATATTTTGTTTAAAACAATTTAAAAGCTACGAAACTGAAAACTTAAAATTTGGAATAATTTTCATTCTCTAAAATATGAAGTATAAGCAATAACTCAGTAATGGCTGTTTAAAAATCTCTATTCAACTATCATGAAAATATGTATATTTTGTTTTGTTAAAGACCACTACATTAAAGTAACCTCAATTTCTTCTTCTGCAAGAACGTCTTATTCCTCTGGTTTCATCTTGGATTTTCCTCTTCTGACATGACCATTGTTTCTTCCTGTTCTCTTTGCTGTGAGAACCTTCACCTCTGATACTTTTCCCCTGCACAAGTTCATGTTCTCCTACTATGACTTCTACTACATCTCTGTGTACTTCTTTTAAATCTTTTTTTCTTCCTAATAGTTCAGTAGTTACTTTGCTAGTCTGTTTACATCTATAGGAAACACAACTTCTTTTCAGGTGGCTGTAGAAAGTCAGTATTTTCTTTCCCATTGTCGTTCCTATATTTTCGTAGATTTCCTTGTTGCTTCTTAGTTTGTATGTACAAGGTTTGATCCAAAAATATGGTGAATGAATTTTTATAGCAGCAACTGCTCATGGTACATCCAGAGTCTCAAGAGTGAGGTCGTGTTTACTGTGTCTGTCGGTTTGCATGGAATTGAAGGATCGTCTTGAAGCAGATCCACACTTCATGGCCGATATTATAACTGGAGATGAAAGTTGGGTTACAGATATGATACTGAGACAAAAATTCAGAGTTCCCAGTGAAAAACAAGTGGCTCTCCTCGCCCTCCGAAGGCGCGTCGGTCAAAGTCGAACGTTAAGGTCATGCTCATTGTTTTTGTTTTTTTTATAATGAAGGCAATCAGAGTCTGTTCCAAGGGGAACAACTGTAAACTCTTAATATTACAAAGGAGTATGCAACATTTGCAAAACGATGTATGAAAAAAGAGACGAGAAAAATGAGCCAATGTCTTCACCCTTCACATGACAATGTGCTGTGCCACACCTTGCTTCTGATCCTCGAGTTTTTGACCAAAAATAATGTTCCTGTTTATCCTCATCCACTTTACTCTCCGGATTTAGCACCGTGCAACTTCTGGCTATTTCCAAAAATAAAAACTGTGCTAAAAGGAAAACGTTTAGACACCATTCCAGACACTGAGAGATCCACGACAGAGCAGCTGAAAACCCTTTCGAAAGAAGCATTCCAGAAATCCTTCCAGTCATAAATCAATGTTGGGATAAATGCATCGCTAGCCTAGGAATATACTTTGAAGGAGATTAATTCAAATTTGGTGTAAGCTTATTACTTTGTTCATAATAAATTATGCATCGTATTTTTTTATCACACTTCGTATGTGTTTCTTATTTGTCTCTTTTTTCAGACAGAAAATAATTTTAACACAATTTTTGTTTTTGTTTTCTTGCATACCTAAAATAAATTTCATTACACTTATTGTGTTGTTTCTTAGCTAATGTTAGACATTAACCCATCTTTAGAAAATATTTCATTTTATTTAAGTCTTATAAGCAATTACAAAATTCCTCCAACCTCGTTAGATTTCAGTTAAATAATAATACCAGGAGTGAAATAACACATGTACAAATCAGTTTAAAACATCCCCTATACCATTAAATAAATAAAAATAATGTACACCATATCAATTAAAACACTAATAAAGAATGAATCTTAGTAAAATTATATACACAGTAAATGAGTATCACATAAATAATTATAAAAATGTCGAACGAAGCCGACAGTGTTCGGCGAAACAGCGCTGTAGCCATAACTATAATATGGACTGAGGACAACCTCTAAGGTAATTAACTATATAATAAATAAAACATTAAATTATAAACAAAAGAAATTGATAATCAGTAATATACTGACATTATATAAATCTGAAAAATTGACTTCAATAAATATAATAAATATTTTCATTAAAATCTGGTAATCTGTGATTTGTAATATTATAATATAATCACAGTTTCATGATAGGTGAAAACATAAAATATAATTTAGGCACACAAACCTGCTGCATTGCTTCTTTAATTTTTGATTCTCTGTACTCTGTCCTTTTCAAAATATACTTGTGCAGATGTTTACCCGCATGCTCTGCTATTTTGGAACCTGTACAAAATTAACATTGTAAGACAACTTATTCATTAAAAATGTGTATTATAAATTATTTTCATCATGTTTACTGTTAATTGAAAATGTAAAGCAACAAAATATCAAAACAATATAAAATAATAATATAAACAGATTATAAAGTTAAACTTTTCGATACAGAAAACACAAGGCCTAAAAGACTAGAACGAAGGAGTTAAAAATAAAATGTCACTAATGATTTGTTCAATATGTTAATTTTTGAAATATGTCTGTCCATCTATTTATCTGTATAGCATCTGTCGTCTGTTGTCTGTGTAAATGCTCTACAGCCCATGTGTGTGGACAAATTATAATCAAATTTGGTATGTAGGCATATTTTTATCATATCTTGGGACTTTTATACATTTTTTTTATAACTTAATATTTTAGGGGTAGCTGTCATAACAAAAAAAGACAAAATTATGATTTTCTCAAAATCGACTGTAACGAATTTGACAAAAATTTGTTCAAGTGTATTGTTATAAAATCATTCTTACCGATTTTACCAGTAAAATTATTCTACCAATTTCATTCAAATTTTAATGAAATGTGAAGATTAATGAACCTGTGTGTAAAATCATGAAATAAATAATTACAATTGGCAAAAACAAAAATGAATATTGACTACCATCATTAAAAACTTGATTTTAATCAAATACATCGGCTTTTATGACCAAAAAAAATATTTCTGCAAGAAATAAATGTTTCCTTTACAACAGCTCCATGGCAACTAATGAAATAGTATTTTTGGAGAGTTGATGACCCAATGTTTGGGTCCTTGAGCAAAATTTTATCAAATCGTTGAGCCGATTTTGAGAAAATCAAAATTTTGTGAATTTTTTTCTTATGCTAGCCATCCCCTAAGCAAAACTTATACAATACAAAATTTTATTAAAATCAGCCCACACATTTGGATTATAACCACTGCACACAAACAGACCAACATCATTCTAAAAACCACTTTTTGGATTAAGGAACATCAAAAAGAATATACATCACATCATATGTGATAAAATAAAATATGAAATAATTTTTATCTAAATAATGTGATTAATTATGTAAAAATTATATATATTTCTGATTACACCAAGAAAAAATAAATTAGCAGTATGACTCCCAAAACAAAGAAATGTGAATAAAATATCCAATTAGTTTCAATAAAATTGACTGCATACTACATGTTTAATTTACAAAGTATATACATATTTGAACATATATAACAATGACCTCACCACACAATGTGTAATTAAATATATATGTTTGTTAAGTCATCGATGACTAATGCATCGCCAAGTATATTTAGACTTTTGACACGACAATCTTCAAAAGCCAAAAATAAAATACACTCAAAATAACTTATGCACAACTGTGCACGAGATATTGTACAACTGACATATGTGCCATAAATCACAAACCTTCATATAGAACACAAGAATAGCCATAAATACGCTTGTTATAAGGTCGTACACAAGACAAACATCCGTTATTCACATAAAGTTGTATAACACTACACATATTGTATTTTATCAAAACAATTTTGGAAACTACAAAAATATAAAATTGAAATAAATGATGCACAAACTTTCTCACACACCCATATACAAAGAGAAATTAAATTATAAATTTTGTGAAGAAGCTGTTATTAAATCAAAATTGGTCAACATATTGGTCACCATTTTCCTAAAATTGCCGATTGGAAGTTATTGGTTAAAATAAGAAAATGAAACATCTTAATAACTCAAAATGTCAGTAGCAATGTTGATTAAGTTTTGGTAAAATTGTTGGTGAGATATGTCATATTATTGTTAATAGTAGTATTGGAAGCAGGTTTTACCTCCTAGACTCAGCCAATAAAACAGCTGCATCCTAATGCTTCATATTTGAGAAAGATGTATTCTGCAGTTTCCCAATGTTGGTTGCATTTCAAGTTACCCTGCATTAATCCCATGATATTCAAATGTTTCTTAAAAGCACCATATCCTGTCGAGAAGTTTAAAATTTTTGTTTGGTTTTGTTTGCTTTGTACAATGATAAACCAAGAGAGTTTTTGATCTAGCTGAGCCAGTGACCCATAGAGGTTCCTTTTTTAGAGTTTTATTCAGCGAACACTTTTCCAGGCAATTCTTTCCTGCAGCTTTTTGTTCTTTGCTCCTTTCTTCGTCAGTAATTCCATCTTTTCGTTGGCTTTGTATCCTCTGTGACCAGATATCCAGCTCAATTTCACCTGGTTTCCGGTTAATAGTTTAACTAAGGGCGGGTGACAATCGCACACTAATAAAGAAAAAAATTCATGTGAACTTATGGACTATATAGCAGCCTGATTATCTGGCCTAACAATGATGTCCTCATTCGTTGACATATCCTCTTGCTGGGCACAGTTGTGCACATTCTAATATTCCCAGCACTTCTGCCTGAAATACCGTACCATACTTTCCCTTAGCTATATTTGAGGGAATATACCAAACACAAGTAAAAGAAATTTTATAAGCGATTTATACTGAAATGAACCCCGCTGCATTCAATAGATTTTGTTTGGGTTCTTAGAGACTTATATTTTAGACAAATTTGATCAAAATCTAAAGACCCAAATATGAGAAATTCAGATTTTTAGTTGTCGTCTATGGCAGTTACTCCCAAATTTTGAGCTACAGAAAACAAACTTTCTCACTCACCAATCCTCAAAACCAAATGAACGATAATTAAATGTCACCAACAATGAAAATTTGATAATTTTCAAAGAGTGGAAATGAACAATTGAAAAAAAAGAAAAAGGTGCCTAAACTTGCTTCGCTCAAACACATCCTCAGCTTAAAATCTATTCGATTAAAATTTAATGTTTAAAGAAAGCAATCAAAGTTGGTGGAGCCGATTTTGAGAAATAACATTTTTTATAATAGCACATGGCAGAATTTTTTATTTTAACCGATAAGTCACAAACCAGTATTTTCAATTAGCTGGTAGCCAATAAGTTTTATTTAGATTATTAGAGGCTACACTTGATCAAAATTTAATGAAAATCATTAGAGCAGATTTTGAGAAAATTGTAATTTTGTTTTTTTTATAACAGTTACCACCAAATTGTGAGTTATCAAAAAAATGAAAAAAGTCATGAGATGAGAACAAGTTATGTCCACATACCAAATTCAACTATATTTGATTAAGATTGGTCCATTCGTTTGGGCTGTAGAGCACTGCACATACAACAAACAACTACATTCCAAAAATCACTTTTTTTAGACTCCGCAAAAAAAATTGATTTTTTTGACCCATCACATAATACTATGTCAGGAAGAAAAAAAGAAAGATAAATACAAACTAATTCATGTAGCCTACAACTTGCAGTAATTATAAAATGAAAACATGATTCATAGTTGTTATATGATATTTATAGCAAATATGAAATTCAATAAACAAAGAAGTTAAACATTAATAAATGTAACCTTGTAAGTTAATAGTTGCCTCAGTAAATATTTGTTTTCAACATTGTAATCTTACAAATATATTTTTTCTCGCAGACTCTCAATTATGTGACTATAATACAGTTTTTTTTTATTTTTTTATTTATATATTTTTTTATTCTATCTTTATTTTATTTAAACTCCTAGTCAAAAATTGTCCATTCTTATTTTGTTTTTCTACTCCACATCTTTCAAGATGTTTACAAATTACCACAATTTGGTTTCCACTCTATTAAAAGGTTTCTAATCATTTCCTAATTCTATGGTACAATCTAGGTCGAACACTGAGCCCTTATTTATGAACATTCCTGAGTTTTGGTTCTCCTAACGCTGCTTCCTTAGGCCTCCTTTAACGATCTTTCATTTTGAATATGTGCCTTTAATATTTCCTTTATTAAGGAAGAGAAATAGTTAAGAAAATTCTTAGAGATGTATCTTCCTTAGCGTTACCATTGTTCAAAAGGTACTTTATACCTCCAATAAACTTATTGTTCAATATTAAAGAATAGTGGGATTAATTTGTTTTAAATATTGTGAAAATGGTGCCAGATCAAGATAATTTTCTAGAATATATATGTTAATGTTGTGCTACCATGAGTAATGAGAAGATACTTTAGGGATGTCAAGAACACTTTTGATTTTTACGATGAAGATCAAATTTGTAAAATCTTGTAGGTTATTTTCAATCTCATATTTTTCCGTTATTTTATGCTCCCATTAATGTTGATAAAATACCGGAAATAAATAAACGAATTGTTTAAAGTTTAATGATATAAATGTACCAGAAAATAGCGATATTTTAGAGACTATTAAATAATATTACATTAGGAAAAAAATTACAAAAATTAGAACATTCTTGTTCTTGGCATCAGATGGCAGCTGTTTATCCATTAATGAACAATCACCGGTACCGATTACTGAACTCTCATTCATTCATGTGGTAATTAATATTTACGACAAAGTTCCTTTAATTGCTCCTTTATATAGCACAACTTAGTAAAGGAAAGAAATGTTAAGGAGTGTTCATAAAATGTGATATCGGTTAAGCAGGGTTAGTGTAAAGGAACAGTTAAGTGTTCCTTAATTAAAAGATTCCTAAGGGTCTTTTAAGGACGTCCTAAAAATATTCGTAAATATGGCCATTTCTTGTCTTGTCCCTACTGAACATCCTACATTTTTTTTTTCTTTTTTTTTATCAGTGGACCAAATAAATAATTAAACAAATTAAAAAACTTCTTTTTTTTTTTTTCAAACTCAACTAACTATCATTTGAATTGAACAATTTTTAATTTTATTAACTCAAAAACCAAGTCTCATACTTTTTGAAGGTGTCATTTTATGGCTAATAAAATTTACGGGGAAAAAAACAAGTACTTTTATATTTGGAACCTTGTGGCCGATTTTTGTTATTTTTTTACCATTAACTCAAGAATCGGCATTTTTGGAGAAATAAGGTTTGTTTGGATCCTTAGTGGCTACACTTGTGCAAAATTTGATAACATCATTTGTGCAAATTTAAAGAAAATAATATTGTTATATTTTCTTATGACAGCCACCCCTAAATTTTGAGTTAAATAAAAATGTAAATAAAGTCCAAGATATAGCCAAAAAAGCCCACATACCAAATTTGATTGAAATAGGCCAACATATTTGGTCAGTAGAGAGCACTGCACATACGACAGATAATAATTTTTTGCACAAAACAGACCCAAGATAGAAAGAATGACAGAGAAATCAATCCAAAAACCACTCCTTTGGACTTGGGGACCTCTAAACGGATTTTTTGACACATAACATAACTTCCTCTATACTACGTAGATGTGGGAAAGTTAAACAATATTTTAATATATTCATAGACCTATGGAATATTGATTTTCACTTTCAAATCAAAATCATTTTAGGCCTAATTGATTTTAAAATATTTGATTTTTTAGTGGTTTATGGTTTGTTGCCATTTTATTTTCTTCCTCGATAATACGTTTGAAATAAACCTGGAAAAATTATTTCATAAAGTAATTGACATCATTACTGAAAATTAATGTTATTCAATACATTGTTACTCAGAGCGGTAGCAACATGTATAAACATGGAATACTTGATAAAATAAGATTAAATATAACATAAAATTAATTACCACCATTTTATGATGACATTACTTTCTAGATAAAACTGTAGTGTGCTGTGATTTAAAATTAAAAACTCCAGACATTTTGTTATCTTAAAAGTCATAAACTGTTAGTGTAGCAGGCAGAATGTTTTAATTTCATTAATAATAATTTTTAAAAAACCTTCCTTATTTAGAATTGCAATATTTGTACATTCAACATTTTGTACATAATTGTTTTTCTGTCCATAGTCGGAGTGATGTCAATGTTTGGACTAGAAAACATAGCTTCCATATTAGTTTAATCGTCAAACCATGCAGTCTTAATACAATTACAGGCCGTATTCTCCAACGAGGAGAGTACAGACTGGCATCATAGAGCCTTATAATCAAGTATACAGCTATAATTTACACCACGAAAATAGTTTAAAATGGCCTACTAAAAATCAATTCCTACTGCATCCTAATCTAATAACTTACTTATCATGTCATATTACAACATATACTCATGTATTATTTTCAATATAAAGAAATATAAAAATGAAAACATAAGCAAATAAACATAAGAGGCTAAGTACAATTTTTCATGTTGTCTTGGTTCAGATCCCTCTCTTTCATCTTGTCTCCCTTGACCAACCCTTATGCTATTAGTGTATTCGAGAGCTGGGGATCTGTTTTCCTTCTGTTTTTTTTTTTTTTTTTTTTATTTTAACAAAGAAAGGTGACAAAAGGTTTTTCACTCCAATAGCTATATCATCTTTGACAATTTTGCAACATTGTCAGATTGGGGGGGGGGAGAGAATTAAGGTAGCCATAACCTGGTCTTCACAAGACTATTTTTATGATTTTACTGTCAGGAACACAGGCAATTATAAATAATGACCCTTAAAACCATGTGTTGTTTTTTTTTTTCCAAATATCTGTATTGTAGATGATATTGATATTTTCCCTCCTCAGATAAATTTGTAAATATTTATAATTTATACAATTACTTAATATATTTCAAATTTTATAGTTATAAGTTATAATGTTAAGTAATTGATATAATCAGAATCTAATATATATATATATATATATATATATATATATATATATATATATATATATATATATATATACAAGTGAGTGAACCACTTGTGTCACTCACTCACTCACTCATTTATACAAATTCTAACCTACGATGGGCTATGAACTTGAAATTTGATAAGCCTGTAACCGACAAAAAATTCCAAAAAGTTAAATATTTTTATTTTTAACCCTGAAAAAAATTCAAAACAGTTGACCAATTTTAAAGTCGGTGTAGACCTTTTTTTGAAGGTCTATTGTCGCAGCTACGGATATGACGGGATCGTAGCTAGATTTTTTGATTGCAGGTAAATTTCGTATATTTTACACAAATTACTTAATCTTTTGACACACTTATATGGTATAGTAGCTAGAATCATCAAATCTAGCACGCTTATGGCAGTTGGATGTGCCAATATGTCTGCCCGATTTTATAATTCTAGATGTTCTATAAATACGTCAAAATTAAATAATGTGTAGAAATTATTACATTTTGATCTACAACTTTGTTCCAATGACTCTGTCAAAACTTCCTGGTTTGTCAAAACCCACTGGGGGTTTGAGGCAAAGCCCCCAATGAGCAAAGGAAATTGATAGTTATAAAACCACATATAAATAATTTTTGAAATAATCACACACTCCTTTTATTATAGTATTTTTATTTAAATGTTTTAATGTTATGTTTTGATATGTGTTATAATTGTTTGGTTTGTTATTATTTATTGCATATTTGTAGTGTGTATAGTCCCCTTATACAGTATTTTCATTTTTAGAAATTATATTTTAATTTGATATATTTTATAATACCATGAATATGGTATCTGGTTGATAAAAAATATAGGCCTACATTTGACTACATGTGCAATTTAGGGTTATATTCTAAATAAGTGTTTGTATTTAATCATTTTTAATTCCCCCCCCCCTCTGAAATGAATTCTGGTTTTGCCTCTGAGAAGTTTACATTCAATACTATATTTAAAAAACTTCAAAGTTTGATTAAAAATCTACCGATATAACCATGAATACATACAATGTATACCTAAATTACAGTTTCTGAAAGAAGAAAACGCCCTTTAAAAAATATTTAAAAGTGAACCATTTTAAATAAATCCATTCTAATAATAGTGTAACACTAAAAATAGTACTTGGCAATAGTGAGTAGCCAAAAAGATACAAAGTCATTTATGGCTTATCAAAAGAAACCGTGTGTCCTTCCTAATAATCCATATATTTATATATTCATATAAAATTTCCAGTATTACAGAGCGGAAAACTAGGGTTCATACCAATTGAATTATCTACCTGAAGGAAAGGAATCGTCAAGTATTTTTTTTCCTCAAGGTAATTTTTAATAGTCCTCCAGGTGTATTCATCACATTGTACAAAGCTTAATAAAAATCTGAGCTGATAAGTGTTATGGTCTGAACTAACAATGTATTAAACAAAACCAAAAATGAATATCAATATAGCATTTAGTAAAATGTTCACTGTTATATATTTGTTTGTGTATAACAACTACAGTGCCAGGAGCTTATCCCAAACCCATTTCTTGAATTTTTTAAACCAATCCAAGAGAATATGAGCAACTGTTAAATCTTGCTAACAGTAATTTATTGAAGAAAGAAATTATCTGAGTACGGAAGTTTGTTTTGAAGAGGTTTTCAAGTTACAGATCACATGTAATTTGATTTATAGAAGTTACTAAAATATAAAATACTGTTTTTTTTCAAGTTATAAAGGCTAAATAAATTTAATTTATGTTACAGTATTACGGACAGACATCTAGGATGGTCAACAAAGGATAAGAAGTGAGCAAGTTATGCCCTGTTTCTTAACATTCCTTCCTTTTTTTATAATTTCAAGGGTATCAAAACTTTGAGTTCAGGGGAACTGGTCATATAGTTTACACAGCAGTACTAAGACCGGTTTCATCTGGTAGAATTCCCAATATTTGGAAGATGCAATAATGCAGAGGAAACAATTCAGCATATAATCATTTAAAGCAACTACGCAAAAATAACCAAATGAGACATGATCTGAACAAATGTCTCATGAGTTTGGATCAGGTTGGAACATGAATCATTTCATGCAACAAGAAACTTATTCCTAAGGCTTCAAAACTGTATAAGATGTAGTTTTTATCAAATTTGAGTTGCAGAGGTAAGTTAAGTACATAATAAAACAAAAGATTTGTTTCTTTTTCAAATTACCGAGATTTTCTCAAAAGAATGGACAAACATTTGGAGTTTTCAAGTTATCGGTATTCGAATTGGCAAAGTTCAAACATATTTTGTTTTTTCCCACCACATCTCAGCTTACATTGTGGAACATAGCAACAAGGCTGCATGTGTTAACAAAACAAATCCATACTTCTTGCCAACAATTCATAAGGACACTACTAGTTAGAATGTTGTTTGCAACTGTACATAATATAATAAAAAAAACTATATTATTTCTCTTACCAAAATGTACTTTAATAATATTTTAAATAGTAAAAAATACATCTTAGCTGCAAAATGAAACAATACAGAAGTAAGGCTGCATGTGTTAACAAAACAAATCCATACTTCTTGCCAACAATTCATAAGGACACTACTAGTTAGAATGTTGTTTGCAACTGTACATAATATAATAAAAAAACTATATTATTTCTCTTACCAAAATGTACTTTAATAATATTTTAAATAGTAAAAAATACATCTTAGCTGCAAAATGAAACAATACAGAAGTATGTTTACTTGAAATAAAGCCAGAATGTAAATTATATTGTTATCGTCTAATTTTACACCATTTTTATAAACCTAATAATAAAGCATAAAAGAATTAACACAAAGAACTTTCATTTGGGACAGCTATATTAAGACAAGATCTCTTTTAAGTGTTGGCTTTGGCTGCCAGTTTGTATTAGGCCTAAATATGACTCGTTTAAATGGCAAATGAGGTCATGTGAAATACGCTGAAAGCAGAAAACCATATTTTTTTATGTTTTGAAGATATTAAATGAATTATATTTAAATAAATGACTTGATTAGGTCAACAAAAATTGTGAAAAATATATGTACAGACTTATAATCAAATGCAGATTCTTAAAAATCATAATTTAACATGGCAAATTGTATAATCCCATTTAAGATAGCAAATTTCTGACAACCTTCAATAACATATATTTTAATCTAAAGAAGAAGAATTTTATACAGGCTTGAAAACTGTGTGCTTTAATGGGAGTCATTGTCCCAAATTGTGATGACTTACACTACCTAAAATAAACGTTATTAAAGCAAAATCGATTCTAAACAGCTATAGGATGCATTAATCGAAAGCTAAGAATCAATTCTCCTATTCAAGTGTAAGTAGTCTGGGTCCTTTTTTATCCAAACGAATTAACCTGTTTTATCAGCAAATAAGAGTTTTTTGTTTATATATATATATATATATATATATATATATATATATATATATATAGCATAATTACTACTAAGTCATTATAAATCGAGGTAATATAATATATTTTAATCTATTCTTATTAAACATTTTTTTAAAAAGGGTAACCTATCTAAATTTTTCAAAAATTTGAGTTAAGAGATTTTTTATTCAAGGATAAAATAAAGCAAAAGCTAAAAGTTTCAAATATTTATTAGTATAAATGAGCTACAATTGTTTCGCCTTGCGGCATCAATAGCCCGTCGATGCCGCAAGGCGAAACAATTGTAGCTCATTTATACTAATAAATATTTGAAACTTTTAGCTTTTGCTTTATTTTATCCTTGAATATGGAGTTTCAACAAGAAATATCTGCTATTACATTAAAGTTGATTTTTTATTGTTTCTTTTTTTTTTGTTGTCTAGGCAAAAAACCATTGTGGTCATCAACATCTTTTAAAATTAACATAAATAAAAAAACTAACAAAATGAAGCAAAATCCAAGCTATGGTATTTTGTTTAATGTGGAACATTTACAGGTCAGTTATTTGCTGATACCTGATTTGATTTTTAATTATTGAGCCCTCGAATTAAAAAAAAATATATATATATTAAAATAAATAAATAAAACTTTACAATCACCGAATTTTAACTTCTAAACATATAACTACAATACATATATTGTATTGTATCTATTACATATCCCTTAGGGCTCACTTTAGTGAGTACAAGCTTAGCAATCCAGGGCTCACTTTAGTGAGTACAAGCTTAGCAATCCAGGGCTCACTTTAGTGAGTACAAGCTTAGCAATCCAGGGCTCACTTTAGTGAGTACAAGCTTAGCAATCCAGGGCTCACTTTAGTGAGTACAAGCTTAGCAATCCAGGGCTCACTTTAGTGAGTATAAGCTTAGCAATCCAGGGCTCACTTTAGTGAGTACAAGCTTAGCAATCCAGGGCTCACTTTAGTGAGTACAAGCTTAGCAATCCAGGGCTCACTTTAGTGAGTACAAGCTTAGCAATCCAGGGCTCACTTTAGTGAGTACAAGCTTAGCAATCCAGGGCTCACTTTAGTGAGTACAAGCTTAGCAATCCAGGGCTCACTTTAGTGAGTACAAGCTTAGCAATCCAGGGCTCACTTTAGTGAGTACAAGCTTAGCAATCCAGGGCTCACTTTAGTGAGTATAAGCTTAGCAATCCAGGGCTCACTTTAGTGAGTACAAGCTTAGCAATCCAGGGCTCACTTTAGTGAGTACAAGCTTAGCAATCCAGGGCTCACTTTAGTGAGTACAAGCTTAGCAATCCAGGGCTCACTTTAGTGAGTACAAGCTTAGCAATCCAGGGCTCACTTTAGTGAGTACAAGCTTAGCAATCCAGGGCTCACTTTAGTGAGTACAAGCTTAGCAATCCAGGGCTCACTTTAGTGAGTACAAGCTTAGCAATCCAGGGCTCACTTTAGTGAGTACAAGCTTAGCAATCCAGGGCTCACTTTAGTGAGTATAAGCTTAGCAATCCAGGGCTCACTTTAGTGAGTACAAGCTTAGCAATCCAGGGCTCACTTTAGTGAGTACAAGCTTAGCAATCCAGGGCTCACTTTAGTGAGTATAAGCTTAGCAATCCAGGGCTCACTTTAGTGAGTACAAGCTTAGCAATCCAGGGCTCACTTTAGTGAGTACAAGCTTAGCAATCCAGGGCTCACTTTAGTGAGTACAAGCTTAGCAATCCAGGGCTCACTTTAGTGAGTACAAGCTTAGCAATCCAGGGCTCACTTTAGTGAGTATAAGCTTAGCAATCCAGGGCTCACTTTAGTGAGTACAAGCTTAGCAATCCAGGGCTCACTTTAGTGAGTACAAGCTTAGCAATCCAGGGCTCACTTTAGTGAGTACAAGCTTAGCAATCCAGGGCTCACTTTAGTGAGTACAAGCTTAGCAATCCCAAGGTTCCTAGCTAGACTTACACCGTTTTTCATGTAGTCTTGGGTTAGATCACGCTCTTCATTTTTTCTATCAGATCTCTTTTGACCAACTCTTGTTCTTTCTTGGCTCTGATGCTATTAGAGTATTCGAGGGCTGGAGGTCTTTATTTAAATTCTTTCCTTCCTTTTTTTATAAAGCAATAATGACTAGGGTTTTGTACTTATAAACAACAAGGAAAAATACAATATATTGGAAACATATGGTTTGAAACACCCGGTATTTGGTGTTGACAACCAAATTTTAACACTTTACCATTTTTTTTAAATTTTGTGACATTACGCACCATAATTTAATAGTACAAATAAATTAGAAAACAATACTTTAATCTATTCCAAAACAAATTGGTTTTTAAGAAATAAAAAACCAAGATAAATACAAAACCAAAATCTATTTTAATCTTTTACATAACACAAACATACCTCCATGACCATCGTATACTCCAAAAAATGCTGTTCCTGAATCATCAGGTAAAGAAAGAATGTGAGTGTGTGCATCCTCCATGTTGATTCTCCAGCCCTGCATACAACTTGAGCCGACCTTATATGAAGAATTCTGCATGCAGGACGACTCCTTCGCCGTCACAGGTTCAGAGAGTGTTTGTCCCATTGCTAGAAAAAAGACAAAGTATTAGATTAGGCTTACCTTGCATTTACATTTTGTATAAGACTCTGAACATGAATTTGAAACTACTGTTTGTTTTATGTTTATTTCTACTGGAAATTAATTATTTATTAGCATGCATTGGTTGATGGTCATTTAAGTTTATCTTATTGGTGTTAGTTGACCAACCAAAAAGTCTTTCTGTTTAATCATGACCATTTGCAATTTCCTTATATATTTTGTGTGATTGCTATCGCCACACATCTTTACCAATCACCATGACATTTAACAATAAGGTTTTTTGCCACTAAACCAAGTGATGAATGTACAAGATTATTTTATAAATTTTGTTTTCTATTTTACATTGACGGCCATTCAAAACATGGATGTTGTGATCAAACTAATAATACAGCCAGGCTCCGAAGTATTAAATGAAAAAATGTGAACAAAGTTCAACTAGCAATCCTACAAAAAAAAACTTCAAAAGAAAATTATGTTTCTTCTGAACAAGGCTCTGATAAATATTTATAACCAGGGTTTTTTAAAATAAAAAATTAGCCGCTACAGTAAATCTTAAATTGAATAGCTGAGATGCAAAACCAGCTATTTGCATGATAACAAATGTTTTTAAAAAACTGAGAAAAACCATTTAATAAACATGACAAAGAGTGACTTTTTTTTAAACAATGAAGAACAAAATATGATATTTTATCTAATAAGCTCTTGCATTAATAGAAAATAAGTTATTTTTATATTTATTTTTCACATAGCAGGTCTTGCAACTACACGGTTCAAATAGTAGGTTTTGTTACCATTTTTCGCCATTTTTTTACATGCACAATCGGCTATTTTATAATATAGGCGACTTTTCTGGCAGTGTAGCCACTGTATTAGTGCATCACTAATAGTAATGTGATTGAAAAAACATATAAAGGAGCGTGCAGGAGGAGCATTGTCACTGGATGCGATTGCATTGAGATTTAGTAAATAGAGTCTATGGGAGACATCGAGAGATCAATGCGGGAAAATCAGTAACACTTGGTATGGAAAATTTAAAAATTGCACAATCCAACTTTCCACTCACGACATTCAAAGGTTGAATCTTTTCCACCTTCTTTCAGTGTTGTACCACACATAACAATGCTTTTGTGCTTTCCTGGTTTGTCCCTCAGTGATGGGGAGTGGGCGTACAAAATTCCGGCTAGTCATGCTAACCGGGTACTTGGTGTAACCAATCTGGAATAGCCTTATCTCTAGAAGTGTAATGAACTTCAAAAACCTGTCTGATTAGGTTTACTCTAAAGTCCAAAAATGACACTTTCTTGGTAGGTACAGCAAGCATTGTTTACATTTTTAAAAAAAATCATTTAATACTGTTATATCTAATAAGTGAATGAAAAGTTTCTTTATCGCTTTGTTGATTTTCAAGTTGAATCATTGAAAGATATATCATCATCTCACTATGATCAACAGCTCACATATCTTTGTTTACTCTAGAATCTTGTTTGGTTTTAAAGTTGTTTTCTCCAGTTTGGTAACAGGTTTCACCACATGTTTGTAAACCGTTGACTGCATTTCAACATTGTAACGGTTGCACCGCTTCTCTACGATCATTTTTCATTGTTACAAACCACACAGCCTCCTTTCTCCATTTTCTTTGGCTAAAATGGCAATCCTTTTCAATTAGATCTTACTGTCCATTATCATGGTTGTGTAACCATTCAAACAGAGTAGGGCTACTGTACCAATTAATTGACAACAAAAAGAACATTGTTTTAGTTGAAGCCTGTAAATCATTATATTCTAAATCATAGTTCGTGCCCTTGCCTATGTGTATGTCAGATACTCCAAGAAATTCCTGAACTACTGTCACATAGAACAAATATTTGTATTCCCAAATGTTTATACTTGGAAGGTATAAATTGCTTGAAGCTAAGCCTCCCTTTCCACAGCATCAGACTTTCGTCGATGGCCAAATTTTGATCAGGGGAAAAATTACTTGAAAATTTTCTCTTGAGAATTTCAACAACAGTACGAATCTTGTATAATTTATAACTTCCAAAAATGAATGAATTGTCGTTTAAATGTAACATTCAAACAGAAGTAAGATCTGTCTTGACTGAACAGTTTAGGAAAAATAGGAGTCTCTAGCAATGAAACAGTAATCCAATAAATTTTATGGAGTTTATTTTCAGTGAGGCATCAGTAATAAAACTATTAAAAAATAGAGTTCATCAGAGTTTAGGTGAGGAACGTTTTACTTTTGAAAACATTTTTAGGCTTTCGAGTATATTTATTGGTCTCTTCTGTGATCTGAGATAGGTACTGTATTAAATAAATAAAAGAATTTAATTAATTAATTCCCCTCTCCTAAATTTCATTGGTGTAATGTAAGACCAGATTCTGATTTTTCAAATTCCAAGTGTTTCTGTATAAAATCATCGAAATGCTTCCACTTACATATCCTACGAACATGTAGGTGTTCCATTATCTGGAAGAACTTAGTTGGCTGTTTGACACATCAGTATTTATCACATCGTTGCCAACGATTTGCAAACTTTCGTTTCTGTCACAAGTAAATCAATAAAATAGTTGTATTCATCGTCACTATCTTCTTCATCAAAAATGTCATATTACAAGTGTTTTTATATCCTCCGATCACGTTCGCTCACAATGTATATTAAACATTGTATTTCATCACTACATAAATTTCTATTTTGGTCAAAATTCATGATAAATAGTTTTTTTTTTAAATAAAAACTCAGGAAAAGATTATAAAACTTCTATAGACCAGGCTCCTATAATACTGAGCTTTTAGCACCTATATCCAATTGTCATATAATCTTTACATGGTAAACAGTAAAAACATAGAAAATCGTAACGTGGTAAAGCAATAGACACCTGCTTAGCTGGTGCAGCTATCTGATCAATCGGGCAACAATTTATTGTAATTTTCATCTAAATTTTACACTGAAAATGGTAAACACAGGAAGCAGTAGAGAGCTGTTTACTTGATGCAGCCAGCTGATCATCAGCAAACGTTATCAATATTGTCGTTTCTCCTCCTCTTAACTTCACTCCAATAATACTCCTCTTCGCGATTAACAACATTAGACAATAATAACAACAGTTCTACAAAAACTTATAAATCACTGTCACTACCTGTTTCACAAATATAAATCTATGATGTTCTAGATTTACTGTTTTAGTGCATTTTCTAATACTCGTCAAAGTGTTAAACATCTACAGAATATTCTGACCACAGCTCTAATTTTCCCAATGGAGAATATATATATTTAAAACATAGCAGTAATTATAATTTGTAAATTCACCAGTAGTGGAGTAGCACAACACGGAATGGTACAAAGATAGGTTCACAAACCATTTTGTGAAGCTAGTCATAACGAGATTGGTAAAATTATGATTCCTTGGTATTCTGCTGTCTTTACAATATCCCCAAACTTTGTAAGTGAAATATTCCGCAGACACACTAGTTCTCTTCGAATAGCATAAGGCTTGACTTTTATTTACTTTATATTTTGAACATTTAAAAAATGTGTTTTTATTTTTTCTTAGCCTAAATAAAAAAAGAAGAACTTTAACAATATATATTTTTTCCAACAAATGGAAAATAAATTGTGTAAAAAAGGGCAGTTTAGCTATAACAGTGGCAGAGCATTAAGAATTAAAGATTGTAACCAGGCTGCTATATTACATTTGAACTACTCCTCTTGCTTCATTGTCCAAATTCTCATTGCCAAAATGTAAGTACTGTAGCATATCCTACTGATTTATATGTGTACTACTGCTACATAAAAAGTAACATGCTACAGCAACGATGCATGTTTCTATCACCCATTCTTAAACCTAAATGTTTTAAAAGATTAATTGCGATTGAATTGAAAATGTTTTGCTTAATTTTTTTTATTCCCCTATTACTGGAAGAATTATAGCCTTATGCTCCATCTAGGAGGTAATAGGACTAACCAAGTCATTAGAAGAAATCACTTTAAAAAAATTATAAAAAGATAGTATGTATTAGGAGTGACATGACTTGGATGAATAATATATCAAACATTTCACTTCCTAAATATGTAATGCCTACATCCTCCTACTCTTTAAAGTGCTTGTCATCCTATTCTTGATTAGAGGAAGTTGAATCACTCATTCAATATGAATTCATGATGGGAAAAAGGCTGAGATAAATAAATATATTTAAAATGGTGAGTTGCCATAAGATAGACACTATCTTAGAAAATCAAATTTCTCGAAATTAGCTCAACCAGATTAACAATATTATTTTTTTAAACTTCATCTTAAACAAATATTGTAACAAATTAGGTTTTCTTTCATTTTTAGCACACTAATTTTAGCACACATCTTAAAAACCTTCCCTGGGTGTAGAAAGGTTCATGAAGATTTCTCCTTCTCTTATAAAAAAAACTTATCGACGTATGGCCATATCAAACCTGTGTCATTTGGGTGAGATGGGCGATAATCATACAAAACATGTTATTATCTGTTACCCAGACCAAATTTGTAAATATTTGTTATTTTAGACTCTTCTTAAGTCATACACTAATAGTATAAACGTATACAATATTATGTAAAATACAAAAGTAAAGTTAGTTTTAAATTAAAAAATATTATACACATTCATATGGTATTAAACTCCAGATAAAACCAAAGTAAGCCATCTATCAAGTCATATTTAGCCTCATTATAGTCTAATTATTTCTCTTATAAAAACAGAAATAGTTTCAACAATTCTTAACAAATAGCAAATATTCTTAATGATACAACTGGCTTACTCTTATTTTATTTTCCAAGACATTTTTATGCCTTAATTAAAAGATCATAAACATTCTAAAGAAGGTAAAATAAGTGTATAATTGTTATCTTGACTAAACAACATTTTAATCCGTCAAACTATGCAGGAACTAAGACTTAATTATGCAATGCTGATAATTAATCAGACTATAAAACCACTGTCATGTTTATATTGAAAGTTGTAAGAATAAAACTCTATTTTAAAGTCTGTTGTATTGATTTTTCTTTGTCTCAAGCAGGAATCTAACTGCCCTTCTATAGGTCAGAGGTTACCATTTAATGGGGTCTGGGTAGAACCACTAATAATACTTATCTACAGAGTATAGATTAACTTACTGTTGAAAGACAGCTTTTGAAATAAAAACTGTAGCGCCAAAAACTACTGAAAGACTATTTAAATACACTAATATATAAATATGCAATAAGACATTGTAGTTAATTATTTTCTACAGCGCTTTCTTAAGTAAAAAGTATAATTTTACAATTTCTCTTTCTCAATTTAAAGAGAGTCTTGTAATAAAAATAAACTCTGCACAAACTTTCTCACACGACAATAGACCAATCAAGTTCAAAATTTAAGCATGAAACTGCCATATGATAAAAATTCACTAATGATTTTGATGGATTTTTTCTAAAATATAGCCTCTTGATCTTGTAATATAACAATCACAATCTCTCCAAAAATGCAACTTCGGAAGCTATAGGTTGAATAGAGGAAGTCAACTATGAATGGGCATCATAGTAAATGGTAAAACATCTTAAAATTGACAAAATGCTATTTTGATCAAATTTTAAAATATGAATATTTATAACCCAAACCAAAAATTTCAAAAGTGAAGTGTTGGTGAAAAGTGAACCATTTCACCAACAATATCACAAGTGAAAGAAAATTATGGCCTCATTGGGTTTGTTTTGGTTATTTCCATATTTTATTTTAAAAAAGGAAGAAAAAACACCTCGTTAAAGTGTTCTTTTTTAAAGTTTTGTGTCTTTACTTTATGCCCATTAATGAAAGTGGTGAGGTGGTGTAAGACACAGAAAAACGCAATGTCATCAAATAAACCTGGATAACTTATAACAGCTCATAGTATGAAATGTAGCAAGAAAAACCAACTGAGCTAGAGACATATGGTCCAAATATGCTAACATACCAAATTCTATCAAAAATATTTTTAAATAATTTAAAATTGGTTGACTCGTTTGGGCTTGTTAAGAGTTGTTTTTTTACAGCTTCATGTCTTTACTTTATGCCCATTAATGAAAGTGGTAAAGTGGTGTAAGACACAGAAAAACATGTCATCAACCAAACCTGGATAACTTTAAACGGCTCATAGTATGAAATGCAGCGAGAAAAATCAACACAGTTAGGGCACTCCTCTTACAGACATATGGTCCAAATATGCTAACATACAAAAATTCGATAAAAATCGGTTAACTCGTTTGGACTGCAGATATCATCTTGAAAAAGAAACAAACATCATACCCAAAACCACATTTCTGGACTCAAGGGACCTCAAAAATTATATTTTATGAAAATAACAAAATCAATTAAATTAATTAATCCTCATAACTTTCTCTGTATATGTGGGAATGAAAACATTTCTTCCAGAAAACTGAGTATCTGAGTTAAAATACCATTTCTACACACTCATCTGTTGTTTTTTCTCAAATAATAATTACTCTATTTCGAAAAAAACTTGGCACGGATCAATTGTGTTAAATAACACAATTTAACATATTCGTCAATTATAGGAGAGTTTTTACTCAAAACAGTATTTTATCTAAAAGTTGGATTAAAATTATTGTACAACTTCTAATCTAATTATGGCATGTAATAAAACTGTCTGAATGAGGAAGTGTGCTATTTTGGTGTTCAGTAAAGTCAAGAGAATTTACTTACATCAAGTTTTCACAACATCAGACATTTTTATTGACCTTTTTACTCTGTAGTATCGCTTAAAGTAACCTATTGAACATGAAAAAAAAATTGCTAGGAAGTTATGAAAAGTAAAAACTAAAGATGTGATTATTGAAACTTGACTTAGATTCAATGCCTAAAACTAATGTATTTCCGAGTGCTGTGGAAAAATAATTGATCATGAGAAGCAAGATCATGTTTTACTCTTCATATATCGAGTTTGTTAAGTAGTTAATGCAAAACGTGTCCACTAATTATAAAATTTAACAATAAGGTTCTTTGCAACAAGACCAAATAATGTATGTAAAACATTTCTTAAATATTATATTTTTCATATTAAAATGATGGTAATAAACAGTTTCTGCACAATTCTAGGGCATGGTTGTAGGTACTCCCACTAGAAATACATCGTACATTATTAATTATATATCAGGTGTTTAAAAAGTCCTGTGACGTTTTAATAACTTTTAATCTTTAAGAGGTACAAAGCTCAAATTTTAGAATTGTTTTGGTGTAAAATCAACATATTTTGGCGTTATATAAGGTAAATTCAATTAAACCCCAAAATGAGGTTTTTGAGGGGCAACTCAAAATTATGAAAAAATAATTAATCATTTTGTTTTTCCAATGGAAATTTATTTTATTTTTAAAAAAACTATTGAAAAAACATAATCTCTATGAAATAAACTAGAGGAGGCCCTCATTGAAAATGCATACATCTATATATCTTCTCCGACTCTTTCCAATATTGCAGGTGTTTGTTGTTAAAAATGAAAATATTTTGTTTCTTGCAAATATTTTGTAAAACTAACAGTTTTTGGGATATTCAACATTAAAAGGTTTTAAAATTTTGAAATGAGTACAGAAAGTTAGTTGATTATTTTTCTCAAATTGAGTCTTCAACTTTAATTAAGTAGTATTCAAATTTTTAACTCCAAATTATTTACTGTTAAAAAGATGAATTTTTTAATTAAAAACACAAACTAGTAGCTAGATAGAAAACTAAGCATTTTAGGAAATATGTTTATATACACTTTTTCATTTATTTTGATGTAAGGAATAAGCTGGCTGAAGTTTTGAAACAATTCTTAGAAACACACTGTATAACAGTAGATGGATCTTTTACGCTTTCAAAGAACTTTCACCAAAATATAAGGTGCATTTTACAAACAAGGCTGTTAGAATTTCAGGCTTTATACAAGGATAAGTACAATATAATATTTACTAGTACAATGATCCCAATGAATGGTAAATCACAATTACAATGCAAAGAGCAAGCTGCCCATAAAGCTTGTTAATTTTTATTATTTCTCCCAGCAAATAATGATTGTTAAAGTGTGCAGTAGTTATGACATTATTTATTGTTACTTCTAGGTCAATGAATATGTTATGTCACATTGTAGAACTACTTACAAAATGTATTAAAACATCCAAGAAGTGAATTCTACTATTCAACAACTGCTAGTAATTTCTAGACCTGATTGGTGTAACCTAAATGACTGTTTGCACACCATTCACAAGCAAGGGAAGCGGTTCTAAAATTGGGTAATAAAACATTTTACCAACTTGTATTCGTGGAGAAGCATCTCAACAAGAAGTACAGTTTTTAGTTTTAAGGTTTTTTGATTCAAATAGTTAATATTTTACTCTCTTGAAAGTTTATACATACAATGAACTTTTTCCTTTTTTTAACAATGTGATGGTACTGAAACCAAATCTACAAAAAATGTATCGAAATTGTTTCAACCAATTTTCTAACGCTTGTTGTTTGTACAATAATAATAATACTACTAAAGGGCCTAAGTCATAAATGGCTTTTCAGTTGGATAATGTGTGCTCAGCATAGCAGAGTTCTCGTGCTGTTATTCTAGCCTTAGCAAACATAATTTACTACCAATCCTAGCTCACCACTTTAATGCTGCGTCAAAAAAGTATGTAAGCATATAACAGCTACAAAATTACGACAGAGAGTTAAACATTTGCAGTAGAGAACTCTTATATGCCTGCATATAAACATATTTAAATCCAGAAAAATTCAATAAAATATTTTAAACAGTTTTTTGCCCTTGTGTTTTAAACAATTGTTAATTAGAGATTTTAATTCTACATGTAATGGTATCAAACCCAACTCACTACAAAGAGGACCAAAACAAAACAGTAGCTACAATCATTACCAACATTATAATTTTGGTTACTTCCTAAATCTCCCAAGAAAATTTTATATATTCTTTTAAATCGAACAAGACAAATCTTCTTGACATAACAAGATGTAGAAATTTATGAAAACAGTTTGATAACTTTTGAACGAAAAACAGCAGAAAAAAGACAATTAGGCTACACCTATTTGTCAAATTGAACAAATACCTTCCTTTTTATATACTGCTAGTGTAAGTCAACACTGTCAAATGTAAACATATATTTTTTATAACAACGATCCATATAAAATCACATTTTATGACAAGGTTATTCATAGTTCCTTTTTTAAAAAAAAACAATCGTTTAGGAAATAGTGATTTTCAAAAGTTGTTGAAATTCAGCATTTTCAACCATAATAGAAAACTACCGTACTGTAAAAGCTCCCATTAATTATCAAATCTGTCAAAATTGGCTCTCATTCATTTGGAACAGACAGTGATCAATTTTTAATGTTATCCAAAGTCAGATGAAAAAAATTATAAATAAATAAATTTACAATTAGAAAATGAAAAGAAAGAAAAAAAGGAATTGCGATCACCATTACTCCAGGAGGTGCAATTGATTTGAGCACACGTCTAACTTATTGTGATTCAGACTTCTGAACCGTCAAAGATTACATAAGCTTAAACCTACCTGCTGGAGTTGGAATTTTTAGTGAATTACGTTAAAATCCTCCCTTTATTGGACTATCAAGCAAAAAAAATAAAGCTTCGTAATTTAAAAATGTAACGGTTATATTCAATAATATTTTTGTATGTCTCTGTTATTGCGATTCTACTGACTTATTAAATTAATAAAATTACTGTAGTCCTATATAACATGTTTAATGCAACCTTTCAAAACAAGACTTTGTAGCTAGTAATTGTATGGCCTCATCATCTCAGTGTTCCACTGCTAAAATAGATATGTGGCTTCCTTCCATTTACCATCTCTCTTTATTACAGATTTTACTTTCTTTTCATGTTACAAACTTAATCATTCAAAAGTAAAATAAAAACTAATTGACTAGTTTCTGCTATTTAATTGGAAAGTTAGAATTTATTAAAATAGAATTTTGTATCCGTGGAAATATAAGATGACTCATGTCCCAAATTTGCTTTGGAAATATAAAAAGCCTCAGTCTTTTATTGAGTTACTCTGAAATTAATTTCAATTAAATATGGAGGACATTCTGATATTAGAAACCACATGGATAAAAAAAATAGAAGTTTTTTTTTTTTTTAATAGCTACCGGTACTATAAATAAAAAAATTAGTACATTTTTTGCAAAGAAGACACCTGGATTAACAGGGCTTGATATCCACTTTCAATTTTACTGGTATCAAATCCATTTACATGATTCTTTTGTGGCTAACTTAAATAAAAACCAGATTCAATGTAAAAACATCTTACAGTACTTCATTCGTTCTACATTTACAAATAACCAAACTTATTTGTAACTTTTGGTCCTTAACCAAAATCGCCATGTAAAACTTCTTAAAATGAAAATATCAGGTTTGGTTTAACTCCATTAAAGGTATGTTTGAAAATAAAATCCTGAAATAGAAATTAAATAAAAGAAATTTTATTAGAAAAAAATGTAAATGTGCAGTATAAAAAAGCATGAATAATTACAACTCAAATAGTATTATTTACAAATGAAATTAGAATTATTTATAAACCACATTTAAAATTAAATATAAACATTTACTCTGTCAACAACATTAATAATTTATCAGACGATAACAACAAGAAAAAAACGATACAAAAAAAAACTTTTACTGTTTATAATTTTGGGATTTTCTCTGTAAGTTTCTCATCAAGACGAAGCTGTGAGTGTAGTTTTATAATATAGGATTTACTTTTTCATTTTGAATAAGAAAATGGGCATAATCATAGATACAAAGAATACAAAAATAGAATGTATACAACTTATATAATATTATTTACAAATTAAATTACAATTTCAATAATTTAGAAACAACATAGAAATGACTGTGTCAACAAAATTAATAAGATTAGAACATAGACCTACAACTTAGTAGATAAAGATGGTCTGCATTGAAGTAGTTGTAAATACCATAAAATAATTGTCACATACCTTCATAACACAAACTACAAAGGAATAGGGAGCCAAATTAGAATCATCAAATACTGCTTCTACTTCATCTATTTGTGTGCCAGTCGATTCGTCATCTTCCGTATCATCATGATGTATCTATCTTGTAGTTCATCACTGATGGGGGTCCATTTTCCACATATCGTTTCTTCTGCCTTTTGAACGTGATTGACTAATTTCTGCCAGTCCTCAGAAGAAACTCTGTCCATGACTTTGTTTAGAAACCCTTCAACAGATTTTAGGGTGTAATCCGTATTGTCCATTGCCACTTCTTTTTTAATCTATGCCCATGCTAACTCAATAGGGTTTATATCACAATGATACAGGGGCAGACTCAAAACAGAATGCCCACACTCCTCCGAAAACTTGTCTCTGTGAAATGTTTTCACTGCCAGTCAAAGATGTTCAGGCAGAAAATAAGTTCTGCCTTGACGTCTTGTTGGTCAAAGTAGATTTGATTTTTCTGCAGCAATCCTAAATATCTTTTTTTCTCCAACTCATATTTGGAAGTTTCTGCACTGTTCTGCTGCACATGGTAAGAAGCGTTGTCCATTACGATGACACTATCTGCTGGCAGTAGATGGATAATGGCCATAAACCAACTTTCGAAATCTGCAGCATTCATTTCATCATGAGTAGCATTTTGGAATTTTGCATTTTCTTTTCGCTCTGAATACTCAACGAGGGTCATTGGTTCATGTGGGATTAATTGGGTCTTTCAAAAATCCGTTTTCTTTACCAATATGAATGACTATACACTGGCCACCTTTTGAAGGTATATCTTTAAGCCCTGTTGTTTTGCCGTCCATAAATGCTTGTCTGGCAGATTTTACGTAAGTAGGTGTTCATGTTTTCTTTACAGTTTGGCCAGCATTACACCACATATCATCCAAGTAGAAAATGCATTTATTTCGTTCTCTGTACCCTTTTATTTTAATAAAATATTTTCTTCTCCCTTGAATAATATCCTCCTATTCGATAAGAATTGATTGTCGGTTTCTTTTTATAAACTCAAAACCGACATCGTTTTGATATTTTCATTTTAAGAAGTTACATGGAGAGTTTGGTTATTTTTAAATGTATAATGAATGAAGTAAGATGTTTTTACAATAAATCGGGTTTTTATTTAGTAAGTTGGCCACAAAAGAATCTTGTAAATAGTTTTGATACCCATGAAATTGAAAGTGGACCAATTATATTGAAATGTGGTATCAAAATTATCAGCCGTTTAAAACACAGAACATGGTGGTATTAATTTTTCTTGATATTTAAAAATGTTCAAGTTATATTGGAGTACTGGGAAATTAAAATTTGAGTTATTTCTACCGACTACGAGCAGGCGGCCAGGGTTTTTAGGAATAATGACCACTCGGCACCAACCACCCTAAGCCAAAGTTGGTTGGTTCTGCCTCATGCTGACCTTGCCAAGACTGTAGTTCCTTATACAGGATTTTTTAAAATTAATACAGCCCAAATAATAATTGGTACTTACTTATTAGCCGGACGCCACCCTTATACAGTGCGCTGCGGCGGTTCAGTTCTAATGGCATCGTGTTCCGGTTTCAATCTGTTTCTGTGCGACAATTGTGAGCTAATTTTAAGTTTTATATATATATATATATATATATAACCACCTGGCCAAACCTTTCATAGGTAAACGGATTGAAACCGGAACATGATGCCATTAGAACTGAACCGCCGCAGCACACTGTATAAAGGTGGCCTCCGGCTAAGATGTAAGTACCAATTATTTATTATTTATTAAATAATTACCAATTATTTATTTTTCTAAAATTTTTAATGAAAGATTACCAAATTTGATAAAAATTCATAAAAATTTTGTTTTTCAGTAAAGTAAAAAAACCTTATATATAGGATACATAAGAAACTAGAAAAAGTCTGCATCTTCAAAATAGAAAAACATTTGTGGTCCTAAATCTTTTTGATTCTTATATTTGTCCTAAAGTTAGTACACGGCTCTTATAGAAGTCAGACGGCCTTTAAGTTAACAATTTTTTTGAGAAATTCTGGATAAAATATTTCAAATGGCTACCATTTTGAAATGGTATCTTCTAAAAGTAGAATATTATCTAAACATGTAGGCCCCTATACAAATTTAGACACAATGTCTTAATCATTTAAACCAAGCATTTTCCGACCTTAATATATACTTTTATCATCAAAAATACAAATTAACATTTTATTTTTTATTTTAGTCATCAATTTAGAAATAAAAATTACATTTTTCTGTAGATTTCCTACCTTAATTTAATTAATAACAAAAAGAAACGCATGTTGTTTTTCATTTAAGTATTTTGTATTTAAACAGTTGCAGAGATACAATGGTGGGCAACTTTAAAAAACCTGCCTATAGCCAACATTTTTCCATCTTGTTTAAAAGCAAAACACCTCTCAGAAATTATCATCTTTTAAAAAGCTTTTTTAGCCCTACTCTCTTCCTCTCTTACTTTTATGAAATTTTTGAAGAGTTAAAAATGTTTTGGAGATTTAAAACAAAAATTTTAAAATCGTGCTTTAAAGTAGGCCTACACTACTGCATCAACAGGGAATAAAATGAATAAATATTAGCATGAAAATAGGTTCACCAATTGTTATAGACATCCAGAAATTAGAACAATCCTTACATTTTTTATGAATTTCTTTTTGAATGATCCAAAACAACATGTTATCAAATTTTTTCAAAATTTTAAAAACTTTGATTTAAAATTGAAAAATCTTAAACACAATTTACTACAAATAATTGTGTCAAGCTAAATATTTATTTTAAAAACTTTGATATGTTTTAGTTTATATATAATATACTACTGTTCTGGTAGGATTTTGTAATGCAAATTACGTTTCTAAAGAGTAATTTGCCTACTTTTATCATTGTGAAGAAGGATATTATTAACCACACCATTAAACTTTGTGTAAACCTATTCAAAACTACAAATTAAGAATTTCACATTGTATTTATTCTTAGAACACAGATCAGATAGGGAAATTGTAAGTATTGTGGCAACTTGTGTCATACAGTGTAAAAATGAGTCATCTAGCATGAACATGAATGTACATTCATCATAAAATAACACATAACTTTGTGACAAATGAATAATCATTGTTATTAGCCTACTTATAAGTTGGTGATGAGTAATATATATATATATATATATATATATATATATATATATATATATATAATATACCACCATGCCTTAAAAGTAGAATATAGGCCTACACATTTAAATTTCATTTTAAAGATTGTGCTGCCATTCTAACATGACACAGCTGCCAACTAAATGGCACAATGCTTTCTTGTTCATAGTATGAGTAAACTATGACTTATCCATCTCACTGCATTCCGCAGTCGAGAGCCTCAACTTCTTTAGTTTTTGTTTAACAAGTTGCTATAACTTTTTATAATACAAAAACATAAAAGGACAAAACAATTTTAAATACGTTAATCTGGATATCTGTATAAACCCTCAAATTTAAGGTTATTAACAAAAGAAAAAAGAAAGAAAAAAAAAAAAAAAAAAAAAAAAAAAAAATCTCGAAATGATAGGTCTATACTTTTATAGATTTCAATAACATAATATTACAAATTTTAAATTGTAACTTTATTCAAAAAACCGTTTGTTTTTACAATATAAAAAAATAATAAAACTTATTTTTAGTAGGTACATAAATTTCAAACTAGAACAAAAATACAAAATTGTTTAATATAGTTTCTTATATTTAAAATATAATTTGAAAAGAATTTCTCATAAATAATAAGTTTATAAACTCAAACAAGTTTCAACGACAATGTTGCCATCTTCAGTGATACTCCAGCAAAAATGTCCAGCATTATTTTAATTTATATCATCGCACAAGCTCAATATTGATTTATAGCTTTTTATAAACCAATAAATTCACAAATTTCCATTCTTGTCTTTTTATTTTTTTAACACTATCATTTTTTAGACAATGCAACATTTTATTATAAATGTGTTTGTTTTGAGTTTTTAATATTACAATAAATAATGACAATACACAGCCTCTGTGGATATCTTTTCTGTAAATTATGAGATCAACCAATTATTATTGTCGACTATCTTTTTTTTATTTGTCCATATTTTTTCCTATCGATAGCCTATTTAAGTTATTTCCTGAATCATATTTTTTTTAATTAAATTTTAAATATGTTACCTTTATTTATTCAATAAGATCTTCCTTTTCTGATAATCACAGTTTTGATCGTAAATAGTTATACAAATATATATATATAGCCTATATATATATTTACAAATATACAAATAGTTATACAAATATATATATATATATATATATATATATATATATTTACAAATATACAAATAGTTATACAAATATATATATATATATATATATATATATATATATATATATTTACAAATATACAAATAGTTATACAAATATATATATATATATATATATATATATATTCATTTTATTACACAACATATACACAAAATTCATGTTTTGCCACGATCTGTTATTTTTCATTATATTAAAATGTTTGACGGTGGATGCATCCTTAACTTTATTATAATCGAGTTTGTATATTTTTAGTATACACATAAACACCTGGCCAAACCTTATATATATATACCATGCGCAAAGTTGCTGCAGTGGCGTTAATATGTAAGTACCTATTTTTAATATGTGTGTTTGTGTTATTTGTTATTAAGAAGTGACTTTCCACAGTGAAGACTTGATTTAGTAGGTTAGGTAGGTTAGGAAACCACATTCATATAATCAAAAATGAACCATCACTAAAAATAAAGATAACATGGTATGTTAACCTTAACCTTAGCAAAAAGTTTTGCTCCTCCATCGAAAAGCATTAGGGCCTATAAGGATTATCCTTCTTTATGCATATAAAGATTTCTCTCAAAATTGATCATAGTATAGTTCACAATATATTTAAATTTAGCTCAGCAATTTACGTATATATGTAGCCTATTTCATTAATATACCTAATTTTTTTTTAATGCCAGGAAGTCCCATTAGAATACACAAAATCCACCGAATAAATTAAACACTTATTTTTCAAACACTTAACTTACCAAGAAATTGCAACATGTAGTTGTCAAATCATATGAAAAGTATAATATTTAGAAAGGTACAAATCAACGTCATAATACCCTGATCTATTGTACACAAATAATACTTTATTGCACAACCCAAAGTAATTTACCAGCATAAATGTAATTTTCATATCAGTTCAACATTCTCATTTACCAGTGATGAGTCATACCCAGATACAAACACTGAATATACACAATAGACAAGTAATAAGTTTTGCATAAACATTTCATACACAAAATATGGATGAAATCAAACAAATAGAAAATCAACATTGATGTTTTACTTTCTATTATTCCCTTAGTGGTTTCTGCCACATTGTTATATTTTACAAGTCATCTATACAAGTTGATCTATTTTACAAGTTAGTTTCCTAGCCAGACCTAATAAAACAAATATTTTTGTCAATAACAAAACAACTCACACTTAGGACACACCATGACTGACGATACTGACATATACATTGAGTGATGATACATTTACTAACTTGAATAACGTAGTAATACCTATGAAGTTAGACATTCATCACCAGAGCAGGATTTCCATTCGTAATAAACTAACCAAACCTGGATTTCGTACATTTATATTTCTTATTTTCTACTAAACTAATGTATTTTGCGACACCTAATATGATCTCATTTTTTTCAAAATAAGGTAGGTAGTAAAAGATTTCAATGATTTTCTTAACTAAATTTCAGGGCAAGGTTGATTGCATAGTTACCAAAAGTTTAAAAGTATCAATTTTATTCTGTATAGGAGTGAAGTCTTGATTATTCTCAAAAAGTAAATATTAGTTATTTAAATAAAATGCTCTATTAATATAGGCTAGTAATTATAGAAGGGTAGTATTTTTCTTTTAGTTTTGGTTTTTACTCTGTTGTTGTTAGGTACTCAGTTTTGTTTTAATGATACTTGTTGGACAATTTTTATTTTGTATAGCCTAGACAAAATTTATTAAATGTTAATGATATTATTAGTAGGAGCTATGGAGAGCTGTAAACTTAACTGATTTGTTTTCAAATAGCTGAACTGTATCTTAGAAATCTATTATTTTGCATTTTCCTTTTTTAAGCTGAATAACCTACTTGTTGTAAATGTAGTAAAAAAAAGTTCTAAAAGATAACTATATGACTTAGATAAGGTAGGCCTAGTCTATTTATTGAACCCATTTCCTTACAAATATAATAATCAATTAGGCTTAAAAGCAAGGAAGTGCAGGCATTAAATTTATTCAAGGATAAAATAAAGCAATAGCCTAAAAATTCAAAATATTTTAATAATAAAATGAGCTACAATTGTTTCACCTTGTGGCATCATCGGGCAACTGATAATTAACAGGTATAGACAACTATATTTAAACATAGGCCTACACAAGTAACAGGAAACTGAAAAACCATAAAAAAATCGGGAAAGGTAGAGGGATGACCTAGCAGGTAGATAAAGGTTAATGAACTATGTTACAGATGGGTTTTGAAGGGGTGACGAATTTAATACAATTTGGTCATTTAGGCTAGTTGAGAATAGGCCTAAGTGAAATAGATCTAGGGTGAGGTGGGGAAATTCTGGCACGGGGTAATTATAGCAAAGCTCTATAAAAACAATAACATATATTTAAAAATATATATTATAGGGCCTAGAGTGTACATGCCGGTTGAATTTAGTGGTGAAAAATCATGAAATCGTTTAATACTTAACTTAATTTGAAAAAATTAGATAATATTTGATATCGGAAGACACTTTTGAAGTAACAAAATCCATTAGTTTAGTCGAAAATAAGAAATAAAAAAGTACAAAATTTAGGTGAGGTTATGAATGCCGAAGTTAATATAAATGACTGTTAGACTATTTACCTTGTTTGTCATTATTCACATATTTTTTTTACAACGATATATACATATTTCACATCTAAAAAAATGATTAGGCCCCTATGTATTAAGAAAAGTACCTTTATGCATGCTTTATGTGATGTAAAAAATATTGCAACTGCCACCCTAATATTAGATTGTTGTTACAATTAAAACAATGAAATAATGGTTTGGGGAGATAACAATATGTATATATTATATAATTATATAGTTACCTAGCCAGACCAATTAAAGAACCTTCCCAAAACTATTTGCTTTATTACTGGTATAGGCCTATATATATGTTTTTTTTTTTTTAATTTTAATTAATTCATATGGCAACGATGGTGAATATATTGAATGTCTCATCGTTCGATGTTTATGTTCACCCAGGCAAATAGGTCTGATTAGGTTTATATATATATATATATATATATATATATATATATATATATATATATAGTTACCGGTACCTCAGAAGACAGTTTATGCACATACTAAATCTAATGACATGCTATATAGATTTAGATTCAGCTATTACCTATGCTTGACTTATGAAACCTAGATGCATAGGCTTATTGTGTATTATGAACATCAAATGTAAACTTGTAAAATACTTTTTTTTAGAGAAATATTGGATTTTAGTACTTAAAAAATGTTTTCCGACATAATATACGATGTAATTCTTTCAAATTAAGGTAGTTAATAAACGATTTCTTGATTTTTCACCACTAAATTCAATCGGCTTGTACACTGTATATTTAGCCTCACAACCTATGCAAATGTTCAATACGAAAAGTCATATTATGAATGGCTTTTATGTAGGCCTATACAAGGTAACTGTATCCCTTATTTTGGACTGCTTGCAATCAGCTACCACAATCAGACAGGAATGTAGCCTTTACTATTATAATATATATATATATATATATATATATATGAATAAGGGGTAATTGTTTTCAAAGAAAGTCACGGTTTTTTTGCAATTTTTTTTTAAATGTTCTACATATACTTTATATTTGTTAATAATAAAATAAGTTTTCAATGCAGAGCTTATTTTTAACTGAAAAATTGCAATTTCAAAACTACAAAAATCAATGCATTTATGTCACTAAAATCAAGCAACATCGAGCATGGTTAGTACTTGGATGGGTGACCGCTTGGGAAATACCGCACAATTTCTTTTCTTTTACAAATTTACACGTAGGTTAAGTAAGGTGACTATAGCTTGCAAGGTAAAAATTTGCATACATACGTATTTTAACATGTAACTCACATGGACCTTAACCTAGGAAAGATGAAATTATGTTTTTTTCCCATGCAAAAATTAGCCCAACGTTGAAAACTTATTTTATTATTAAGAAATAAGGTATGTAGACCATGTTAAAAAAATTGCAAAAAAGCCTTGACTTTCTTTGAAAACAATTACCAAATAAGGCTGCACAAATTACCAAAATACCCCAACTTCAATCATTTTAAAACAGATTTTATAAATAGGCCTACTATAAATCAGATATAAATATAAACCTTCTAGTTTAGTTAAACAAAGTACCATTAACTTCACCAAAACCTTTTCTGTTTGTAAATTAAAGTTTATATAGGGGTCAAGGCTTTATTTTGCCTAGTAAGTTAGCCCTAAATAATTATTGTATAAAATCTACTGAATGCTAGATGATTTATATTCATTTTGAACTAAGAACATTTTTTAAATTATTTTTTTATCTTTCTTGTAACAAATAAAAATAGCTCCACTTGAATTAACCATCACAAAGCTCGAAACATGATAAAACATGCAACCCTACAACCTATAAAGCTAGGTCTCTATTATCTAAAGCACTTCTAAATTTAAATTATATATTAAATACTCACAAAATTCTTTTGATTTTTTTAAATACTCAAAGTCAATAGTAAAGTGGAACACATAGTAACGAAAATAATTTATAAACTAACTCATGAATAGGCACATAATAACGAAAACTAATTTAGAAACTATCGCAATTGAACTACCATTTGGGAGGTTAGAATAGCACTAATCCAACAAAACCCTGCTATGCCTTCTAAATCTAAATTAATTCCATGTTTCTTAACTGCGTCATTAAACTATATATTTATATTATTTGGTGTTTGGTAATACTTACTTGAGGTAAAACGAAATATATATTATTTCATAATTATACCTTATAGTTAGTATATTTGCGTCTTTAATGGTAGAAAAATATTTTTAAATTATTTAATATTCCAATCTTACATTCTAGGCAAAGAACAATTTTATTACTTTCAGTTTGTATTACTGTTAAATAACATAATACAAATACCCATAGGAAACCAAGGGCTTCGGTTGCTAAGATTATATTTACACACAATGGTTGCAGACGAACCTATTACAGTTAATTTGTATTTCCTTTCAGCACTGATTAACCTATCAAAACATCCCTCATGCTCTCTTTCCCCAGTATATATATATATATAACCTTAACATTAAAATATCCTTCTTAGGTCACTAATAGAAAACACTTACAAAAACAATAATAGTATTTTATTATAATAGGAATATATACGTTTATAAACTACTAACAATTAATATAGTCTGACCGTCAAGAGAACCGAGGTGGAAGGAATGCAGTGAACACAGTCTGTGATGTTCATTTTTGCTGGATGTTGTAGCTTCTTACATTTGTTATTTTAAGTATTTCATAAAACATCTTCATAAGTACTACAACATTTTCATAAAAAGATATTGGAAATGAGTGCCCTTCACAGCAGTGTATTTTTGTGCTCCAGCAATCATATTGAAGAGACTCAATACAAAAAAGTGTAGTAAATGGCTTCAATAATATTTTCAATACTTCCCTTAGCTTCTCTTTAGCTCTTTAAACATCAATATGCATGGATGAGATCTAATTACTCTTTTACACATATGCTGCTTAAATATATTCAGTCTCACTTTAACCACACAATGAGCTTTTCGTTCTAATACCTCTGGACCAAAAATAATATTAGGAAGATATGAGGGAAGAGTAGTCTTACCTCAGAACAATAAGCCAGGAGTAGCCTACACTCTCTCTCAATTTGATATATTGTGCGTTTGTATATGACATTCTTCAAAGGGATCCAGTGACTCCCAGAGATGTTCATCAACCAGTAGTCTGACTATCTGGTTTACACTTTTACGCCAGAACCTACTATCAGGGATGTCCAATGGGACTTGATAAGAACAGATGAATCTACTAGAACACTTTATTCACTCAACATGTGGTCATAATACTGGGACAAAAAATACTTTTAATATTGATATTAACTTGACAATTATTGTGGTTTGTGTTTTAATAATATAGCGTATGTTAGTGATGTACTGTATATACAATAGTATACTTAAGTGTATAGCTGGCCTGACGAAGCTTCCTGTGGAAGTAAAACATGTAGCCGCCTCATCTATAAAAAAGAACTACTATTGTACTACAAGATATTGTAGGTACTTTAAGAACATAATTATGATCCTTTATTCTTATTTTATTTTGAACACATTTTTCTCGAAAAAAAAAAACATGACTTGTCATAATTTAATTTAAAATTCTATAAATATTTTAATATATGTAGCCTATTAAGACCACAGACCTATCATATTGCACAATTTCATAAATTAACAAAAAATATAATTATTACAAAACAATTAAAATAAAGCAGCCTGTCCCAATGTCGATACACTGTGTTAGGATTCTCCTGGAAGTGCCAAGGAATTCTTTCAGTGAGTAAGAATAAGATAACATCTTAGTGAACTACGAGAGGTCATTCTAATCTTAACCAAGCACAGAATTAAAACAAATAGCTTTTACAAATTTTATACATCTATAAAATGTAAAAGTGACTTTTCCAGTTTAAATTTTCATTAAAAATAACAGCAAGAAATTTAACATTACTGGTTTTTGGTGATTTCTATACCTTTTATTACAGACAATTAATTTAGGATTTAATTTAATTTTAAAATAATATATTTGGTTTTTATCAGGTTTAATTTCATATTATTTGCTCTGGACCAATATTTTAAAAACTGACATAGCTAACACTAATGAATTAGCTAAGTCTACTGTTTCTGCCAACTACTGTTAAACATAGTATATTCGTTATTGGTGATTTTCAAAAGGAGCTATAAAGTCTAGGCAATAATAATTAAACTAATCAGTTTATTTAATAGAGTAACGACTAATTACCCTACTCCAAGCTTTGAGATTTGGAAGACTAGTTACTACAATATAGATCAGTAAAAATAATAATAAACTCTAGAACCAGAACAGTAGTAGCAACAGCCTTTACACTGCTAAAATATCAGTGCTTATTTCTTATTATTCTTTCTTGACCACACAGATACAAGACTAAAAACATCCAATCAAATCCTACATAAACACAATGTAAATAATATAATATGAATATAAATGAAAGTGAAGAATCTTTCAACAGATTAGAAGCAATTCACAAATTTAATGAAAGAATTTAAGAAAGTTTTAAACTATTTTGACATTTATTTGTTGCCATAGACAAAAATATAACAAAAACAAAACAGCTGACTGACCTAACAAATCAAATTAAATTTGTTATCCAGCAAAAGTGATATAGATGAAATATCTTCAAGAGATGCTAGGCTTGTGCAGAGGAAGCACCCTCTTTCTCCCATTTATTTATATTTATAGTATAAAAAACATTAATATACACTATACTTAATTTACTAACTTACCTTGTAGGCTAATGTTAATGGAATAACCTTTCACCATTTGAATGTTTATAATTTTCCCAATTATTCTTTGCATATGGTGTTTTTGAAGTGTTGAGCATGAATTTTTAATTCTTTGAAAAAATAGCTGTTGTGAATAATTAAACATGTTAATTAAATGTTAACTAAAATTGCAACTAACGAAATAAATAATTTTTAAGTTCACAAAACTCTCTTTTATTTTAAACAATTTAGTAAAGGAAATAATATTATTAATAACTTAACATATGTTCCTGAATATAGCACATGTTTTTATTTAGAAATATTATAACTTCAACAAAAGAGTAGGTATTTTGGTTTATTACTGTGATTTGTTTATTTATATTTAATATCTTATAGTTTGCTGACAAGAAAAACAATGTAAACAAAAAAGAAAGGTATAATTCCATTAATATTCCAACATTAAATATTTTTATAACATAATTATAATACTAAAGATATCACAACCTACTCAGTGAACATAATTTAGACACAAACACATTCCACATCAAAAATCTTTGACTTTAAAAATAATTATAAAAGTAAAGAATTAGTTGTATATTTTTATTTCCATTAACATATTAAACACTGACCCATAATGAGAAATACTAGAAACAAGCTCCATTTTAATCAAAGATTGCTTTTCTTCTTCAATTGCTGTTTTCCTTTCATCCTTTTCAGAACATGTTGCCTCTTCATAAGTCAATAACACAAGACATTTTTTTTTTTTTTTTTTTTTTTTTTTTTTTTGTAGTTTTTTATGTCTTTCAATCCTAGGTGTCTTTTTTTGTTCTTCATCATTCTTGTTTTCTTCAAAAACTGATAATTCACAATCTTCGTTTTCACCTTGAACTTTTAGGTTTTTACTTAGCCTATATTAGTCGGAGTGACATGATTTCATACTTTTTTTCTTTTATCAAATATTACATCCCTAGAAATAATTACTTTATTTAGGATAGGATTCCACATTCTGTATCTATTTTGTGCATAACCAATAAGAATCATTTTTTACTTCTTGGATCAAGCTTCTTAGTTGGACCTAATATTTTTACATGTGCACAACATCCAAACCTTCTTAGTTTTAAAACATCAGTCTTTTTACCAAACCATTATTCTGCGAGGAGTTTTTTACAGCATCACCATAGTTCTATTCAATATATATATATTTGAGGTTATATATATATATATATATATATATATATATATAAATATTAAAAAGTTAGTAAAAGTTGTTGATGGCATAAACATAACAGAAAAGGAATGTGATGAAATAGATAAGATTTGTGAGGTTTGCAAAAAGTTAAACAGACTAGATTGGTGTTCTCGGACAAAAGGAAAAGATCAAACAGACCACTTCAAATATATATTGCTGATCTATATATTCTGATATATTCTAGAAATATATTATATTTTAATGTTACAACAGTCGGTACATGATGGAATTCCATGATAATGGAAATAATGAGACGATTATTCAATTCCACAAAACAGATTTAATTGCAACATATGTTTCGCCATCAGGCATTTTCAAGCAACTAAATTGAAAACAAAACAAGTCTAAACTAAAAGTCTAAACCTGTTTTGTTTTCAATTTAGTTGCTTGAAAATGCCTAACGGCGAAACATATGTCGCAATTAAAGCTGTTTTGTGGAATTGAATAATCGTCTCATTATATCCATATATTATATTGCTGATCTTACTGCTTCACCCCAAAAATTGTTCTTAATACCAGAGTCCAAGCACTTTTGCTTTCTAATGATTGTTCTGTTCAGAAATTCAGCCTTCACATTTTGCCGTGGGGTATAAGGGACTGTGTAATTTAATACAATTCCTCCATTAAAACAACATCATTTCATTTCAGTACTTGTGTATTCTCCTCCATTGTCACATCTTATCATAGAAACTTTCAAATTTTTAAACGCTTCAACTTCATAAACTTCATATACAAAATCCTTTATTAAACCAAATACTTCACTTTTACTTGTTAAAAGTTGTACTACCGTATAATGAGTATAATCATTCATCAAGGTGAGCATATACCTTTTGTTATCCTACGTACATGGATCAATGGGCCATATACATCAGTATGAAATATTTTAAGTGGTCTGTTTGATCTTTTTCTTTTGTCCGAGAACACCAATCTAGTCTGTCTAACTTTTTGCAAACCTCACAAATCTTATCTATTTCATCACATTCTTTTTCTGTTATGTTTATGCCATCAACAACTTTTACTAACTTTTTCATATAACCTACACTAGGATGACCTAGTCTTACATGCCTTGCTAACATGGACTTAGAATATATAATATTCAACAGATATATATATATATATATATATATATATATATATATATATATATATATATATATAAGGATAAAATTATTTTCATCTTTAACACCAGGTTAGTAAACATTTCATTGGTCATGATGTTTTTATGTTTTCTTTACTTATGTGAGAATAGAGTGGAATTCAACTGGGGGTAGAAAGCTGATATGAGTGATTACCATACATTTATCTAAGAACTTTATACTTAAAGAGATATATTATTTAACAATGAAGCTATCCAGTAAGAGGAGAAATAATGTGATAGACAGTAAATTTAGAATTACCGGTAGTTGTTTTATTTAAGAATTCCTTCAACTTATTTTGTTTTGTTAATGTAGCTTAGAAAGAGTGATGGTAAAAAACAGAGGTGTATTTAAAGATTGAAGATCTCTCTGGCTCTCCCTCAAAATTTTGAACATCAAATAAAAAATATGTAGAAATAAAAAAATTTACACTTTTCTGTTCAAATAATTGTTTTTTATAAATAATTGCAGTGTGCAAAAATTTTGTGAGTAACCTAATATTTCGATATAATATTTTTATATTTATGATTGTTGAATATTTAGTCATACCTCGAAATTCATCAACCAGATTGCCAATACCTCATCAATCAATATGGTAAGTTGATCAGTAGCCACTCAGACAAAAAACCTATGATATAAGAGCTAGACTTTTAGTAGAGTGTGGTGGTCGGGAGAGTAAAACTGAACTCTTTTCAGGTCCTTTAAATTTAATTAGATTAATTTAATCTAAGAGATTTTTCTAAACTATTATGTCAGGATAGGACTCAAGTAATCTCATTCCCAAGATCTTGGGAAAGCCAAATAATATCGCACATGGGAAGTTTATATATATATAAGTGAGTGAGTTAGTAATAGGGCTATAGCCTCGACCGCCCAAACTTTAACCCTTTGCTATCGGAAGGCCAGTAGGAGTGACCACAACGCAGTCAGCAGCCACTCGGAATTCTTTCAGCATAAATTGGTTCCGGCGGTCGGATGGCCAGCTGTACTGGCCACGCTCCGCTCTGCGTCAACTCGGCATTCATAATGTCGGCTTTCTCCCGGCAGCTCGGAATTGTTTTCACTGAAAACCTGCAATGTTAGCATATGGGATTTAAATTGTAATAAATCAATGATTGTAATTTTATACTGCTGTTTTATTGAATCTCGAAAACAAATAAGATATTGAATTATGACATACATTTGTTTGAAAATTGAAAGTAATATTAATTATTTATTTACTAAACGTGTAAAACGTAGGCTACATCTATTTGTCACTCATACAAACAATAAGTAATTATTGTGTTTTAATCTTCTTTTATTTTTTTTGCTGAGTGGTATTTTTCAAAACATTCACCCATAAGAAGTCCAGGATTGTTTGAACTAGTTTTACAAAAACCCTTTCTTCTTTTCCTTATCTCCTATCGCTACACACTGCGCAGTAGCCTACTTTGTTTTACCTTAGTTTACCACATTTTTTATGATATAATGTTGCAAACCTGCTGATCATTTAGTTCAATAATTCCTCACAAGTTTGCAGCACTCTACAGACATCATACCATAGTTTGAATATTACAAACAATAACATACATTGTTGGCCAGTCCTGCTGGACGCCCGAGCGTTCGTTGGATTTCATGTTGGCCAGCACCGCTGGCCGTCCGATCGGAAAGGACAATTGCTGTGGAAAAAAATCCGACTTGGCATGTGAATGGCGGCGGCCAGTAGAGCTGGCCATGCGATCGCTGAGGAATAGCGGCAAATATCCATTCCGATCGCAAAGGGTTAATTTTTAATTTGAGTTGTGTGCAGTTACTTTTAATAATTAAATGTAATTGCTCCCTTTATAATTAACTTGTTAAGAGCTGGTTGCCTAGAGTGGTTACTGGACTGGGGGGGAATAGGAAAATTTAGACATTAAGAGACGTTTACAAGAGCACGTTTTCACTAGTTAACTCTTTATTAGGTAGGCTGATCATGGTATTCATTAATTATTTTGACTCTGAGCAAGCTTAACACGTTACACTTCTGCTGTCAGTTTTGGATTAACTCCATTTTCAAAAGCAAAATGAAGAGCATATAACAGCTTTCTAAAATGGAGTTAATCTGAAACGCATCAGCAGAAGTTAAGGCAATGTTGAAAGTGGCAGAATAATATACTAAAATTAATTTACATATTCATTATTAAATTATGTGTTGTGTGATCGTCTACGTATGCAAGTGATTAGTAAATGAATATTATCATTGAACAATGTTAATAAACAGCTCAATGATCTTTGTAGTCCACTAAAATAACTCATAAAGGTACAATTTTATGTCATTGCAAAGCTTTCTTCCAAAGTTCTGCATCAAGAATGATTATTAATCACTGAAGATGGAGCCAACTGTTTAGTGTAATAAGAGAGACTTGTGTTACAAAAAAATAATTTTAAATGAATATTAACTATAGAGAAACAAGTGGGTTCGTGAAAGTGAGAATGATATTTCAAAAATTGTTATTAATGTCACATGTGACAAGAATTATTTTGGAAATGTCAATATACTTTCAAAAATATCTATTCTGCGCACAGAAAAAAGTTTTTCCAGCCTTAGACAGTTAGCCATATTTGAAAAAATACAATGTCAGAATTTCGATTAAATGAACTTGCTCTGGTAACAGTTATATTGAGAGAAGAAATTTCGAATACATTTGCCAGTATACAAGAAAACTTGATTTTATTTTATAAAGCAAAAAAATCACTGCATGTATTGTAATTTTAACTCAAACTATCATTCAATAACCTTTAATTATCTTCTATTTCAATAATTTAACAATAATCATTCAATTAATTTAATTTAATCAATCCACCAGTAACCTAAATACTTGTAAAAATATACCGTTTAATATTTTAACAGCATTTTACATAATAATTTTGTAACAATTTAAAATAATTTAAAATAATAATAAATTTATTGAATTGTGGTATTGGGTGTTTGATTTTATTCTAATAATTTATGAATGTTTAACTTGTGTATTTCTATAATAATGTGTAAATGTGCAAACTATAAAGAGTTCAATATAATGGAATGTTGTTATATTGGCTTACGGTACTGGTGATTTCCTTACCCATCACAAAATTGTGTAAATTAAATATATATATTACACAATTTTGCTCATGACTATATTGATCAACCATTCCCGTGCCTTGAAATATCTAGCCAAATTTTTAAAATCCTATATGGCCCTAGTAAAAATAATTTGTTCATTAGGTACTATTATTTGACTAAATAATTTAAGAGAGAATACTAGAAGCCTCATCTTAGCAACTACTGCAATGTTATTTAACAATATTGGTGTGGAAGGGATGTCGACCATAAGTTTTAACATATGTATCTAAATCTCTACCACTGTTGTAGCATCATAAAGTTCTATTACACGGAGGAAAAAATCCTAATTTTACGATTTGGACACAATGTTAAATTTTATTTAACTGTCAAAAATAGTCAAATACGTTTTTAAATATTTCACTTTCTAAATAAAACAGATTAAAATTGTAATTAAAAGTTTTAAAAAATATATAATTATCCAACCATTTAATTATATTATGAGATTTATCCCTTTTGTGTAACATTAAACTCAAATTTTTCATTAGTTTTCGTCTATACTTACATAAAATAAATCACTTTATCTTTTAATTATTTTTTACATTTTAAATTTAAAAGAAATAGTTCATTAACAGCCAACAAATCCTTCAAAGAAACAACATACTCATCAATTAACAAATTAATTTCGAGATCAACCTATTAAGACCAAATGAAAGTCATTTATCAAACCTCTTGAACAATATTCATATTTCAATTAATTAGTCTCAGTTCATTCCTACCAAATTACGTTATTGTCAGGCCTTTCAACTTCTGAAACTAATATCCATCAAAAAATCAATATAACAAGAGTGTAATCAACCAATTGGTATGGAAAAGGTATTTAAACGGTTTAAAATTGAAAATACACATCATTCATCAAAATGAAGACTTCATTCTGTTTACTTGGGTCCATCCTCTTAGTCGTGGTAAGTAATATTTTTGATTATAATTTATTGTTAAAAATATTATGGTGGCCTAATTGACTATTAATATTAGTCAGCCTATTAACTGCTTTTTCTATAAGGATTCATCTTTTACTTGTTTAGTCATTCAAACTCATATTTATATAGTATAATATGGCTCAAAAATTATCCTACACTTATCATACACTTATTTAAATTGACTGACAGGAACTTATCCAAAATTATGGTCAAAATTGTCAAAAAATAAAATTTAAAACTAAAGATCATTTTTAATTTTTAATGAGTTTTAATAAATATTTAAAAATAATTTTTCACAATCTGAGTGTCACAATCATAATTAGGATATGTTGACACTTCGAGGTACCAATCCTTGTAGTGTTATGGCTTAGTCAATCTTATGAGAATCATCACATCCATAATATTAGTGCTTGAAAACTAAATAATTTATTTGACTGTTTCTGAAACTTTAAACTTTATCCAAAGTATATTATAGCTGTTAGTTATCAACTTCATTAATGAATTATTGGTTTATAATAATTTACATTGATCTAAATGGAACATATTAGTCCTATTAACAAGTAACAACCACCTTATGGATTTTAACACTACTGTGAATTTGTTTGACATTACTGAAAGGCATCTCTATCCCCCACCATGGATTTATTATCAACCAAATTAATACAAGATAAGCTTGGTTTTTTTAATAAGGATGCATTAAGGTTGTATTAAAGCCGTTTTTATTTATTTAAACCCTTGTTATGTTAAATATACATGGATGGGAAAATATGAATTTAGTATTTTCTTAAACATTTTACTGTTCTGAATAAATTTTATTAAACATTGCTAATGTTTTTAGTTTGATAATAATAAATTTTTTTTAATGTTTAACTAAACAACCTTCCAATAAGGGCACCCTATATTTCCAATGAGAAAAGATATTAAAAAAAATAATAAACAAATTTTACATGCCCTAAACTGATCACTGCTGGATACCATTCAGAAGCAAAACATTTTAATAACAAAGAATTGGTGGCATATTAAAATTTTCATCCAAAATGACACCAAGGAATTTTATTATTTTTTTACCTTTGATAATAATTAATTTTGTTTGTATTTGATTTGGTATTATGTTTAATAAAATTTATCTCTTCAAATAAATTTTGTGATTTGGAATAGATGTTAACATTGTGCTAGGGCAGTGAATGTTTATATAATTAACTAAGAGAAAGTAAGATAAAATTTTACTACTATTAACTCAATATACTAATTCAATATATACCGTAGTTATAGTTAAGAAATAACTCAATATGTGTTTATTCCATTAGGTTCATGTTTGCCAAGCTGCTCCCTTTGGTATGGATAATGGATATCCCGTCAGTATTTTGTTCAACTTGTATTAAAATATACTAAATACCACCGACCTTCAGTCACTCATCATTTTCTACAATGTCACAGCCATGAGGTAGGAGCTAACTTAAACCCCTCCAAGGTGGTAAGTAGGCTACTACAATAACCATATACAGTTATTGTCTGTGATATAACTATTGATCAATAACCCCATACAAAACATGGGATGTGGACGATGGTGGTAATCAAATACAAATATGTTTAAGAATTAATTTAACATCTTTTGACAATAATCACAACTGTACAGTCACGGTCAATCCGAAATCTCTGTGCAAAACTAGTCACAGTGATTACAGTTGTAGCCTACTCGTTAGTCCCAGTTTTAAAGCTCAAACTTCGAAGCCATGTCATTTGTCAATATCTGACTTCTAATTTATTTGTCATTACAATTGGTTTGTGTTTCTAACTTATTAATTTCATTAAATGTTCCCAAAATTTGTAGAACAAATAAACAATTTTAATTTTAAAATATATTATAGGTACTGTATTTTTGAACAATTACTAGAATAGAGTTTTAAATATTGTAAAATTGTCTATGTGTGATTTGTATTAATTTGACTACATTAGTCTTTTAATGTGAGGTATTTTCAAATCGGCTTATGAAATTGGTTTATTTCTTATAAATGAAGTTATTTTAAATTGTTTTCATTTATACATCTGTCTTTGTACATATAGGGATATCCAACTTAAAAGCTGTCCTACTCACTATTTAATGCTATGTAATTGAAGAAGAAATATTTATTGTACAAAGTATAATTTGGTAAGTGCTTAACTTTTTTTTTTACCAAAAGATGTTTGAAATCATCTGTGAATCCAGATACAATATAAATCAACTTACAATACAATTTTAAAGTCTTACAAATTAGGAATTAGTTGTAAATAATTTAAAATTAGGCTGTTTGACCTAATTCTAATAATTACCTATAAATTTCTAGTGTGAAATTTAAGATAACACAAATAAGTGTGACAAATTTCAAGTAAAAGAAAATAAGACAGTAGTGCATGTTAAAAAATGATGGAGCTTCAATGTTTGAGCATTGAAACTGGGACTAACGAGTCTAGGCTACATCTGTAATCACTTTCACTTATTTGCACAAACATATCTGATTGGGTGGATTGTATACAGTTGTGATTATTGTCAGAAGATGTTAGGCTAATTACCAAAGAGATTTGTATTTCATTAACACTGTAACACATGTTCTAGGCTTATCAATGAATATTTACATTAATTTAACTGTACTTGACCCTCAACATATTATGTAAAGCTTGTGTCTTCTCTAAATATTTGCAACAGTCAAATTTAATCGCAGACTGCACTTATAGCAGAGCAGACCTAGCATAAACTATGGCCTTATCATGAACAGTACTCGAGGAGTTGGCTGACATAATAAGGATGTGGGGCATTCACTCCAATATGTACTCTTGAATCATGGATTTATAATGTGCGCGTCGGTTTAAAAACATTAACAGGATTTTTCTATAGTGTCAATTTTTTTTTCCATTATAGCTAAGTATTTAAGTGAGGTATATGTCTGGCAAATCCAAGTATAAATTAATGAAATCACACCATTTACAAGACCTAATTGTGGCAGATATTTTTAGGCACAGAAAGTAATATTCTAGACCATAGCCCGCCAGTACTTGAACCTCTCTAAATGTGAGACACTTCTCCTATTTACATGTCATAGCTTATTCTATATTTGCTCTGTTATAAACTCAATCTGACATATTAATCACAGCTTGTTTTAGTTGGTAATGAATAGATGATACTTATTTAAACAAAACTGTAAACTGAAACTAACCAAATGATTTATTATGCAGCTTTTAGATAGCATTTTATTTTTCTGCCTTTCAAAATTTGTAAACAACAGTTAAGTATTAAACAAACAAAATTTTGGATAACTTTTAGTTTAAGATATAAAATCTGAGGTTGTTCAGATGTTGGTATATATTATTTCCACATTCGAAACTGAAGAACTGATCTATATTTTTAATAGTATATTCCTCGTATAGAGTATAGAGAAAATTGTCAAACATAACAAGGTAAGTGGATTCTAGGGTGTGCAGTAGGGTGGGTCGAAAAAAACGTTTTTACGATTACGAAATCGCATTACCACACAAAAGTTGCAGTTTGTTACCCTGAATTCGGGGGAAATAATGGAAAAATGTTAATGTTAAAAAATTTTCTTTAGCGTCCACCTGGATTTCCAGGACCACAAGGACCAATGCCAGGACAACCAATGCCAGCAATGTTAGCATATATTCCAGTAAGTACATTTCAGTATTATATACTTTGTACCAAAATTTATAATTTATTGATTTTATCGCTAATACGTTTTTTACCAGCTAGTATTGAAAATACAATAATATTTCAAGTGAAAAACATACGACTTAGACCGGGAATTGAACCCAGGACCTTTGGCTTTATGCGTCACTGCTCTACCATCTGAGCTATCCTAGTCACTTCCCAGCACAAGGTGTAAACTTCTCACTTGACTGCTTTATTGCTGCAATTTTTGAGTAACCAGATTAATTACCTCTCATATGTGACATTGAAATTAACTTTTACTCATTTTGCAGCCCTTATGTATGTATTTATTAATTTTTAGTTTATTGTTATTAATTTATTGTCCTGGGAAGCGACTAGGATAGCTCAGATGGTAGAGCAGTGGCTCGTAAAGATCCTGAGTTTGATTCCCGGTCTGGGTCGTATGTTTTTCACTTGAAATATTATTGTACTTTGTATCTGTAAAATTTAACCATATTAAATCTTGTTGAATTTTAAAAGTATAACAAACACACAGAACACAATTCTCATAAAAAAATACGCCTAAGTATCAGTGTCAATTTTTTTTTTTTTTTTGTGAGAATTGTGTTCTGTGTGTTTGTTATACTGTATAGTTTTTCTCATAAGTCTAGCTCAACATTTAATATGAATTTTAAAAGTGCTTATAAAGTCTTACAAGTGTGATTCTTGTTTAAGGTAACCTAAATATCCTTCAATAACTTTAAAATTTCTATATAGTGCCCTATAAATACTGTCAATGACAAAGTTTATGTTTATCAAAGCAGAATCATCACACCCCTCAACGAAGTGAACTGTATCCATGACTGACAATGAGGAGTTTGACTCAATATAGAGTTCATTTATACTGGAGAACATAGTTATTTATACACAATATCAAAGGTTGTTTCTAAATAAGTATTGTGAAAGAAATGTACTGACAAAATCCTGTATTCACTAATGAGTGAAGAAATTAGAGACAACCGGAATTGTTTTGATGTAATACGTAGAAGGCCAGGATGCAGGATGTGCAAACAGAAAGATCCTTAAGAATAATTTCACAAATAACTATCATTACTTATTTTTCATATCAAAGACCTGCCAAAATAAGGAAACTGCATCTATAACATATGTTCATAGTCTAGGAATTGCTTCTAATGAATTTGGAGAAATGTTATGATATTCTTTTAATATTTTAATGATTATTTTGAGAACATCCAAAAATCTTGGATATTAAAATGGTTTATCGATGAAGCTTAGTTTCATCCGATTGGCTACATAACTCACAAAACTGTGTGTTTGGGCAGAAGAAAACAACAAGAAATTCATAGCGATCCTTTATATTTGTCGAAAATTCGTGTGAATTATACCATGTAAAATGAATTATCGACCTCATATCCTTCGATAGAAGACTGTTACCAGAACATATTCAATGAATTTGTAAATCAATTACTGGTTGAATAATTAACTAAATGTTTTCAACAATATGGTATATTGTGCTACACACCTAATAAGTTAAATTAAAAGTTATTTCAGAAACCAATTAATTTCGAAAAATTGGTGGCCATCTGATTCTTCTTGTGTGGGGGGGGGGATTTTAATGTTATTGAAAAAGCTTGGGGTTTCCTAGCAAAACAGTCACAAAATATTAATTTGAAAATATTTTGATATGTTGTTATTCAATCAAATATTAATCTATTGATCATATTTTTAGCAACCGGGTCAGATGTTTGGTCAAATCATGCAACAAGCGCAAAAATCAGGAGGAGTAAGTAAATCGTTAATATACTATATACAATTATATTATAACTTTTTAAGTTTACAAACTTTTGCTAAATTCTTAAATACCTTAAATTCTTATTTATAGTTGTAAATTGAAAAAAAAATTGATTAAGCCAGTTTTTAACCTTTATGATCTAATTATGATTCCACAATCGTACATTTCATTTGTACAAACTTAGTCCTGTATCACACATCCTATTGGCCAATCTATCAAGTTGGGTATATATTGAACATATTTCAATGACGTTTATTATTTTATAAAGTATAATGTGTTGCCTTGGACTGTTTAATATATAATATAGTTAATTACCTTAGAGGTTGTCCTCAGTCCGTATATTGGTTTTAGCTACAGCGCTGTTTCGCCGAACACTGTCGGCTTCATCAGGCCCGCACTAACACATAGACACGTAACACAAAACACTAACACATATAAAATCGGAGTATGACTCGTCGTACATAAATAATAAAATTTATTTGTGGACATATAATGTGGCCACAAACAATTTTATTATTTATGTACGACGAGTCATACTCCGATTTTATATGTGTTAGTGTTTTGTGTTACGTGTCTATGTGTTAGTGCGGGCCTGATGAAGCCGACAGTGTTCGGCGAAACAGCGCTGTAGCTAAAACCAATATACGGACTGAGGACAACCTCTAAGGTAATTAACTATATTGTTTATTATTTGGTTTTAAAACTAAAACTATTTCCAAAGGCTTACTGAGCTTGGATTTAAATTAAACTACAGCGTATACCTGTGATCTTCAAAACACAATTCACAGAGATTTGAAATATAGGTATATGATTCTCAAAATCGCTGAGTCTACCCAAAATGTGTCCCTCAGAAGTAACATGACAAAGGGAAACACTTATAGACACAAATATTAACAGATTTGTATAAACAAGATATCATCATAAATCATCAATACTGAACCAAAACCTCGTGTTAAAATGAAACTTCTATCACAAAACTTGTGAGTGAAAATTCAAGATTATTTATTGACTAAATTGTAAGATTTTATTTTCAAACAATACTAGTTTTAGTGTAGGCCCTAGCTAAACTCACATTCTGTTAAACCACTTGAAATTTAAGTGAGAGAAGCACTAATTAAGATATCTGCCTACATTTTAAAATTTGTATTTATCAATTATTTAGTATGTGATTGGTAATGGACATATTATTTACCATTGGTGAACTAAATCAGAAATTAAAATTGAACTAATTTAATAATTAAATAATTTAAAATTAACAGCAAGATGAATAACTAACTGTATGTGCTAGACCCAAATTTAAATCTCGATACCTCTATTGTGTTTTTATGCCATAGGCACCCATATTTCATATCCCACGAAATATAAAGTAATATTATTAATAACAAGATAAAAGAAAAAAACATCATTGTAATTTAATTAGTATGTAAAGGTTTACAATATTTATTAATTTGACCAACACCATGGTTGCATATTTATCGCTGTGAAATTATTACAACTATATCGCAAACGCCAACTCCAATAAGGTATGGCCTAAACTAGATACTGTTTGCTACCTTAGATCATGACAGAGAATAATAATATATATTAAAATTAGAAGTTTTCACTTCTATCTTGTGATCATAAGCACATAGGTACTCAGATATTTTAATCACTACCATAATAATTTATATATTTTTTAAATTAGTTTTTCCTTCATTTTCTAAGTCTACAGTAACAAAAACGTAAATATAGGCCTGGCCTAAGAATAGGTTGTATAAAATGTACTGTATGATATTTTAGTATAAATAGGGAAAACAAATTTTAAATAAATGTATTAACATACGACACTTTTTCTGCAAGGGCTATACTTCCTTTAGTTCTGGAAATTCTAATGGCCGTGGATATACATATACATCATCATCATCATCAACACCACCTAATATTGTAAGTATATTTTTTTGTAAGTTTAAAAGAATAAATTAATCATAATTAAATACTTCTAACATAATTTATGGTACCCTTTAAACTTTATATTATGAAACAAGACAAATGTAACATTAAAAAAAATTAATTTCTTTTACAGCTGTTAGTGAATTTCTACTATACAAATTCTAGTCATTATGATTTACCTCTTGGAAATACCACAACCCAATAAAGTAATTTGATATTATTTTGGCGTCACTGTATATAGTTCTAATCCTTTTATAACATATAACACCTGTAGTATCTCAAAAATTCTTTACCAGCATTTATGTTGCCTATCTACAAATTCTGTCATTCGCTGAAAAACATCAAGGTCGCCTTAAATATATATTTCAACCCATATAACAATGTGGGAACTGTCATTATTTTGTATAAATTTAATTTCATGGTATTTCTAGTCCCCGTTTTCAGAGTTCTTTTGTAAATACAAACTATACTCTGAAACTTATTAATTTTTAAACCCAAACCTCTAACTTCTTCAAAGCCTATACATTATATTCAAAGTACCTATAAAATGACACCTATTCCAGGATTTGGTTGTTAAATACTATGTTTGACCTTACCAGATATTTTTGTAAAAAAACTCAAAACAATTTTATTACAAAAAAATACCACATTGTGCTCAATACCAAGTAATAATAATTTGTAATTTCACTTTCCAAGTCATCATCGAATTTCTGCACAACTTTTAGTCTTCATCACAACATAAGTTACAGTAACCTCAGACTAATAGCCTGTTATTCAATCTGTTGTGTACATCCTTGTCAGTTTCTCCACTGTAATTATAATACTTTAAAAAGAACCAGCTAGATTTTCAGTTTGCATAGGTAGGGGAGGGAGATGGGCAGTGTTTGCTGTCTCACTCGCTCTCTAACACTGCTCTTACCCCAGGACTTACCACCACACTGTCACCGAGTCATACCCTAGCTTAGATGCAGTTCAATACTGAGTACAATCCAATTTTTGATTATTTGTTACGAAGTAAATGAAAGTAAATCAAAGGTACAATAAACCTGAGAACCTGTACCAATGAAAACCTAATGCTGATTAAAACCAACTGTGATCAGAGTTCCAAAACATAAATATTAAAAGAAAGTATAGTAATAAAAATAATTGTATATTGTATAATAATATAGACTGTATATTGTATAGCTTACCTACTCTTAGACAGTTGGTTTTTTGTTTAGTATTTAGATTTTACAGGTATTTATTCTCCAGGAAGCAATGTCTAGTAGTTCAATTAAAACTTTTCTTTATGATTGGCATTTCACCCAACGATACCCCATCCTCTGTATGGTGTGACTGAGAAACGTTTTGCTACAATAAAGAATGTCCTCCTCTTGGAGAACTCCGAAAAGACGTTTTAAAGTTGGAGGTGTTTTCTTTAAGGCATAAAACTCATGAGGTTTTCTTCTTATCGTGTCTCTTCTTATTATGTCAGTCTGAATTCTCTTTCTTCCCGTTGATTTTTTACCTGTCAGAGTAAAAAATTGCAACGTTTACCCTTCACAACTATACGCTCGAATAACGAGGCAGATACGCCGGTTGTATCGCTCGTAGCTTCAGCAACGTTATACTTTAAATGGTAAAGCTGTTTTTCCTCTTTAAGATGGTTATATACAATATGAACTAAGTATTTCCCTAGCCTGACCACGCAGGGCTTTCCCAGACACACAGGAAGAAGATGCCATCACAATTACAAGAATATCACAATAACAAACAGTGCAAGGACTGGTTGATTAACTAATCCCCTCCACCACACAGCTCACCGCCCCTCACTGCACCAACCAGTGCTCTCAAAAGGGTTCTGTGTAAGTTCTTTTCAAAGTTTTCAAATTACACTCTTCAATATACTTTCCAAGTAACAAGACTCTTCAACTCCTTTCACTTCTTTAACCAACCCTTGTTCCATTACGGTACACTATTTACTCAGATATTCTTAATTTTGTTGTTCTTATCATCTTCCAGTTTTCTCTCTAGCTTTAGATGATATTATTTTAAAATTCCTATTTTTTTTTAATTAATAGCATTAACAGAAATGGATGTATCGAACTTTGTAAACCTTGTGATTTTAGTTTAAATAAATTTAATGAGACCTACTTTGTAATTTTAAACCTATAAGTTTTGTAACACAACTTTTTCTTTTAAGTATAATAGTTACTTCATGAAATTATTTGTTATTTTGATTAAGAATCATACAATCACAACGATAAACATTAATGTTAAAATAGTCCACGTTTCAGTGCTTAGATAAATTACTTTCCAAATCTTATACTTCTGTTAACCTGACTTTTAGTTTTAAACAAGGTTTTTATAAAAATAAGAGTTTGAAATTTTATAAACTAACTCCTACCTTCTTCAATTTCTCTTTACACCTAGTATTAAAAAGAGATATACTGTATTTAAATAAAGTGCTAGTTTTAATTACAGCTATAATCAAATTTAGTTACAGGTTAGATTATTGTATAACCATTGTAGAAAATATGCATTTTTTCTGACTATTGTAAATATATATATAATATAAATTTATTTGTTTAATTTCAGAATTACTATTAGAAGACCAAACAGAATCAGAGGTAATTGAATAACCAACATGAAATAGCATAATTGATCTTTTACCATCTGCTTTTTTCTGCATGAATAAATTGTGAAATAAAATATCATTGGTTTTATTAAGATATTCTTATTTAACCTAACTTAATTCCCAATAAGTTATATGAAAGTTCGTGGTTTGTCTTTAGTTAGGCCTAATATCTAAAGTATCTAATATCTAATATCATTTTTTATATCTAAAGTATCTTAATAGTGTGTACAATGTCAAAAGTGATTGATATGGTTATTTAAACATTTTTATTCAGTCTATCAAAATTGTATTTTATTCCTATATGTATTTCTAATGAGTAATACGTAAATGTAGACAATGGATCTGCTTTGTCAACTTTTTGAATATTTTGAGGATTAAAAATTGGTTTTGGGTTTTAAAACAAAAAATCATAAATTGGGCATTGGATGTACCGGTACCACCAAAACAGAAAAAGAAAACATTTATGAGGAACCTCAATAACATGCTATTTCTTTGTAACATATAGATTAAAATAATCAAATTAAAATGAAATTCTAAGTAGGGTTTTGCATAAGAGCTTAGTTTTGCTGTGACGCCAGGCTACTATCGACCAATGAGATTGATTGCTGGATTGAACGATAGAAAACTGACTGCCAATTTATAATTTATTAATTTTATAATAAAATTGACCAGAATGACCAAAAATTTTTAATTTATTTATCATGCATTTTTATGAAAGTATCAACATGTATGGTTTTTAATATGGTTAACCCATACAATGTTTCAAACAAATAGTTTATAAAATGTAATTTTCTTCATTATCAAGGTTTCCCAGTACATTTCATACAGGAGATAAATTATTTATTTATTATTGATATAGGCTTTATGGAAACTTTTGTATAAATAACAATTTCAAAAAATATTTACATATTATAAAAAATAGCTCAAGCTTACTTCGTTAATACTGTAACACTCATCCTAATCTACAGTACAACCTCGTTTATCCAGATTAATTGGGAACGGAAGTGATCCGGTTAATCAAAAATCCGATAATCCGGAATTATAGAAATAAATAAAACAAAATATAAAATTATAACTTACCATTTATAATTTCCTTTTGGTCATGAAAAACACAATATTTTCACAGTCATTCATTTTACACAATACTGTAAATCACGAAAAAGATTTTATTTACACACCTGAAATATTTACACATGCTTTTAATTTACACAGGGTTTAGTTGTTATTTACAAAAAAGTCATAATAATTTGGTGTGACTTTAATTAAAAGCCTGTTTTAATTTGGTGTGACATTTCAATGCGGCACGATCACGTAAATGTTTCACCATCATAGCTGGTGTTGTATCCTGCTGTTGCTCCAAGTACGCCATGATGTTGTCCAGCTGTGTCGTCACATCTGTGTGCATCATCTCCAGCCGTGCGCTGTCTCCCTCTTCCTCGCTCTCACTGTCGTCTGCTCCCTACATAGATGTACACGCTACAATTATTTTTCATCTGTCATGACTCCATAACCTCCTTCGTTGTTGTCTGTCAACCAATCATTGACATCGTTGATATCAACATCGGAACAACCGTCAATTCTTGCAAACATGCCTAATAATTGCTCTGTAGTGACAGTGGTTTCATTTGATTCACTTATTTGTGGAGTGGTAGGGTTCATTTCTTCAATTATATTGCATATGTTTGGCCACATTTTTTCCAAGACTTTTGTAGAGCACTTTTGGAACATGATCCCAAGCGTCTGCAATCATGTAAATCACGTCTTTGACATTTACAGATTTTAACAAATCAATCACACTTTGTTCGCCTTCTTCTTCAATTAATTTGCTTAAAAGTTCCCTGCGATAAACACGCTTGATACTTTCCAACACACGCTGACCCATAGGTTGCAAAATTGGAGTCACATTTGGGGGGAGAAATTTAACTTTAATATACCCACTGATGAGATCTTCTTCTGCAGGATGAGATGGCGCATTGTCAAGAAACAAAATCGCTTTTTCTGGCAGTTTTTTTTCTTTGAGAAATTTTTTCACATCAATCTGGGACGAAATTTTCAAAGAACCACTTTTTAAAAATAAAGCTGTCCATCCATGCACTTTTTTGATTTAGATAAACCACAGGCAAGGATGCAAGATTTACATTTTTAAGTGCTCGAGGATTTTTTGCCTTGCCAATTATCACTAGGGGAATTTTGTGGTTTCCAGAAGCATTGCTACAAGATATAGAAGTTAGGCAATCCTTGCTCTTTTTGTAGCCCTTGGCTGCCTCATCAGTTTTACAAGCTAAGGTTTTGCTCTGTAAAATACAGTAAAACAGTCCTGTTTCGTCAGCATTGTAAATCTAGTCAGGAGAAAGTTTTTCAGACGAAATAATTCGTTGAAAAGTTTCCTTAAACTTTTCACTTGCCGCCTGATCACTAGACAGGCTTTCACCAGTCACACATAATTGTCTTATGCCATGCCGATTTTTGAACCGCTCTAGCCATCCCTGGCTAGCTATAGAATTTGGATCAGGATTTAGTAATTTTTTGTTTAGGCTTGCCACTTTTTCAGCCAAAATCGATCCAGAAATCGGAACACCATGTTCTCGCTGAGCACTAAACCACATAAATAATGCCTAGTCCAACGATTCATTTCTTGCATTTTTTATGTTCCTCTACCCTCTAAACTGTCTTTAGCGATGATTTTGAAGCAAAAGTCTTCAATATTTTTACGATTATTTTTCCAGTCTGACGCAGTTGATGTCCCTATGTCGAGTTCTGCAGCAAGTTTATTTAAAGATTCGCCCCTGTCTATACGATTCAATACATCTAACTATTGGGCCATTGTAAGCACATTATGTTTTTGTTTCGTCGCCATTCCCACGCACAAACGCTAACACACGAATATAATACTATTAATAGTATCCGATCAAAAATGTAAAGAAACTAAACACTGCACAGCACGATATGGTAATGATGTATTCCGGTCTCTAGCACGTGACAGACTACTCGCCGGCGTAGACAATAGACAAGGTCACTGCTCACTGTGGCGCCGCGTCTAGGTAGGGGGATGGTGGCGCGGAGGTAGAATTGCACTACCTGTCATTAGTAGAATTGATTTATTAATGACAGTGGTAATTCTTTTATTGCCAATTATGCCTAAAGCATGTCAATTTTCTTTTACTTGTTATTTTGATCACTGGTTGGAGTTATTAATCTTTACATATCACACAAATTTGATTGACACGATTTACATTTTTAAGTAATCGAGGATTTTTTGCCTTGCCAATTATCACTAGGGGAATTTTGTGTTTTCCAGAAGCATTGCTACTAGCCATAGCAGTTAGGCGATCCTTGCTCTTTTTGTAGCCCTTGGCTGCCTCATCAGTTTTACAAGCTAAGGTTTTGCTCTGTAAAATACAGTAAAACAGTCCTGTTAAGTCAGCATTGTAAATCCAGTCAGGAGAAAGTTTTTCAGACGAAATAATTCGTTGAAAAGTTTCCTTAAACTTTTCACTTGCCGCCTGAACACTAGACAGGCTTTTGAGAAAATAGATTTTTTATAACAGCTTCGTGGACGATTTATGAGTTTAAAATATTACTCTTGACTCAACCTTTTTTAAGAGATGGTAACCAAATATGCGTGGTTTGGTTTTCTTAGAGGAGTACATACAAAATACTTGAAACAGATTTTCAGAAAATCATAATTAAGTGAAAATCCAGTAAATCTTCCCAAAATATGGCCACATTAATCCCACATGATCTCATTAAATAGCGTTTCACACGCTCTTGAGCTTCATAACTGGACATTTAAGAAGCATTTAAATACCCTGGGTTTAACCTATTGAAGCTTGAAATGTACACAGAAACAGCAGAACACATACTTTCAAGTGTGAAATATTGGAGCTCCAATACAAGATAGATACAAAGTTTGTAATGAAATCAAAAGCGAACACATCCCTTGAATAAATATCATATTTTAATCTAAAATTCTCAAAGTGGTAGGATGGTCTCCACTTGAATACAATAATTCAATGTCTCAATAAAAACTTTAAATTATCGACACAAATGTCTTTCCTTCTTCCGTAACGTTTTAACATTTTTTTTTTTTTTTAACCTTTCAAAAATAGTTAAACAAAACAATAATAATCAACAATTTGTATGGATTTTAATAATAAAAATAATAATAAATAAATAAATAACAAAAAATATCAAGTACCTGGCCTACAGTGAGAGAATTGATAATAAGTACAGAAAAAATAACAATTGGAAAGAAGGAAAAACAATTGCTACAACCATTATCTAAGTATACAAACTTTTTTCTACACACAATATAGAAATGTTAAGATATATACAAAAATATACATATTAAATCTAATTTAACCCCTCTAGTAATAATATGTATAATATTTCAACATTTTTACTTCATCATATACATTGCTTGTATAATAAAAAGTATATTAAAGAAAACACTAATAATATTACAATAAATGAAACTATAATGCTGCAAAAGCTTATTTATAAACAATTTTTTTCTTTTTTTCCTTATATTTTTTTTTAAATTTTATATTATATTTTCAGTTCTTATTTACATGTGTGAAAGATTTAATTGCTTAGTTGGTTTTGTATCTGTTATCCTTAGTCATGGTCTGTGGTAACAATTAATAGTTACCAACTTGGTAAAATATTTCACTTGATTCAATAAGTTTTTATCCACAACAATATTTAATCACTGTATATATCTTATGTAAAACACAACCTAGAAACAATAAAATAAATACTATTAACAGCAATGAAAATATAAGTGTAACATAAGACATTCAAATCTGCCTACAGAAAATCTTTCCATTAAACATAAACAAATTTTGTTTTACGCTTAAAAACTTTGATTAAAATTTGTCTCTTCAAAATCAATTTTTAATGTTATGGTCTGTACCAAATAGGCTGATTAAAGTTGATAAATAAAAAATTGAAAACTAAAACTCTGAAGATCACAAAAAAGGATAAAAATAATACTGAAATACATAGTTAAATCTACCCAAATTTATGGGTAGTTATGTTACCCCGATGATGCCGCAAAGCAAAACAATTGTAGCTCATTTATATTATTAAAATAATTTTGAAACTTTAGCTTTATTGCTTTATTTAATCCTTTTATTTCTATTTTGGTACTAATCTACTATTTCAAAAACACTGCATAAATTGTCTACCATTCGTCAATTTGAATTTTTTCAAAATAAATATTTTATACTGTTAAGACCCCTCGTGTTAGAATGACATACATTTTGAAATTAAACACAAATTTCGAAATCTTCACAACTCCTTCAGATTTGTAAAATGTACGAATAAAAAACTTAAATTCAATATTTTCAAAACAATAGTGTAATTTAATCAACAATTTGATTATGTTTTATTTAGTCAATTATCTTATTTTTGAAGCAATTCATATAAAATGAAAAATATCGCAGTTTAATTTTTTGTTTAGGCTAGTAAGAACTTGTTAAATCTTGTTTGTATAGGGTTAAAATAAAAAATTATATTTTGTATTAATGGATTTTAAATTAGGCGTATTTGTGTTAGTACTCAACTAGATAAATACAGAGCATTTTTGTTTGTTTTTATTTAAATAGAAATTGGAAAAAATTTTAACAGAGATCTTTAAAGTTGTTTTTTAAATTTGTTTTAAAGTAATCGATAAAACAAATCTTATGAAAAACCCAGTGTATAAATGCTCAAAATTAATTCAATCTATTTTGTATTGCATATCCAAAACTAGTGAAAATTTTAAAATACAAATCATATATAATATATAATTGAAATTCATGATAATACTACAGATATATTTTACTCTAGAAATAATACATTCTCTGATTAAATATATTTATTTTTGTGTATTCGCTATTTACAAACTAAAGACAATGTAGAAACCAACAGCCTAAATATGGCAGACCTAACAACGTTAGCTGTGAAATATTATTTAATCAAAGTTTTTATTTAATAAATAATAACAATTTGAACAGTCAGTTTATATTTGTTTTTGGCTATTTTATTGAAACTGGTCACACACGTCTTTGGTAGACATCTGTACTGTATACAAAATGAAGATACAACTTTAAAATGTTAAGAAAATTGCTTTCACGAGAAACTTCTTTTTAACTTGCAAGAGAAGAGAGCATATCCCTCAAAATATAAAGTCTTTTTGTTTTGCTTTCCACAATCATTTAAACATTTGTTACAATTTAGCAATTCCCTTAACATTCTCAGCACAAATAGAACTTTAAAAGAATGAAACAATATTAAGTTACTACCACAATACTTACAAAATCACAACATAATTTTTCTACAAAATATAAATAACATTTTACATTTTGGAAGCTATTAAACAAAGATAAGTTATAATAATAAACGGTGTGTATTTGTGTACTTCGTGTTTGTTTTTGTAATTCTGAAGAGGTTATGTTAGGTAATAACAATATAGATTTTGTAGCGGCGAACAAGTTATATTTGTGATCTTTGAATTGGCAAATTTTATCATACGTACAATTTTATACATTAACACATTTATTGACAATTCATTAGTTTTTAAATCATTAACTTTGAAACGATTCCAAAACAGTACTGAACGTTTTTAAATTTTAAATTGCAGGAGCTTTTAGAATGAGAATTATGAATTTTATTCACAAATAATAAAAAGATTTGTACCTTTATATGGAGCCAAAAGATCCTTGGCTAAATATTTAGGGCTATCAATTTCTTTATTGTTAGGGACATGGTAGAAATTATCGATAACTAATCACCGGTTTTGTAAGTTAGTAAAAGAGTTCCCACTTTCAATAGTGTATTATTTGACTTAGCTAAGTTCCATATAAAGGAATATAGAAGGTTCGAATTCAGAAAGACATGCAGGTAGAATGGAAACTGGTGAAAGATAGGAGCATATATGGAGAGATTGTCAGGAATGGACAAGGATATACCAGATAATCTGGTGAGAAGATGATGATGTTACCTATTGAAAATGTCAAAATGAAAAAAATACAGACTCAAAACCATTAAATAAAGACATTCGTGGCTTTGAATGTTAATTAAAAATATATCTATGTAAAGTATACATTGCTAACTAATTTTAAAAAAAAAATTTTGTCACTTTTACAATAAATTTGCTCGAATTGGGCCCATTTTAACTTTTTTTATATAGAGTATTATATCATTTTAATTGGTAAATTCATAATTTTATAAGAAAATATATAAAGACAAAAACATTGTGCTCTAATTTCAAGATACAAAGTCTGTCGGTTGCCCAGATATGTTAGAAAATCAGGTATGAAATAATATTAATAAGTCATTTTCCAAAATATGTTTGGACTTTTGTTTCCAAAATTAAAACCATTAGTTTGAATTTTTCTACTACCAAATTATGTTGAAATAAGAATACGAAATACATTTAAAAATACTTCAGAAAAGAAAGTGATTGAAAAGAAATTTTGAGAAGAGTGATGGTGTGATAACATTTCAATGTTATACAATATATAATTCATTTATATCTCCAGTACTTTTGTATTTAATCTTGTGTAAAAAAGTTTTTACACCATTTATTCTTTCTCACACAATGTTAAAGAGCTTCCAAATCATTTTTAGTATATAAATAACAATAAATCTAATTTACAAATAACAATAAAAACACATGATAAAGTCCACCCTTAATTAATTAATAACATCATTGCATATTTCAGTTTGACTTCATAGAAAATTGAAATTACTATTTGTACCCTTTGCCAGCAAATTTTACATTCATATTTAATATAGTCAATACATATGGCTAGGTAAATTGAAAAAATAAATAATTTGACTGCCATAAGAACTGTCTCTAGACCAGGATTTTCTTACAAACGATTTTTAATTAATTTCTGTTAGAACCAACATTTCATATGGTGAATTTGACATATTTAAACTTTTAGTAAACAACTTATTAAAAAAAAGATTCTTAATTATTAATTTTTTTTTTTTAATTAAAGAAACACTGAAAGACCCTGGGACTACCTGTTAACTGTTTAATATTTTTATAAAATTATGAAACAGGATTTAGCCAAATCAAGCATACATTTTATGCTACAACTAAAATATTGTTACTGTATAGCAACCATTTAGTATAAAACTTTCTAGAGACTAATTTTAAAGTTTAAATATATAATTAAAAGAAAACTAAAAAATTATACTAGCCAAATTGATATTTTTTGGTCCCTGTAATTGTTTGTAGTACGAGAAGGGAAGACTTTTTCAGTGTCCAGCCTTACACTTCACTTCGTTGTCCAATCATTAACAAAAAATAATTAAAACCTAGCTTTAATATTGGCATTCATTTTCATTATTTACTTTTAGTACAATCTATAAATACAATTTTTTTTTGTTATGACTATAAATATAAATTCATCTACATAAAATAAACCTTAAATTGGTCACAAACTTAAAAATTGGAGTGATATGAGGGAACATTGAATACAACAATCAAAATATCTGTCAATGGATCTTGGTAAAGTTTTGAGTGTAAACTATACTATACAAAATATATTAATATATTATAACTATAACAAAATATGAACAATTCCGTATCATGCATAATCAACTTTTATTAAACATTCAAAATTATGCAAATAGAAAATTTAAATTTAAAATAATTGTAAATAACATTGAATCAATATCAAACAGATAATTATTTTAGCACAACTAATAGAAACATTAAACTAAAAACAATTAAAAATTGTAAGCAAACAGTGAAAAACTAGTTTCAAAATTTACCTTCAATGAACATAAAGTATAAAAAACATTATTTTATTTATTTTAAACTTATTATTATAATTAACTAGTGATGATGTATATTATTTTTAAAATGCACAAAGTAATATGCCAAAAATAAAACCACTAGGTTTCTGTATAAAATTTCGAAGAACATATCAATTACATTTATTTAAAATAACAGATAAAATTCTCAAAATTATACAACAATATAAAAATGTAATTATCAGTATATTCTCTTAAACTAATTTTATTTCATCTTCTATGTGATGGAATATATTATTTTGTCGTATAAAATAATTATTATTTTTGTTTTTAAATGTATAAAAAAATATTTGAATGCCCTTATTAAATCTAGTTATAATAATAATAATAATAATCACAAAATATTTGTAATAAATAGATTCAAAAAATTCTATCTAAAAATTACAAAATATAAAAAATACCTTAACCATTATGGTAAATTGTTTCCTTTGTGCTTCCCATTACAATACAAAGAATTAGCTTAACTAACAAATACGGTAACTCCTGTATTTTGCGTGCGAGGCGCGAGGCTTTCTAAGGTGTGGCGTGGCTCACTTTGGCTTAGAGCTGCTTCAGTTGTCTGATACCCATCCGTACGTAACGTACAAGATCGATTAGAGAACTGTGTAATGTGAGAGGTCCACAGGTTCGGTCTAGCTCGATGAAAAAATCTGAAATTTAGAGGGTAAAATTTAATTTGTGGAAAACAGTTTCAGGTTTTTAAGAACAGCAAGTTAGGTGTATAACATTGAAACAAACCATAATATCTAAAATTGTATCAACCGACTTTATCTCAAGATATAGTTTTAAAGATTTAATCTACCTTAGTCATACTTATTTCAGTGATATTGGCAACAAATTATTTTGAATTTATTATTTTGAAAAAATATGTACGTCATTAAAATATATAATGGTTTGCAACTTACAGCCTTCTTGACAAATTATTAGTTTTTCTCCAGACTATACATATTTCGCTATTAACAATGATGATATAAGGTGGTAAAATCTATTAGTTTTCCTCTAGACTATACATATTTCGCTATTAACAATGATGATATAAGGTGGTAAAATCTATTAGTTTTTCTCCAGACTATACATATTTCGCTATTAACAATGATGATATAAGGTGGGTAAAATCTATTAGTTTTTCTCCAGACTATACATATTTCGCTATTAACAATGATGATATAAGGTGGTAAAATCTATTAGTTTTTCTCCAGACTATACATATTTCGCTATTAACAATGATGATATAAGGTGGGTAAAATCTATTAGTTTTCCTCTAGACTATACATATTTCGCGATTAACAATGATGATATAAAGTATTAAGAAGGTGGTAAAATCTATTAGTTTTCCTCTAGACTATACATATTTTGCTATTAACAATGATGATATAAAGTGTTAAGAAGGTGGTAAAATGCAAACTACTTACATAAATTAAAATAACAGTATTATTTTGGACACTACCGGTTAAAATAACAGCATTCAAAAAATTTAAAATGAAATACATGGAACGGTTGTAGTAAATATGTCTGTAGTTTTTATTAATTTGTTCCTTTGGTATTCTAAGAATACCTTATATAAGTCCATATTTGCCCCAAAAGAATTAACAGCAAAAAATTCAGTAATAGGAACTTTTTAAAATACATGTTGCTATTTCAATTTTACACTAATTGTCGTGCTCATCTGCACTGTATAATAAGGAGTATAAAATTCCTTAATAATAAACTACAGCACTATTGACAGGTCATCTCACCTTTCAACTTGCTTTTGAATACAAGGTTATCAGCTTGTTCCCACAAATCATGTGATGCTAGTAATGCTGAGAAGTGCTGATTTTGTATCTGCATATCTCTATGTATTGATAAAGGTACAGCAATACAAGGACCACATGATGCTAATGGAGGTTGTTGCGAAGGTACTGAAGGCACCACTTGACCTCCGCGTAACTCTCCGCTACTATAACCTGAGCTTTGTGATCCGACAGAGCCGACTGACCCTGCCGGTGATGGAGTGGGTGATAAAGGTGATGGAGTTCCTTGTCCACCCACCAGAGATCCACACTCCAACGTTGTAGTAGGGTTAGCCTACACAAAATAGAAAATGTTTATTAAAACCATGATATGTTTATTTTAAACAAAATATAATTAATCGTTAGTCATGTCAGTTTCTCTTTACTTTCACCAAGGACAGAGAAAGATAATTAATTTATCATTATAATGTTTATGTAAGGGGAGTTCATGTCGTCATGGTAAATATTATAATTTTAAATAACACTTAGGTACTTGTTCATTTGTAATATCCTGCCTCAAATTGGCAGAAGGTTTTTTATTTTTTACAATTACAGTATGATGATTATAGATCACTGCACAATTTTTTTTTTGCCAAAATTTGTTACCACTTTAAAAAATTAATGAAATTGTTAATTTAATAAAATTCTTATAGTGTCATCTTTCATCACAAAGACAAATGAAAGGTTTCACCATAAATAAACCATCATAAATGTAGTACTCTTCGTAAACAATTATTTGGCATCCAGGACAGGTCAGGTTAGGTTATGTTATTTTATTTAGATATTATTTATACATGAAATGTCAATATATAAATAGAAATTTCATTAATTCATATAATTTAACCTAACCTGTCTTCATTATAAACCACACACTGACATGATCTAACAAATGTAGGAATACATACAACTAGATTATACAAAGGAACAAATAAGAGTATTTATTTTATTTAAGATTCTAGATTTGATTAAAACTAAATATGCACACCAATGGAAAATAGACTAGTACTTCAAAACTGAAAGGAAAAAGTATAGTACAATAATAAAATTGTATATTTTTTATTAGTTTTATAATAGATAAATGGAACATTAAAATTTTTTTTAAATAATAATAATTTCACAAACATCATAAAAGTAATAAGGAGTTAATCACTGCATTACATTTCAAAGAAATTCCTGCTTAACTTTTTTTGCCTGGTAATTAATTAATGAAATACAACCTATAATTCCCCCCTCCAATATACAAATATCTTAATTTTATGTCCATTAAGACTACTTAAAACGTAAGTCTATACACAGAACAAAAACCAATGCAATTAAACGTGGTTTAACCCTTTGGTAGTTTAACTAGTCCAAACCATACCAAAATAAATGCATATTGAATCCCTTTAAAAATTTTAAACATAGATATAAAACATAAAATTCATACTTTTAAAAGATCCATATTGATAGGTCATTCAGATAAAAGAAACAAAATGCTACATTACAAAAATGTATATCTTCGTATATTAAAAAACCTTAAGTAATAAAAGGTTCAAAATGATTGTAAATTGACGACTTCTTAAATTTCAACTCTTTCAGTATGAAACTATTTTGACACCAGTATGAAATCAGGCCTGATAATAGAAGGTGGAAGTCTCAGTTGGATCCACGTAACCCGGAAGGGGCAATCAAAAATATTTTTAATATGTTAAAAAAATAGAAACACATACAAATTTGCCATGAAAAATTGTATTTAGTTGTATCCCATTCTCAAAACCAAACAGTTGACACATAGAAAAACTTTTCAAATTACTAATGGCTAAAATATAATGTAATTAGATCTAAACACAGCCAGCTTCTATACCCAATAATGAATGGCATCAACATTTATTGAGCGAAGGACTCAGCCATCACACATAGCATCAACTATTGTGTAAAAATATGTTATGTAAAAGATTATATCAAGAATCGATTAAGTTTATAAACTATTTTGCTCTTTACTTTGTCATCATGTATATAAGTGTTCTTACAGTCTTTCAATGGCTAATGAGTGGAAAGGAGAGAACCACATCATCTGAGGCAAGGGGCCCGCCTCAACTTTACTGCCCTGTGTGAGACTACGATTTCTTAATTATTAGGATGATAATTTCGAATTTGTCATTAATTTATATCTAGCTTAAGTACAAATTATATTTCAATGGTCACACCATTAATTCTTAATTGCACTGATGTTTTTATATCTCCTCATTCAGACACACACACACAAAGACAACATACCTTCTGTAAATGTTCAGCAAGGTTCTTCTGGTATTCCCTAACGTCTGCCTTACACATCTTGAAAAGTTTTAAGTGCAGCAGAGACTGACATCGTAGACTATAATAAAAAAAAATTAAATTATTTATGTTAAAAGACGATATTATAGTTTGAAAGTAAGTTTTTGCAAATGGCACAAGTTCAGTTTTATACATTTTTAATAACTCAAATAATGAAAAATGCATAAACAAAACCAAAAAACTAAATTAAATTTTTACAACTGAAAAATACTACTTGTAGGTTTTTTGACATAGGCTTACATCCACTTAATTATATTCTGGTTTAAAATGTAGATTATTCCATGTTATTGATGTTAGTTCGGACATTTGCCAACATTTGTCTATATAAAAACTAATACCCAATGTTTTGAGAATATGGATTAAATCTTATTATTAAGTAAATAAACATAAAAACTGTCAACTTTCTTACATACTACTAGAATCTAGAATACTAGTTATGTTGGGCTTTTTCACGTTTCTTATATTCCAGGGTTTTTCACTTGATGACAGAGTTAATCAATACTCCCAAAACATTGTGTACTCATAGTACATAATATCTTGAAATTTGGTAGTCGTTAAGATTTAAACTGACCATAGTGTGGAGCTGTACAGCCGTCCCATTGTGCATACTCGACAATACAAACTAAAGGAAACTCCCCTTTTCAATACTTTTGTGTAATTTATTTTTAATCAAACCAAAGAAAATTGCTAGAGACAGTATGAGATAGCCTAGTCTACTACGACTTGAAAATAATAATAAAATCGTAAAATAAAATAATAGGTAAGTTATATAAAAGAGTGAACCCAAGAAATTATTCTAATGGAAAATATCGTCTGATTTGTTTTTATTTTTTAAATTTGTGCTACTTTTATGATAGGTATATATTTTCATAAATCGTATGCTGCATATTAGTTATTAAATATTTAGTTTCGTGCTTACAGTATAGAAAATTATAGCTTTTTTTATAAAACAAACTGAATATTGTACAAAACATGTTGTAAGAATTCTGCTAAAGGATGCTTTAATTTTTAATTAGTAAAGTGGTAAATATAATTCAATAATCTTTATTAAGGCAATGAACGCATGAAAATTATAAAAAATATTATATATATATATATATATATATATATATATATATATATATATATCATAAACAAATAGATCATAACAAGACAACACAGCAAAAACATATATGCATTCTATATTTTTGGAAAGGCGAGTAGCTGCTGGATGGATGAGATGCACATGTGGGCAATCATTACAGCTTACAATCGCTTGCTTTGCCAAGCCTCAAGATACCATCTACTATGAGTATTTATTTTATACGTAATGTCATTTCATGGAAAATGTCCGAATAAACTATGTCAATCTACAAATATAAACCTACACAACTAGAAGTTAAAATTTTTAACTTTGTTTTAACTTATACTCAATAATAATTCCAAATATCGGTCAAACACCTTTTTTACCACCAATTATTGACTTCTTAATATTTCATACAAAAGATTATAGTTCCTAAATAAAATACAAAAACATTTTATTCTGAATTAAGAGTTTCTTTTTATATCTTATAATTTTGAAGATTAACTTTTCAGACTTTTACATTTCAAAATATTGATATATTTAAAAGTTTACAAATTAATTAAAAAACGGAATAAAAATAATAAAACATTTCTCTGTGGTGCAACACTCTACACAAATTCATCTTCTGCAACTAAATTGCAACAATTTAGTCTTTTTTTATATATTCTCTACCGATTGAGAAAGTGAACAGTCGTTACGAAATATTTCAGAAATTTAGTGTTTTATCGTGTTTTTCTATTTGTAACCAGGTAATACCAAGGACCACTTTCCAAGGTAAGCCTGTCTTCCCTACCCATTCAAAGTCTAAAAAATCAGTTATTCATTCTTTAATATAGTTTTGTCACTACAGTTCTGAAACTTACCTAAGCACTACTAATTTATTGTGCACACTGCCTTGGGTTTGAGAATTCTGCTGAACACTGCGGAACTTGGAAGATATGTATCTGAAATAATTAAAGAGATCAGAATGAGTACATAAATTTTAATTATTTTCCAATTTATTCAAAAATATTAATTTTCCTATAACATGAGATTTGGCACATTGGTTTTGGATGATAAATGTTTTCACCAAAATATCATGCACTGATTTTGAAATTATCAAACTTGAAAGACAACATTTTTTTAAAAAATTCTTTTTATTTAGCGTTAACGCCCAAACAATAATATGTTTGAATCTTTAGAAGCAAAATTTAAATAAATCATTTTTTGACCTGATTTAAAAATTTGTATTAATGATAAATACTTAAATAAGCAAGAAGCTAAGCGATACAAAGTCAGTACAGCTATGACTGACTGCAAATAGGAAGCTATGTAAAACAACCCTGCTAGAATTTACCTGTTTAAAATAACAAATAGATCCAATATAGCCAACTTAAAAAAAATTACATACAATTTAATAAATTACCTATCAATTAATAACCAATGCAAATCAAATTAATTAAGTATTACCGTAGTTTCTCACGAGTGACTATATAAAAACTGTTTCCCTCTGTGTATCACTACAGGGGAGTTAAACTTTAAAAACAAGGCACATGCATTAGTTTAAATATTTATATAATACTTACTTAATGAGTTTTAATGTGTCTTTGTACATGGTATATGGAGCTTTCTCATTAACTCTTTCATTTTCCATAGTGTTCCCAGTAAGAAGAAAGAATAAAACAGCTTCAAGATATTGCATACATTGAGCCGTATTGTCAGTTTCACGGTCAGCCATATGCTTCATTCTCTTCGCCTCAGACAGGTATTGGTCCCTGGAAAATAGCACATCACTTGGCCAATTATGCAAGTGCCAACTCTCATTACAAATCTTTCATACATATATATTTGAAATTCTAACAATGGGCCTACTTATCTTGATAATAGCTTTTTTGATATTTTAATCTATATGGGAATGTCAGTTTTGCTTCTTTAAATGAAAAAAATAGTTTTATTGTTGACATGAATTTTAATAGTTGATTAAAAAGAATAATGCTAATTAAAACTGCAATTTTTAAATTTGTGTTAAAAGAGCAAGAATTTAGAATTGTTTAAATTTTACAAAATATATAAATTGGATCTGATAAAGTTTTTGTTAGTCACCTGGGGGATAAATTTAACCTACCAACAAATCCAGCCAACTAGAATATTCCATTCTATAATACTTTTATAACCTGATGCTTACAACTTATTCAACAGTTAAAAAACATTTTAACATATAGGCACTAGCAAGGTTATGATTGGTCAAAAGCCGATTGAAAACACTCCATAATTACTGAAAACTGAACTATAAAGGAAAATGCAGAATAAAACGTTATTTGGAAATAACAGGTATTTTAAAATTTATGATTATCGAGTTTGTGTTAGTGGTTTGTTTAAGTCACCAGAGAGGGGGGGAGGGGGAGGGAGGGAGGGAGGGAGGGAGAGAGAGAGAGAGAGAGAGAGAGAGAGAGAGAGAGAGAGAGAGAGAGAGAGAGAGAGAGAGAGAGAGAATTGGGACATAACACACTAATGCGGATTATCACCACTACTCATCATGCTGATAAAATGGAGCATGCCTTTTATGATGACTATCATCATATGCTCCACATAAGAGTCCTCCGCATTATCAATATTTCTTTGAGAATGCAGAGATAATAAACCTAGTAGAGAAAGATCAAACAATAAAAGAAGCACCCAGGCTTGAAAGGATTCAGAAACATGGGAGAAGGAGCATCCAGTTCTTGCCACTAGGACAACCAGGTAGAATAGATGACCCACTGAGAAGAGTGCAGGAATACGATGGTACTTGTGATCACTAGCTCAGGGCAAGTCACCAAAGGAAGCAAGGCTATGGGAGCTGAAGAAGCTTCAAGAGAGGCCAAATGTAAAGAGGGAGACCAAGGAAATTACCACTTAAAAATAATACATAAACTTAAGACCATTTATGTACTGCACTTCCTAAAGGAGTTGGGGCTGGAGAGGCTTCTAGACAGGAATTTTTCATCTAGAAAAAGCAGAGGGGCACAATAGAGGTTGCAATGTATTTCACACATCGCTACTACTACTAACAAGTGCTATCTCATTACCTAACATCTGTTTCTCCCCCTCCCCCCACCCAAATTTTATTAAAGGTTTTATTTAAACAGTAATCATAGGAAAATGAAAGCGTTCTTTAAAAACTTTTATTATACTTACTTGTCTGTATCTGAAAGTTCTGCTTCGTCCCTTTCAAAATAGGAATAGTACACCCTTTGGGGCTGAACTACCCCTTCCCGTTCATGATTTGTGTGTGGCAGTGTGGGTGGGCCTTCACTCTGAAATACAATAAAACATTTCCTTTTATTATTATATAATACAATATTAGAAATTCGACAAAATTTTAACCCTTTCATTCATTATTTTTAAATACGTATTAGCATTTAAAAATTTCTTCCACAATTCTAAGAACATGTTTTTATTAACTACATGTTTTTTGTGTCAAGTTATAACACAAGCTCTCAATATAAATTATGTAAAAACTGGTAAACATTTCTGTAGTTTGAAACAGGCAATAACGACAGAGAGGTGTTTTGCCTTTAAAAAATAAGGAAAAAATGTAGTTTGTAACAATTATTGAAGGTTTATTAAATTTCACCTGTATTTTTCAATGGCGGCATACGATTTTTTGGTAATTAACAAAAGCAACACATGTAAGTAAACTTTAAAACGCTAAACATTATTATGTCTACAATTCTACTTTTATGTTTGGTAATTACAAAATATATATGTAGGATGCTTTTTTGGAATACGCCCTCTAGTTCGGATCCTTTGGTTCGGACTTCAGATGGTTCAGACGGCCACCTGTTTATGAGTCATGCACTCGCCACGCTGCTTTGTCTAGAGCCAGCGTAAACAAACAAGTCATAACCTGCTTAGTCTAGTCTGGCGCTGTAGATTTAGTTCCTTTAGTTGTCTATTAAGTATCGCTAGTTTTTGCTACTGTGCGGACGTGCATTTGACGTTATTGTGTAAAGCTTTTACCCTTCAGTACTTAGTAATATACAGTATATATTTTCATTGTAAGAGTACAGATAAAATTTTATTCAGTAGTGTTTTGTATAGTTTCTTTACAATGAGTGTTAAACGGAAACATAATTTCATGTCTATGGAACAAAGGTTAAATGCTCTAGAACGGTTAGACAAAGATGATACTGTGGCGATTGTTGCTAACAATCTTATTGTGGGTAAAAGTACAGTGCATGATTGGCGCAAAAACAGAAAAGCCATAGAAAAACTTGTGCCACAGATTTCTGTACACAAGTTGAAGGTGTACATAAAGCACTAAAAACTCGTTACACTCAAAAAACCCAAAAATGAATTAGAGGACGACACTTTGTGGTTGTGGTTCGCACAAGAACATAGAAGAAGTACACCAATAAGTGGAACAATCTTGAAAGAAAAAGCAGTCATCCTGCATTCTAAACTTCAAGAAGGTGGACAGTTTGTAGCCAGCGATGGATTGCTCTTACGATGGAAAACAAGAAATGGAGTACATTTCCTTGGAGTTTGTGGAGGAAAACTTTCAGCAAATCTCACAGCAGCAAAGGAATTTTCAGAAAAATTTCAACAAATCATTGCTGACGAGGATCTTAGTCCAGAATAAGTCTATAACATCGTAAACTTTAAAATTTTACCAAAGAAAACATTCGTCACAGCACAAGAAACTTCTTCTCTAGTCTTCAAAGAGAGTAAAGAGAGAATTACCATAGCTTTGTGTTCAAATGCGTCAGGGACAGATAAGATCCCATGTTTTGTCATTGGAAAATCGCCAAAGCCAAGGGCAATCAAGAATACGAACATGGCTACTCTTCCTGTGTACTACCGGTCCCAGAAATCAGGTGTGGATGAACTCACACTTGTTTTGAGAATGGTTCATTTGAGTTTATTCAGAATGTAAAAAAAAAAAAAAAAAAAAAAAAACTTGTCTGACTTGAAATTTCCTGCCAAAGCTCTTCTCCTCCTCGACAATGCACCAGCCCACGAGGGAGATCTTCAATTTGAAGGTGAGAGTGACATAAAACTATTGTTTCTGCCACCCAATGTCACTAGTCTTCAGCAGCCAATGGAACAGGGTATAATAGAATGATTTAAGAGGAAGTACCGCCAAAAGCTACTTTTGTCAGTCCTTTCTAAACTGGAAGATGACGACACTGATCTTGTAAAAGCTCTAAAATCAGTGAATATGAAAGATGATGTTTACATGTCTGCAAAGGCATATGATGAGATCCCACCATCAACAATTCAGAAATCCTGGAAGAAAGTGTGGCTAAACATTCTAAACATTGTATCCAGTAAAGAAGACCCTCCTACAAATCCTAATCTTCTCGACACCGACCTTGATGATAACATGGCACTGCTAAAAACCTATGATAACTAACTTGTTATGAAAACCTGGTTGAAGACTATGATGTTGAATGGATAAATGCCGAGAAAGAAGTGGAAAATGAAATTTTGAATAACGACGAAATCGCTCAATGTGTCATTTGACAAGAAAATTAAAAACAAGATGATGACGACAATGATACTGAGGAAAGTACAGAAGACAAAATGAGTCACTCAGAGGGAAAAGCAAGCTCTTCAACTGGCACGCACCTATACTGAGTAACAAAACGAATCTTTGGCCGCCTTGTCAGGTTCATAAAGAAATGACGGGACTTTGCACACACAAAATCTATTGAACAAAAAAAGCAGGAAAAATTCACAGACTTCTTTTAAGTGTTTCTCTGTTGTAGGTTATAATCGCTAGGATTTTTATTCTTTAGTGTAATTTAGTCAGCTGTTTTTTTTTATATATGGTGTGTAAATTTAAAGATGTGAAAGTGTTTATAACAGTTAGTTGTGTGATTTTCTATCCTGTATTGCCATTTCGAGAAGACGTCAGAAAACTAGTTTTAGTACTGAAAGTACCAAATGTATATACTTAGAGTCTAGTTTTATTCTTGTACAGTAAACATGTGTAATAATGCAGCTTAAACAGGATTTTACTAATTTTTTCACAAAAACTGCAATTATTCAACATATTTAGACATTTTCACTTTTACTTCTAATGGTTCGAACTTTTTTTAGTTTGGACAGGGGTTCAGTCCCGAGGTGTCCGAATGAGAGGGAGTCTACTGTATTTAAAAACGGAAGTGCTGGAAACGAAAGACTGTCAAAAACGAATAATTTGGTTGGAGTTATATTTAAAAAATTCAAAAAGTTACATTACTGACACAAAACCATTTTTTATTAGAGCAAACTATCCAGAAAGATTAAAGTAAATAAAAAAATGTGTAAAAAATATAATATTTAAATAATATTTCTCATTTAACACTTACAAGTACACATCGGTCGATTTGACCGATGGGCATTTTCGTGTTGTAATATTGGCTGAACTGGTTGGTATTTCCGTGTGTCGCTCACAGTACCTTCTTCCACTCCCCACCCTTATCACTACGCAGAATATCGATTAGTTTCGCTTGGGCGCTTGACGTGTATGGATGTTTTGTTGTTTTGTCAGTCGGTCAGAAATACCTTGTGTGTTCTTTACTGTAATTTTGCTGTCGGTCAAGTTGACCGTATGTGTTCCAATACGTTGGGTTACATATGTGTATATTAGTTAGTTTTTGTAAATATCTGTACAGTTTCTGTGTTATAAACGTCTGACAATCTGTACATAGTTAGAGACCTTTTTATCTAGATTTTTAATAGTTTTTCATATAAAATGAACCGACCCAGTACCAGTAAATCTTACAAAGTGAACGATCCTAGTTTTGAAGATAGAGTACGCATGATGTTGGAATGTGACGGAGAAGTGGACGATCCTGATGCAGTGGACGATGACGATTCGGTAGTGGATGATTCAGACGCCGACCCTGATTATGTTATAAGTGGGGGTGAAGAAGAGTACAATAGTGAAAGTTCAGATGAAGAGACAATGCTACAAGACGATGATGGTGAGTCAACAGATATAATAAATGCGGTAGCTCTAAATGCTCCGCTGCCTGATTACTTCATTGAGAGAATGAGAAAAAATGAAATTGGTCCTCCAAATGCTTGGGAAAGTAGACAACCCCCTAGAAACGTAAGGACCCCTGCCCGAAATATTATAACAGGCGGGTTGCCTGGTATAACAGGTCCAGCTAGAACTTTAGGAGAGAGATCTAGTAAAACGGACGTTTGGCAACTGTTTTTTGACATAGACATTATTTCGAAAATAGTTGCTAATACTAACGCAAAGTTAGCATCTGTTCGTGAAACAATTCCACCTGGCCGAAGTAAGTCAAATTATAAAGACACCACTTTTGAAGAGGTAAATGCGCTGATTGGTTTGTTTCTTTTATCGTCAATTCTCAAGTCAAACGATGAAAACATGGAATCCCTTTTCTCAAAAGACGAGTACAGTCGACCAGTGTTCCGGGCTACTATGTCCTTGAATCGTTACAAGGCCTTAGTTGCCTCTCTTAGATTTGATGATACTCAAACAAGACTGCAGAGAAAAGCAAATAACAAAGCAGCAGCTATCTCGGAGATTTTCGATAAAGTCCTCAGCAACAGTCAGGCTGTTTATCGGCATTCGTCACCATCGATGAGATGCTGATTCCCTTCCGAGGACGATGCAGCTTCCGAGTATATAGCCGAAGAAGCCCAAAAAGTACGGCATAAAGGTCATGTGTTTGGCCGATGCTAAAACTTCATACTTATGCAATGCATACATTTACTGGGGAAAAGGAAGTGACGGAGTTGGCTTAACGGAAAATGAACAGACACTTAGCATTCCGACACAGTCAGTCATTCGTCTGTGTAAGAATATTGAAGGAACTAACAGAAACGTTACGGCCGACAATTGGTTCTCGTCGATGGAAACCGTTGAACTACTCGCTAAAAGGAAACTCACGTACGTCGGGACGTTGAAGAAGGACAAACGTTGCATTCCAAATGATTTTCTGCCTAATAATCAAAGACCAGTAGTATCTACACTGTATGGTTTTCAGAAGCATGTGACGCTTCTGTCCTATGTACCAAAAAAGAACAGAGCTGTTTGTCTTCTATCGAGTATGCACAATTCAGTCGACACAAACCAAGAAAAGAAAAAACCAGAAATAATATGTTTTTATAACAGTACGAAAGCCGGTGTTGATTTGATAGATATGAAGTGCGCCGTTTACTCGTCTGGGAGAAAAACTCGCCGTTGGCCGCTAGCAGTATTTTATAGACTTGTAAACATTGCTAGTGTCAACTCCTACATTGTGTATATGTGCTACACGAGATCTACAAAGACAACTCGTTTTAGTTACATCAAGAGCCTCGCCTCGGAGCTGATTTCTCCCCATCTTCGCAAGAGGATAACAGAAGTAGTAAATCTACCAAGGGAGTTGAAGGAAGAGATAAACAAGATCCTGGGAATCACTGCCGCCCCCCAATTGCAATGTGTGCCTGATGATAGACTACCAAAAAGAAAAACTTGTGAAAAGTGCCCCCCAGGATCTGACCGAAAAACGCAGCACAGATGTATCAAGTGCAGTCTTGCCATATGTGGGCAATGCCAAAAAAAGGTGTGTATAGACTGCGCCCAAGAATGTATGTAAGACTTTGATAAAACATGTAATTTTTCTAATTTAAACTTTTTTTATGGCAGTTTATGTATTTATAGTCCTGTCTAATAAACTTAACTTTATACTTAAATGCGCTTTTTATTTATGTTTCCCTTAGAAAGCTTTTAAATAACATAAATGGGCGAAAACCACAAAAAAAACCTTAAACGGTCAAAATGACCGCATGTGTTCTTTTGTGTTATAATAGACATGTGTACTTGTAAGTGTTAATTTCTGTTTGTTAAAAATCAAAATTGTTTAATACTATAACCATGGTTTCAATACAGTGATTGTTACAAATTATTAACAATATATTTACACACAATAAAAATCAAAACAACAAATGTCATTTAGACTTTCAGCTAACTCTGTCATTTTCTAATCGCTTTCCCTTTTTTCAGTTTAAAAAACAAATCTTCAAATGTTTCTAAACGAGATATTACCACTAAAGAAGCATACATACCGTCTCAGTCAGAGACCTTTGTCATTGGAAAGGTTAAGCTAAATAAATCACCATTAACTCAATTGATGTTCATCAATACAAAGTTAACAATTGATAAAATATTAAATAAAATAAAATAGGATTGTTATAAACCTATTTTAGCAATAACTATAACTTTTTAAAACACTATTTCTAGGATTATGCAAAATTAATGAAGATAAATTATTTTTATTTTGACTATGAAAAAATAAATAATAAGTCAAATTTTTTTTGAGGCTAAGATAAAAAAAAAGTAATAAAGAAGTATTTTTTTATCACAGCCTCAAAAAAAATATTTGACTTATTATTTATTTCATTAGATATAAAATACATTTATTTAATAAATAAAATGGATGTTCATTTGTATTATTTAAACAACTGGACTTGTTCAACAAACGAAAGAAAACTCAATTTTCTACAATTAACACATTATTTCATGAAGATAACATTTCAATAAGTCACTATCATCAGATCTTACGTGTACACAAGCCTTCTTGATACAAGACCAAGAATGATGACTTAGTCATTGAAACTTCATCTTAATCCAATAAAATGTTTATTGTGGGAATATTGTGTTATCTTTCACGTATTGAAGTTTCCACAAGTGTTGTTAATTTCAAGTGAACAGACTTGTTATTTGTTTTTGAAAGAAATGGAAAAGTATCATTGAAATAAAGTATAAACTTGTATATAATTACTCACCCTGGAGTGCTTAGCATCTAATTTCCTACGTTTAACTTTTTGGTTATGCCGTTCTCTACTGTCTCTCGATGAACTGGAACTACAACTAGTCCGCCTTTCTCGAGTATGTTCCTTTTCTCGCTTTGGTAAGCTAACACTGGAAAATATAGTGTTCAATGTTAGAATGTTTTTTTTTTTATTTGTAGTAACTTGGAATGCCAAGTTAGTTTGTTCAACATATTCATTACATACAAAATGATGGAAAATAATCAAACTAGATGTAAAAAATATTCATACTTAATAAATTGTGAAACGGATTTAAAAAAAAAAAATGGATAAATTATTTCTTCTTCGTCAGCACTAATTTTCACTTTATGTACAAGGGTAAGAACGATTGGTCCAAGATAAAGAGCAAAGCAGTTTCAAGGTCCAGCACTCTCTACAAGTCCCCTACAACATCGCTAGTGTGTTTTAAGTCTCTGCATGAATTAGCTGTTCCTGAAGTATGACTGTAATTTGATTATGAATGTAAAAAATTTGTCCTGAAATTCATTGATAATTTGTGGAAGTGTAAGGGGAAGGAGTTATGAATCAGAGAAATGGGTGTATGGAGTAGGCGGTTTAATGAAGGATATATGATATTCCTGATTATTCATAATCTGAATGAACAACTATCTATCAGCGAAGATTTGACAATATCGATAAGTATATTCTGGAAAAAGGCATTTTGATATTGATGAACTGTATGAAGCTTTTCATTAAATATCACGATCTGAATTCTAGAATAAGAAGATTTATATTAACAATACATAAGAGGACACACAAGAAAAAGTGCTGCTCTGTCATAGCACACAAAGGATCAACCAACTTTTAAAAATGTTGTAATTTATATTCCCTGTAGATATTTTGTTCATTTTGTTCATATCATAGAGTGTTCTATGATCTGTAACAAAACGATTTTTACTTAAAAAATTTTAATTTGGTGTTAGTAACATGATTAATACTTTTAAAATTTACATATAGTTTGTAACTGTTTTTTTTAGTGACATTTTAATTTTTTTCCCCTTCAATTATAATTCCCAAATTGTATTGAATAGTAATGATTATTATTACACACTATATTTAATATAATTATTAAAATGTAACATATAACCAACTTATTCATCTTTGATAATATCAAATGCAAATTTCCTAATTGGTGGAATTTGTATCGGCAGTAGATATTTCAAAAACCAACTACGGGTAGATTATTTGGTTCTTGTACTCACAGATGAGCAATGTCAGCCAGGAAAGTGACAATGCCATGCAGAGACTGTGTAGCATCAGATTCCCCTATGCCATCAATCAGACCAGCTTTATAGGCCACCCATTTTTCATGACTGCTTATTCTAGGATTATTCCATCTTCCTTTCGTTTTGAAAGATGAGCACAATACAAGAACCTATTGTGGCTTAGATGTAATCTGAATTATATTCTAAGCTTAAAAATATACAATTGAAAATAGTAAATATTCACAATATTAAACACGGAGTTACCCAATTCAGAATTTATTATAAAACAGGTAAACAGATAAAATTGAATTTTATAAAACTACAAAACAGTTACAAACAAAAAGTAGACTTTTCACATTAAAAAAAAAAAGTTAAATACTAAGATATAATTCAAAATAGTTTAATAAATGTGTTAACCTAGTAAACCCAAGCTATTTTGGTTAATGTGCAATCCTGTGAGGGGGGGGGGAGTCCACATTCATATTTTTTTCAAAACACATTTTTCACAATAAAACTTAAGTTATAATATTAATTATTAACCTAAAGAAACATAATTTGTGTTGACATTGAAATTATTTATCTTAAAAAAATATTAATATTTTTTTAACCTTAACCTTGGTCTTTTAACATTATGCTAATCAGTGTCTTCTTCTTGGATTTTACATGAACCACAAACATTACTCTTTACCGAATGCTTACCCTATCACATATTTTTTCATTTGACCCATACAATTATAGTTTTACATAATTTGTTTGATTTCTCTTTTTTAATTTGGTTTAACGACAACAGACATGACACCTTCCTTTTCCAAACACAAAAAGTTGTTTTTCTACCTCTACCTGTTTTACATTTTTACCTAAAATGTTCTCTATCAATATGTTTTTGAAGATCACATACATTTTTGTCTCGCTCTAAGTCCAATACTAACATAATCTCAATAAAACCACAACAAACATTTATTTCCCACCTATTTCAAACAGCTGAGAGCCAGCAGTTCTACCAACCTTGCAATATGAATTATGTAGATACAAATAATACAAAAAAAAATTAAGATATAAAATTGTTAAATTACTCAAAAGGCTGTCACAAAACAACAACATAGAACCAGGTGGAGGAGGGGACTAGAAAATTCCCACCTTAAATATTACTGACACAATTTTTTTTTCTTCAGATTTTGATTGGAAAAACTTATTTGTGAACTTAAGTGTGAACATTTTTTGAACCTCCTTCCCCTTAGGTTTGCTAGGTTAAGAAGTTCAATATCGTTTTTAAAATAATTTATGTACCTAACTTGTAACTGCAAAATAATATTTATTATCTGTAAATTTACTATATTTAAAATTATATCAAAGCTAAATTACTTACCTAGGTAGAGCAGTAGCCTCCGTTTCCACAGGTGTGTGAGGTGGACTCTGCCACTTGTGATGGTGCTCTACAGGTGTAGCAGAAGGTACAACAACAGGGGGTGTTTGTGTAACAGAAGGAGTTTGAGACGGTGTAGTCTTTCTCTTCTTCTTTTCACTTCTTATTTTATGTTTTTCAGACCTACGCTCTTTCTTTTCTTCTTGCCTTGTGTCGGATAATTCAGTCCTTGTTCTAACTTCTTCTGAACGTCTTTTACTTGGTATATGGCTTAACCGAGATAAGTCTATTCGACAAATTAATGACAAAGGAAATGGTTCTGGTTTAGACTTAGGAGTAGGGGCGGGAGCAAGTTCTCTAATAGGACTCGGGGGTGGAAGGGATGGTATCCTTTCCACTGGAGGTGGAGGAGCTGGAGAAGGAGATCTCACTCTTACCGGAGACACTGACGTCCTCTCACTATCACATTCTACCACTAAAACACCAGGAGTACCTTTTCCACCTTTACCACCACACTTTCCCCCACCTTTACCCCCCTTACCACCTTTCCCACCTTTCCCGCCTTTCCCACCTTTACCTCCCTTTCCACCTCCTTCAAAATCTCTTTTCAAACCCATTGAAAACAATTTTCTGAGAGTATCACTTTTCTTTTTGTCCTGAACTGCATTGCCTTCCAGATCTAATTTTGGTGGACTTTCCGTTTTCTTGTCTTCAATTTCGCTTTCAGGACTCATACTTATAGGAACTCTTTTCCCTGCTGGTGGCGCAGGAGGTAATCTTGCTACAGGCTTCACAGGAGATGACACAACTGGTTCTGCTTCCACGTCAGAACTATCAGAACTAACTGTAACTCTACTACTTATTCTTCTTGGTCGTTTCTCTTCCCATGAAGAATCTCTCGTTTTTATTTCAGTTGAACTTCCTTTAACTTGTCTCCTTTTTAAAGACAAACTCCAAGCTTCATTATCAGAATCGCTCGTACTCGGAGCACGTTTTGAACTTTTCTTTTTCTCACGAATTTCATCTTCTGACTCTGATGGTGTAGTTGGAGGTTTAATGACTCGTTTTCTACCTCGTTTTTTCATTACTTTGTCAGGAACAGGTTCAGGTTTAGGCTTTGTAGCAGGAGATTTAGTTTCTCTTCTGGGTTTCTCTTCTTTTATTCTTTCTTCTCTCGGTGGACTAGGAGGTGTTCTCGGGGGCCTGCCTCTCCGAACTGTACCACCAGCAAAACCAAAAGTCTGAGGTGATCTTACCGGTAATGCAGGTTTATCCGAGTCACTATCCGAATGGATTGGTGGTGGTGAAGGTGGTGTGAAAGGCGCCCTGCGAGGTCGAGGTGGAGTCCTTGGTCCACGAACGACTTCATCCTCACTATCACTAGGCACAATAGGATTTGATTTAGTTGGCTTACGAGACCGGCGAGGTCGGCCAGGTTTTCGACGTGCTGTAGTCGCAGGCTTTTGTTTACTCTCAGCATCAGAGTCCGACAAACTTGATAATAAAGGCTGAGGCTTGTTGGCCAGTGCTTCTTCTACCACACTTTCCAACTCTGAGTCTTCTTCCAACTTGGACTTGCCTGATGACATCTCCTGGAATAATGGACAAAATTAAGGAAATTTAGTAAATCATGAATATTTATTGAACTAATTTTTCAGTAAAACATTAATTGGCAATGAAGAGCAAATAATTTTGTATTTAAATTTTATTGGAAATTTTATTATACGAGTAAGAACATAACTTCTTAGAAAATCGTCATTCTTCCTCGTATATTACAGTGCTCAAGATAAACAACTGTTAAACGAATTAATTTATGCTGTATTTTATAAATCTCATATAGTCTACAAAAAATAGATAAAACAGTATTTTTATAAGTTTTGAATTTTAAATAGATAGGGTCTGGTATGTCACAACTAAGAATCATTTGACGTATTACCTTAACAAATTATATAAATGAAAGAATTATGGCATATAGCTACTGTTTTTCTTGTTATTACACTTAATGATACTAGAAATGGTACAAACACAGAACCTTTTGTAGATTAAGGTTGAAGGGGGAAAAAAAGGGGAAAAAAAAAAGCAAATCTACAAAATTAACAGATCTGTAATTTAATACGACTTTCATTAAATGAAGTTAAAATACAAATAAATTTAATACCGTTAAAGGCTAAAAATTTACCGGAGTCTGTTTCTTGTCAGATTGACAAGACGGAGGTATTGCGGGCAAGAAACTTCCCAGATTCCACCGAGGAGGTTGAACAGGTTCTTCAACAGGAGGTGGTGCTGCAGTCGGAGGCATTGTTGGTTCCACGGTAGGAGGTGGTGTCTCACTACTAGAATCACTTTCACTACCGGAGTCTGAACCACTATCTTCACCTTCTTCCTCGCTTGAGGATGAAACATTCGCTGGAGACATTGGCTCAACAGGCTCAGGCAGACGTGGTGACAGTAATACACTTATAGTTGGAGACAGGCTGTAATACAAACAAATTAATTATATAACTTTTGAGAAGCAATATTTTATTAGGCATAAATAAAGTGTAAATAATTTTATCCTTTTTCTTGGTATAGATAATTTTTGTGCTATCATAGAGGAAACTCAATTTACGGTAATATTTTCATAGAAATATCGATTTTGGATTCAACTGAGATGAAACAAAGTTGCCTATTCGTAAAAATATCTAGACTATTTGTTATGCGGTTTCGTAAAATTTGTTTATTTGAGGAGGCACTATCAAATTTTAAATGACAATCCCTATTGAGTGATATTTATTATAAAAAGGAATAAAAAGTAAATAAATAATGCATAAACCAAAGATTGCTTTATTGCCCATAGAGGAATTTAGTCGACAGAAATTAAAAAAATTCTCCTGTTTAAAGGTAAAAAACCTGTGTAACCACCCCCTTAAAAAAGAAAGAGAAAAAAAAGCATAAAACTAAGCTCTCGAATATCGAAAAACATTGTTGTCGGAGTTGATCATGAGACACTTGATAGGAAAGATGGAAGAGAGGGAAATGTGTAGACTCAGTAAGGGTACTTTAGGATTGTCATACAAGTACTCACTACAATAGCACCTGAGATGAATAGACATATAAAGATATGTTCACTAATTTTGTAATTAACCTTGAAAATAATTTGATTATTACAAAGGAAGCAACTAAATTACGGAATAATTATTAACAATGTTATCTCTTGTCAGAAAAACCCTGGGTTAGGGGACTGCAATGAAATAAGCATTTTGGAGAGAGCTATAGGGACTCAAATTAATTTTAAAAACATATAACGTAAAGCAACTCTTTGGATAGGTTATTTAAACAATACTGCAAAACCCAATAATTAGTGAGTGATGAGATAATGTCAACTTCACATAATAAGCAACCATTTTGAATAAAGTCAACAAAATTGGGCTTGCAGTACCATTTACCATGTTAAATGAGCTTTTAAATATTGCAGGTTATTTTCCAGGTATTAATTTGAGTTTCACAACCAAACCACAATTTTATCAAACAATTATTTCTCTGTTGTCCCCAAGCCTCGACTAAGTTTTTTTACAATGATTATATTGTTAACGAATATCTTTAATATAACTACTTCATTTCCAATCAAACTCTTTTCAGACTAAAATAAAAACAAAGCATTACTTTAAATTTCAATCTTCTGCCATTTTAGTTAAATGTAACATATCAATTTCCTTTTTGTGTGGTTTTTCTCTCTACTTGTTTTTAGTCAATTTAAAAGAATGCATTACTAGATAGGGGTTACTTATCTTCAATTTTTGAATAGGAGAGTAGAGTACGGCAAAAGTTAGTTTTCTTGCTGCAATAAAGTTTACCACAATTTTTACTTCTATTCACCTGTTCAAAATTATAGTAAGAGGGAGCACCTGGTGTAGTGTCAATTATTAGCATTAACCAAAAGAATCAGAAATGAAATTTATTAAATCTAACATGGAAAACATTAAAAAATCAAGAATTACAATAACTACTAAAAAAGCCAAATATTGATATGGCTGTTAATAATAGAAAATAGATGAGTCATTTGATGGAAACCTGATGGGATGGTAAATAATATTTAGAAAGAGAAACCAAGAGTTAAAAGACCTTGTCTTTGTCGGTGGGAACAAATTGAGAAAGTTTTAGCAACAATGGAAAATCAGAGTGTGTGCAGTGGACTGAAGAGAATGGAGGAAAATTGTTGCTGAAGCTATAAATCAACTAGAAATTTGATGGCCATCGAAGTAAATCGACTTTTAAGAGAGCCCAAATCCACATGGATAAAAGAGAATATTAAGTCAAAATAACAATTTAAAATCTATGTTTTCAACAACTTTGCAAAAGTTATATTTTTTATAATTAACAGTGTTGATTTCAACCAAGTTTTGATGAAATTTAAAAATAAATGTCCTCTCAACTAGTAAGACTGTGGTAATCACAAAGTATTCTTCATATCATCAGTCCTATTAGCTCTCTCTTGACTAACCCTTGTTCTTTTCTGACCCCCCACACTATTAAGGATGTCTATTTTATCTTCTTTTTCTTTTTTCTAGGTGATGGATGACACAACTAGATATTTCACCATTAAACTACACACATATATTGTAGGAAACTGTATTGAAAAATATTAAAATTTAAGTTAATTGATTTAACTTAACCCACTGATTTAACTTTGTCAGGTAAATGTGAGAATTTTATATCAACCAATACAGTCATTCTGTTTAAAGGATTCTTACCACATTTTGTAATTGTATAATTTGAAATGTATTCAAAATGAGTGTACCCTTAATGAAAACATTTCATTACTACAGTTCATTGTATTGGTACAGAAAGAAAACAAACTCTCCTAGACTTGAAGCCTAGGAGGCAATGAGATAGTAAACACGCCCCTCCTCTTGTAACAATACCACTGTTATCACCCTGCAGCAGTTTTCATTAAAAACTTAGCAAGTTTATTTTTTTTCTTGGTACTCAGACCTATCATGTGATCTGTTATTGTAATTTGACTGTAATCATAAAAAAAAATTTAACAAAAGTACAAATTTCAACTTGTAAAATTCTCCAACTTTTGCAGATTTTCCAACTAAATGTTAAAAATTGCTCCAATGGTTTATTTTGACAATTGATAAAGGTAACTGAATAAAATGTAAAAACAGGAATATTAGTGAAGATTAAACAATCCAGAATAATATGGTTGGGCACTTGTAAAGAATAGCAGAGGAGATAACCAAACAAAAAGACATTCTAGAGAAAGCTAAAAGTAAGAAGAATCAGAGAAAGACCGAATGAAAAGGTGGTTGGATAATCTGGAAGAAAACTACAAAAAGAGGTAGAGACAATAGCCGAGAGGTTTATAAGGAGGTCAAGGTCTATTATAGGCTGACCTGTATCCAATATGTCAATCAAAATTTAAGGCTATTTTTTTAAGCGGGGAAAAACGAAGAAAATGATTTTTGAATACATTTTTTTTAAACTTACAGACCCATTTCTTATAAATTATTAGAATTATAGAGTAATTAAATACGAAATAACCTAAAAAATTCCTTTTTATTCAAGTTACCAATATTGAAATAATTCGACAATTATATGTGAATTTCCCTGACATTTTACATAATAATTATCGGCTCTTTATTTGATATTCTACAGAACTATCTGACAATACCCGAGAAATCCTAACTGGATCTATATCTATCTTCATGTAGTCTTGAGTTACATCACTCTGTCATCTTTCATTTTGAGTGATCTTGTGCTACTCCCTCATAATGTACCCTTTTTTTTGTTTTTTAAAAGTGAAAAACTTTTTGGTCATCACCTTATAAAAAATAACATAAAATAAAGAACCCAAGTCCTCGAGTACACTAATAGCGTCGAGGTCAGAAGAGAATTAGAATTGGTTAAGAAAGACCTGACAAGAAAGATCTAACCCAAGACTACATGAAAAAGGTGTAGATCAAGCTAGTGACGTCGGAATTGCCATACTAATAAGCCTCAGAGTACTGAGGTATACTGTATCTAGTAAAATACAAAAAGTTAATACTACATATAACTTCTTGTCTTTTCTTTAAAAAGTATTGTTTGCATTTAACAAATATTTTAACTATTATACTTATACTTACATTGGTTTTTCAATGTGGCTAGATAAAGCTAATGTAGAACTATGAGGATGAGGTAACTGCTGAGGTGGAAGGGCTGAAGTAATTGGAGAGACAACAGGAGTGACTATATTGTCAGGCAGCTGTGACATTTGCATAAGTCTTGGCGGAGGGTTATGCTTATGCTGCAACAATAATAATTTATCAGACATGTGAAAAATTTAACAAAATATTTACTAGTAATTAATTCTATATTAATTTTCTATAAAAGTTTAATAAAATGAAACTTTCTATAAAAACAACAGATTATCAAATACAAAGCTTGGCTAATAGAGTGAGTTTCTTTAAAAACTAGGCTGAAACAATGTTTCTTAAAATAAAGTGCAAGCAGCCAGAGTACACAATACATTAGACATTACAGTTTCTTACATCGATTTTATAATATCACTACTCTGCGACAAGATATTCAATGTCAATAACAGTGAAGCAACAAAAACTAGAACTGAAATAAAAAACTTCATTAGCTGTTGGAAAATTATGTTGTACAAAACTGGTTGTTAAAGAAACTAAGTTTGTCTCTCTAGGTTACCTAACCTGTGGTTTTGAGGCTAGATTACCTAATCAATAACAAATTCAGTTCCCTTATCGACCAATTTTCTACAGAATAACATGTGTTTCTTGATATAACAGATTTGGTTTGTTCTAGAGTTTTACTGATTGTTATTGGGATACCGTTGACTTCAGAGTGAATTTTGAAAATATGGCATCATCACAACTTGCACCTTAGTCTTAAAACGGGCTAAGACGCAAGTTATTTTTTTATATTTTCTAAAACGTTCACCAACAAACAAAATTCCAGTCAATCAGTTGTGTAATTCCTGAGTAATAGAATTGAGTTGACACCAAGAAAGCTCCATTTCAATTAGACAAAATCACTTGCTCCACTGTTTCCAAACCTTGGCCTCACACAACTTGCGTCTTAGTCTGTTTTAGTTCGCCAACATACGAAATTTCATCCACATCAGTTGTGTAATTGCTGACTATTAGAACTGAGTTGACACCAAGTAAGCTCCATTTCAATTAGACAAAGTCACTTGCTCCACTGTTTGCAAACCTTGACCTCACACAACTTGCGTCTTAGTCTGTTTTAGTTCGCCAACATACAAAATTTCATCCACATCAGTTGTGTAATTGCTGACTAATAGGATTGAGTTGACGCCAAGTAAGCTCCATTTCAATTAGACAAAGTCACTTGCTCCACTGTTTGCAAACCTTGACCTCACACAACTTGCGTCTTAGTCTGTTTTAGTTCGCCAACATACAAAATTTCATCCACATCAGTTGTGTAATTGCTGACTATTAGAACTGAGTTGACACCAAGAAAGCTCCATTTCAATTAGACAAGATCACTTGCTCCACTGTTTGCAAACCTTGACCTCACACAACTTGCGTCTTAGTCTGTTTTAGTTCGCCAACATACAAAATTTCATCCAAATCAGTTGTGTAATTGCTGACTAATAGAATTGAGTCGACACCAAGTAAACTCCATTTCAATTAGACAAAATCACTTGCTCCACTGTTTCCAAACCTTGGCCTACTGCATAAGTTGCTTAGCTACTCATGTTTTTAAAAGAGCAAAATCATAGGGAGTTGAGAGAAGTGGGAATTTATTTGTTTAAAAACCTCGGCCTTGGTAACAAAATATATATAGAGATAGAGAAAAATATTTTGTTGTTATTGTTTAAAGGTAAAAAACCTTTCGGTAATAACTGTCTTATATAAAAAAGAAAAGAAGAAAAGAGCTTAAAATAAAACCCTAGAATACTGGAATACAATGGAAAACCATGTAGATACAGCTAGATCCCCATAGGATTGCCAAACCCATAGTAAGCTGAGCTCTAACAAGACCTAATGATTAGATAAAAATATCAAACATAGATCATCAACTCCTCTATTATATTGCTCTAGACTTTCTTTGAGTTCTCAACTAAAGACAAACAACCAGGTTCTCATCAACTTCTTCTGTTAATATCTCAACCAATTAGAGCATTCAATCCAACTCTGATAAAAGAAATATTTTAAAGTATACATCTCCAACAAGGACTGAACTTTATTTTTATAAATAAATGAACTTACATTGTCATCGTCATCTTCACTGTCTTCTGATAAGGTTAGGTCGGTATAACTGTAACAAAGAAATAGAAAATAAGTTATTGTTGAACAAAATTAATGGCACTTGCTAATGTTATGTAATATTATCCAGATCATCTCTAATTTTTGTGGGAAAATTAACCGTACAAGTCCTCTCTATTGGTGAATTATCTGCTCATTCTGTTAATGGTTTCTAATTGATGGCCATTCAAATAATAATAAAAAGACAGTAGAAAATTTTAAGAGTATTATTTTAGAAAATATTTTATTTATTTGCATGATCGTAAAAATTCACTTTCTGTTCTGAATGCGAAGAATATATTTAAATTTTCTTTTGACTAGTCAAATTTATTCATAGGCTATGTATGATCCTGAACTGAAATTCTATAAAATATTTGATTTATTTTAACTCTAATATTGTTTTTTCCCTTTTTCACATATATATTATACAAAAAGTTATATATTTTTTATTTTTTATTATTAATGGAATTTTGTTTTGAAGCCTACTGTATATTCAATAAAGTAGTTTTGATAACGTGCCTCTATTTTTTTATTTACACCCCCTAATAAATAGGTAGACAAATTTTTATCAAATTTTGTATGCGAGTGTAGTACAGCCATATTTTCAAAGGATTTTCATATTATAAATATCTCAATATTGCGATTTCCTAAGCTCCTACTTTAAAACTGACTAGGCCTACTGAAGGTGAAGGCCTATTTGTTTGCTTTTAAACCTTTCATATATGATCAAAATTTGATATATATTACATATTTGTCCTGATTTTTTTAGAGAATCATACTTCTAATATGGCTTCCATGGTTTTAATTTTTCTTTTGAAGAGGTTATGCTAATTTTGTTTGTTTGTGAAAGGATCTGCAAGAAAATGGATCCAATTTATCAACACAATCAATTACAACAATGTAGCAGAGAGGCCCTACAAGCATAACAATTCATAGTTTACTAAATGCTCAGTTTGTCTTAATCCCAGAACTTCCTCAACAATCCAAGGTTATATTAGAAATAGACATATCATGTGTATACTCTGCTCTGTCGAAATGCTAACTTTCATTGATAATAATAGAATTTGCAATAAAAAACAGTTTCTTTAATGCCTGTGAAACTAATCATCACCCCCCCCCCTTCTTTAAGTTAGAATAAAAAATAACATTTTCCACATACAAAATAAATTCAGTAGTGGGAAAACATTACACTAACTTGGCTATTCTACCTATACATGAGAAGAAAACAAATAGTTCTTACTAGGATATCTTTATTATTTTGTAACCTAACAAAATCATCCCCCAATATTGAAAGACCTTCAACAGTCGATTGTAAAGAGTAAACAATCTAAAGTCGAAAACAGGTAGCAATTGTTATGATCATGTCTTACATTGGGATTGTTTAATGGCCTACTCAATCTAGGTTGAGGTCAATACAATTGGAGCAAATAAATGTCAGATTTGAAGCTGTATACAGTTTACGACATCAGATATCAAAAATTCCTAATATTTCGATTATAATCACCTAATAAAAACGTGGACACTAAAAGACTTAAATAAGTCGATATTTTGGTTGGATTTTGGATTTGTAGACTCAGCATTAAGAAATAGTAGTTTACAGTTTTAAATGGTGGCTAATTTTCAAATATATATTTTAAAAAAAGGTTTTTCAGACTGGCTCGTCTCACAATAGTTCATTTAATATGGCTATTCAATTAAGACTTGTATGTGTTCTATATGAACAAAATTAATACCGATATTTTAAAAAACTGAGAACTTTTGAACATTAAAAACTACATTTTATTATTTATTGAATATGATTTTATTAATACAGCTTTTATTGCACATTTTCTCCAACATTTTAGGTTATGTTTTAAAAGTTGTGTTATTATAAACAGGTTTGTTATAACGGTTTTGTTTAAAGAACAGCTTGATCAAGGTAACAAATTTATTTTATATAGTCTTAAAGAGCACAATGCACTAAATAATAAAATATAAAAAATATAGCGTTCGGGCACTCATAAATAGAAAATGTGCTAGTTCAAAAGTCGAGAAAGTGAGGTTAATTTATCACTTGCATGACAAACAATCTATTGACTATTTGAATATAAAATATAACCTGGCCTAAATTAACCTATTCGCGAAGGTATCTATCAAACGCGATTTCAGAACAAAATAGTTTGTCAATTTCATGAGTCTATTTAAATATCATAACTTGCATTAACCCGACTTATTCGCGGAATTTCGGAAAAACGAAAATGTAGATTGGTAATGAGAGATTAATGTAGAAAATGTAGATTAAACTTGTCAGTAATAATTACACCATTTTCCGATAATAATAATTCCTTACCTAGAGCCTAAATATACATTTTTGTACAACTTGGGAATATCCAAATACTATCTTTGTTGGAATGGTCGGCAAGCAAATACATACACACAAACAGTAAACGAAATCGCATAGCATCATATCAACAAATCAGCAGTTTTATTTGCAATTCCCCTACATTACAAGTTTGTTAACACATTGCTAAAAACATAAGCCTTGTGGCTGTGTTTCCTCACTCTAGCCTTCTTACCTGACTTCACTACAGTCTGCCAATGTCAAGGAAACTGTTCAATCCTTTCACTTCCTTGCAAGGACATTGACTATTTAGCAGTAGTTAAATACATATTTGAGAACAATTATATTTAGAGTATGTGCCGTAAATAGGCTACTATATCACAGATAAACTGCTGACCAAATTTCGACACAGAAAGTTTAGTTTTACTTAATATTAAACATTACATTATCGTGTTTACTTCTATAGAGCGGTTAACAATAAGTGAATTGAATAGGGTTAAACAGAAAAGAGGCAGGGGATAACAGAGATTGAAGGGTTAAATATGCAACAGGCCATGACGGTAACGGGAAGAGAGTTACCGTTTTTGTTGATATTCTCATGTTATATGAAAAGCAAAAACACCTGGGAGAAGAGGGGATATAATCCAAGAGCCCATTAAGCTGCGCGCGCAACTCACCGTAATAATATATTGAATTAATTACTTCGTTAAGTTGGTAGCGCTTACTTTCTCTTGGAGTATTAACAGCTGATTGTTTTTAACAAACACTTCCTGCATAAATATTCTTTGACAAAATTATTTTACAAGTTTGTTCGTGGGGAATGAAATTAATACGACGATGGGAAACCAAAACTGAATATTTTAAAAGTTTTAAAGAAAGTTTAGAAAATAAAATGAAGAACAAACGTAGAAATTAAATAAATGTACGTCATTTGATCAAAACAACAGCAATTCTATCTCTTCAATTTATGGTCGAATTATGGCTTATTCTAACGATCAAAAAGTTGGTTGCTTAGGTTTTGTAGGAATTCTTGGTAGATCAAGCAGTCTTATCAAAGTAGGCTGTTTGTTTAAACAGTTATTACACAGGTTTTGTGAACCTCGTAATTGTGTATATTGTCTCGAACTTCTCGTAGATTAAAAAAGTCTTCACTCGTGTCGGTTTTAGCGAACTGTACAAGTGACTAGTACACTGGTCTGTAACTAGACGAATATGACTTTCTTAATAGGTCAGAGCTCGAAATTATATTTTTAGTAACTGCCTTATTTGCCATCGTAGAAAGGTGGGGTTGGTACCATTGCATGCAGAATTTAAATATTCAAATTTCTATCTTATTGACAAAAAACAGTTTAAAATGGTCGCCAATTTGGCACTTTTAATTAAATTTTTCTGAATTCCGTCTATGAACCTATAGACGTCTAGTTTCTATAACAAATTTCAAGTTACTATTTACTTTTTTTGATCACTATTGTGATTACGTATATACAATGGCGACTGGTCTAAGAAAACTTTTTCTGTTTCCTGAGAGCAAGAAACCTGAAGATTAGTCAAAAATGGTGACCATGAAATGTTCACAGATCCTACTCCTCACAGTAATTTACTAGCATTTTAAACCCAATTTTACTGAAATTGTAAAATAATATGGTTATAATAATAACCATAATATGGAAATAATATAATAATATATAATATTTCCATGTATAATAATATGGAAATATGGTTGGCTCTACAGTATAAATCATTGCACAAATTCGTTAATCTGAAAAATCGTCTGTTAAATTTCAAAATGGCCGGATTTTCAAATTTCAAATTAATATTTTTGACAACAACTGTATACTCTCTCCACGACAAATATTTGAGAATATTAGACTATTCATAACCAATAATTAATTAATAAAATCAACAGCAAGAAAACATCTCGATGTTTCGACTAAGTGGTAATCTTCAGTTTAATACAATTAAGTAATTGACTACAATTCATGTAGTAGATGCCTGTTAAATCTCCATCAAAGACACAAACAGTTTTTAACCTTCAGTTAATGGGAACAGCAATAAAAAGTATTTTTGATTTGTATTTATGTTTCTGTGGAAACCAGTTATCTCGTAAAAACGCGAAGATGACGTCATATTTATAATTTGGAGAGGTTGACGCCACAAAAACTAGTAGTTGTGTTATATGACCACTTGGATTCATCTTTGAACAGGCCAAGAAAACAACTTGTGCCTATAATAATGTTTAGTATTTTAAACATGTTGGGAAGCTATTGAGGTTCTTTATTTGCGGTACACTTATAAAACCAAATCTGAACTCATTAACGGCGGATATCTTGGAAACTAAACGTGTTCTGAAAATTTTCAATTCTTAATTTTTCCTTCATCTGACCCATAGAATCAAATTCCTGCAGTTTGGCAGGTTACTTACGGGACATTATATAAAAAATTTAAAAAGTAAACTAAAATTTTTTTTTTTAACTACAAGTAACTTTCAGCGCTGTTAAGCTGTTGCTTACAAACATAATATTTTTAGAATACTATAGGCATACAACATTTCTGCTTAATTCAACAACTTGGGTTGATTAAAACAAAAGTTAGGTCTGTACGAAGAAAATAGCCGATATAAGGTTTTTTTCACATTCATAAGAACTAATAGCTAAACTCCAGACCAGACTATCCTAACCTTCATTTTTTGCTATTTTTTCCATGTTTAAAGGACAAAAACATCTCATTATCTTTTTTTTAATTTGTAAAAAAGAACATGATATAAACACCATGTTTAAATCTCTTATAGCGTCAAGTTCGAAAGAAACTTATGATTTTAAACTTTAAACTTTGTATTTTTAAACAATGCTATTTATTGCTACAAACTACAAAATCCCATCTTCATTCCTATTGGTCGTCAACTTATTTCTATTTAAATTGTGTGTCTTCTCAAGACAAATGCGACTTTATCAAAAATATTTTTTTAAAGAATTAAGAAATATAATTGAAATTGTTTATCACAAAAAAAGCATTCTTCGTTGCATAATCAATTTAAAAGGATTCCTTAAACGCTGTAAGAGACACAATAAATCCAGCTCGATATTCTAAAAATTTGTTAATTCAAATACGTGGTTTTAAATTAATTGTAGAAGATATCGGGGCTGATGTCTTCTATAATACAATTAGAATTAGGAGAAACAGTAGGGCCAACTCGCCTGCAGTGGCGGCTTACTCATAAGGACTCTCGGACGCCCCCCCCCCCAATGATAATATTATTTTAATAATGTAAATACCTATATGTATTTAATTCTGTGGAGATAAATGAATTATGAATTGCCGCTATGGATTTCACCATCATTTGTAGCGGAAGTTTTACAATATAAAATATTTGACGAATGTATTCTGGAGTTCGGACGGTGGCCAGAGCGTCCCAGTTTCATTGCATTTAGTCATATGGGGCAAGCAGCAGACAGAGCTGAGGGTGCCGTGACGTCATTTACACAGCGTGTAATGGGCTTCTAGGGCAGAGTCCGAAGTTGCGCGCGCAGACATCAGTCAGTGAAGCCACCATAAATTAGATGTTCGGCATTACTAAAAACCTTGTTTTCGATGGGCAAAATAAGTTGGCGCAACTGTTCTAAATAGTGTCTCGCCACTCACACGAGTTGTTTGTTTATGTTTTTAAGTTTAACCCTTTGTGATTGTGAATGATAACATGCCTTCCCTTACGTGTATAAAATAAAACAGAGCCCTCCCATTGCCCTTAACCATCGGCCTCTACTGCTCGCCTGTACGAAGTTAGCTTTGTAACCCACCATGGTAAGAACGAAGTCAGTGGAGACTGTTACATATAACAAGACTCTTTAAGGCCCAACCGACATCAAGCGAGTACTGAAATACACAATTATGAAGATCCAAAAAACCTGGTTGACAACTGCTTTTAAACAAATTTACACTACTTGGGTGACTCCTTAATTTGTTAATACAATCTAACATTTCCTACAAGCCCAAAGAAACCAACTTATGGGCATTACATTTAGAGGATCTACTTGTTCTTGAGGCTGGGTAAGTACCTTGATGGTGCATCTATTTTTGTTGTGTTTTAAAACCTTGTAATCATTATTGCCTTTAGAAATAAAGACCGCCAGTTCTAGAAAACTCTAATATCATCAGGGTCTGAAAAGAACAAGACCTGATAGGAAAGATTAAATAGAGGGATCTAACCCAAGACTACATGAAGAAAGCTATACACCAGCTAGGATAATTCGAGATGCCATCCCCTCCCCTCACGTGGTAACCACTGGAGTAATTTGACACCATTTCTTTCACACTGTTTAAATACCCTATATATACACCGAGTGGCTTAAAAGAAACAAAATCTTTCTATGGGTAAGCGGGGGGGGAGATATGTCTATTATTTTAGGTGAACGTTATTTAGACAAATTATATTCCAATAGGATCAGCTTGTATGATATTAAATGATGGGGCTGGGTAAATACCAAGATGGTATCCATCAACTTATTTAAAGAATATATAAAAATCAACAACATTTTTTGTAAAGTGTCAGCTGTAGTATTATTTACATATAATTAACTTAACTTTTTAATTTCTAGGAAGATCACAACACTGATTATAATGAGTTATTACACGACATTATACTGTATAGAAATAAAGCTGAGGGGGAAAAACAACTCTTCAAAATATCTTCTCATATCATCCGCGGAACATTTGTACGAACTGGTCCAAATTTGGTGTCTATCTCACCAAACGTTCGTTAGTTAACCTTCTTTACAAGTGTATGTTTTTACGTTGTTTTCACTTTCACTCAGACAATAACTTGTAACAAAATCAAATCGAAAACCAGTTAATTTCACCTACAAACAATTCCCTCAGAGTGTGATGGGGGGGGGGGTGACCTGCAAGTGTTGACTGTCGTTGTTAGCTTAGGTTAACAAGTAAGAAACAGCACATCCAATTATGAAGCATCGCCTTGTAACTCCTTAGCCAATGATAAACAAGGATCCAATCAATAAGTGAAGAGGGAGTGAGAGCGCACAATCGATAGCCTACACTGATACTCACACTGTCCAACTTCCAATGGAAGGTCATTCATTTAGTTCATTTCATTTTTTATTTAGAGGTTGTCTAAATATCAACACGCGTTTCCTTCTTCACTTTCAGTAATAAAAGTAAGAGGTGTAATGTTTATTTGTCTTAGTTTATTGCTATCGGGGCGGAGGAGGGGAGGGGGGGGGTAAGTAATGAGAAAATAAATATAAAATCCAGAAGAGTACGTTATTCCACGATAATAAAACAGAATCGTGTGGCGCTCCACGTTTGTAATTCTCGGAAAATTGTGTAAAACCACTTCTGACAACTTTTATTTTCAATACATAATTAGTACAAGGAAAATTGTATCAATTAGTTTATTTACCATTATTTAGAGAAAGATACATAGAATTTAACTAAATTTTCTAAAATTAAACAACAACAAAAATCGTACAACTTCAGGGTCTCACTTATAGTGAGTACCACAGTGTGGAATTCCCGAGGTACCTAGCTGGATCTACACATTATTTCATGTAGTCTTGGGTTAGATCTCTCTTTCAACTTTCCTATCAGGTCTCTATTCACCAACTCTTATTCTCTTCAGATACTTCAGGAGTCTTCATTTTATGTTATTCTCTTCAGATACTGACTCTATTAAAGGAGTCTTCATTTCATGTTATTCTCTTCCTTTCCATTTCATTGGATTTTAAACTTTCAAAGAACTGTTCTATTATTTTTCTTAGGTAGGTGCTGTAATTTAATTCGCTAAAAACACAGTTTTCGACTAACGAACTATTTTCCTATTTATTAGCGGAAAGCCTAGAGAACTCCAGAAAATTGCGATTTACTCTTGTCAACATTCAACCTAAAGGGAAAGACAGATTTTTATCAAATTTCTTACGTGGGTACAAATTTCGCCAAATTTGTTTTCAAATATTTTCGACTTACCTTAAGACTAAAACTCAATTTTTTTTTCAATTGGTTCAAACAATATTGACGAAACTTTGTACAAAAATACGCTTCAAGTAGTTTATCCAAATAACCATATCACTAAAAATTCCCGTTTGTCAGTTAGACTATAGGTTAAGAAAATGTTAAAGACGTTGATGATGTTGTAAAACTGGTCAAAATGGAATCATACGATTTTGATTAAACTTTGGTAATGTGTGAAGATATTCAAACCAATGTACCAAAACGACTACGGTAAATGAATAATTTGTGTTAGAAATCTTCAAAGTTCTAAATCGTTTTTGTCAATAGGCCTATAAGGTAATCGTGGGAGTCAATTTTCCGAATGAAATTATCGGTGACGTAATGAACAACACATTTTAACATTGATTTTATATGAAAACGTGTTCGCAAGTTTATTTATATATTCAAATCTAATCAACTTTTACAATACATAGGTTTATAATTAGATTTTCATAGCGGCACACTGCAGTCTCTAGTTTCCACAAGGCATTGCATTTAGCGACTAATTCAAATGAAACATCTCCATGCTGGTAATTGTCTAGCACTCCCGCGGATGCGCGCTCATCCATGATCCTTCGCTTTAACTCTTCTAATTAACTTTATCCTCTTTTCTTACTAAACTTTTGATACTCTTTACTTCCACTCATGCACGACGGAATCTATCGGAGGGGGAAATGTCGCGATATACCTTCAGAGGTTTGTAGCATCGATTTTGTATCATATAGGAGTCGTGCCAATTAGAATATCAGTACAGCATCCACAGATTCATGTAGGCTACTACTACACGCTAATTCTTACTTATTGCACAAACTTACTCATTCCCAAAACCAACCCAAAATAATCGTCATCGAAAATGTCAGTAGAAAAATGATAATAAGCCAATGGAGGCAGTCTTTCAACAATAGTGGATATACTGGCTTTGCTTATGTCATAAACCCATCTTAAAAGTAAAACAAATTTGATTACAATCGATCGAACTTTTAAATTATGACGGTCAGAGTTTACTTTTTGCCAATTTTTCCAAACCTTAATATATTATATATTGCATGCCGTCATTTTACTCAAATTTGTTCAAAATCGGGGTACGTATGTATTAAACAGACTTTATTGTACACAAAACAGTAACTAATTTAAATGTATGTTTTATATACTTTAGTAATAGAAGAACCTTCCCTTAAGTAAGCTCCCAAACTCTAGGAAATTATTCTGTAGATCAGGATAAAGAAATATTAATAATAATTTTTTTTTCTACTGGAAACGCTGATTTTCCATATATCCGCCGTTATATTTTTTTGAAAAATATATAAATTTGGAAATAGAAAATTGAGTTCAGATTTAGTATGCGCATTTTGTATATTACGTTTTATAATTGTACCGAAAATTAAGATTTGATTTTATATATTTCCAAAATATCGGCCTTTTATTTATTTATTTATTTATTTATTTTTATTTTTATTTTTTTTAATTTTTTTTTTTACAAAAATATAACTTTGGAAATAGTAAAGGTATTGTTTTCAGATTTGGTATAGCCATTTTGTAGGTTATATTTTATAATTGTGCCGAAACTAAGAACTTTATTTTCTACATTTTCAAAATGGCGGAAGTTTATCAATAATGAATATCTCGAAAACCATTAACTTTACAAGATATTCACAAGAGACAAAAAGTTTTTTTTTTCCCCCAATGACAAACAAAACAGTCTTTTTATATTTTTTGTAGGTCAAATAGCAACCGAGTTATTGACAAAAAAAAAAGATAATTTCTTGGAAGTTTTCTACAACACACAAGATTGACAAAATGTGAACTCAATTTTTTTTTAATTTCAAGGTTATAATGTTTCTTTGTAATAAAACGAAATGGGGGATATAGAAAATACTAAGGAGCTTTCGGAAAAGTTTTTATTCTCTAATTTTTCGTTATACTGTCCCCACAGAATCATCTCCTAAAGTTTGACAGCTTACTCATGGGGCAGATCTTGTTACCACAAATCTGATCTATATTTTTGTTAACCAAAAACTCAAATAGGTTATGTTAGACATTGAAATAAACTTACGAAATTATTCAGTTTAAAACCAACATAAATTAATAAACACAAACAGATGTCAAATACAAATAATTAATTTTGGTACATACTTTTACCACTGTGATAAAGACAGCGGGAGTTTATTAAAATAAACAAAATGTCCAATATTCCCATTTCATTGTATACAGAAATTTACAAGAGGCAAAATATTTGTTTCTATTTTAACGACAAACACACTTGTGTCTTTATTTTTTTTATTTGAAGTCAAATGATTAGCCAATGAATCATTAATATAAAAGAAAAATAGATAAGTTTCCGATAATCGACTACAAATGTCAAAAGTTTGACACAGTTTTTCTTTATATAAGCTACTGGTTAATTACCACGAACTTTAAAATGATTCTCTATCTATAATTGAGTAATTCTTTATTTACAGTATAAAGTTGAAACGTCTGCTAGAACCACACGATTTAGAGGGACAAAGTCGAAGTCTTTTAGACGGCAGTTTAAATTGTACAGACATACACGTGCGTGAAATTATAAATGTCCTTGGTTTTATCTACGGACCCTAAAAAAGATAAATAAATTAAAATTGAATCCATCTTTTAATGGTTATCGAATTGTTTGTCTCGTATCTCATAAAAACTACTTTTAAAACTTATACGCTACAGATTTCTCATTGTGTGGTTGAAGTAAGTTGTATTCCTCATACAAAAAACTATAGTATATCATTTCGCACTGCAATTTAATTTCTAATCGAAATAATTTTTTTTCCAGATTAGTAGAAATCGTCATATTCAGATTAGATGAGGGGTATGATATCTAACATTTTAATTTTGGCCTAACGTTTAATTAAACATACAGATTCGTATTTAGAGTAACTTATAGTTTTATTTGATAGTTCCAAAAAGAAAAAGTCTCAACTCGAAAATTATACAATACAAAGTTTGAAATATATAGGATTTATCGTCTTGTCTGTGTAGACGGGTTGCGACTTACAGACACGCGCGTTCATTTTTTTGAAAATTTACAAAATAAATTTTAACTTTTCGGTGCTCTAGTAAACGTTTATGACCAAATCTGGACTCAATATCTCATCAATTTGTAAAACAAAGAAATTTCTAATTAATTTTTGCATCTACAGTAGAGACGACAAAGTAAAATCACATGTTTTTATATCAACATGTTAGCTGTGATTTACAATGTGTAGGATTTTTAATCAAACAAAGATAAAAAGCCACCATCGCATTTAGTTTCATGCTGCATGCAAGGCCTGTTGGAAACGGAGATATTCTTTTTGTTAATTCCTTTTGTGACGTAACTTCCGGTTCAGTATTTCTTGGAAGTATTGTTTGGTTCACAAGTAGGAACGAATGACATTAGTCAAGAATGTACGGAGAGAGTATTATGTTGATTGATTCGTTGATTTTATTTGGATTAAAAGGCATTTTTAAACCAGCCCTAGCAGTGCAACTTATGGTTTATTGTGCAACTAAAGCCTCCCCATTCTAGCAAGTAGCCTAATCCACTAACTAGCTCTTCCAATGATAGTTCCCCAGGAATTTGGAATCCAAAAACCTTACGTCTCTTATTGGTCAGAGCCTCACAATTGAAAATTATGTGCTCTGCAGTCTCCTACCTACACAGTCTACACATAGTTTCGCCATGATCAGCTCCTATCCTGTGCAAGTGCACGCCAGAACACAGTGTTCCGTAATTTGTCCAAGTTATCCCCTACCTCGGGTCATTATTGTCCTTTGAAGGCATGTCCTTTTAAGTAATGATTTATTATGAGCGTGTCCCTTAAGGCGGCTTATATATTACAAATTGGGTTTTGGATAAAATAACTATTTTTGATGAATTTTCCAAAATATGTCTAACCTTTTCATATAAATTAACTTTTTTTTAATTCCGTTTTTGTTACTGTGCACATTTTTGATTCCTGACATAATAATTCCAAATTGTCCAATCTAACATATATTCTTTTATAACGTAATTAAATTCTATACATCTTTCTATGAAAAATGGTATATTACAAGTTGGGTTTTGGATAATATTACTATGACAACAGAAAGACATAATTCCGTGTACACCGGTTAGCCTCAAAACAAAGATTTGTTAACGTTCCCAATAAATCCGCAACAACTCTGACCCACGTGTCATCCTGCGCCGAAGAAGATCCACTTTCACCGTTTCGGATATAGCGATGCGATGATGGGGAAGGACAACAACCTCAACGGGTAACTGACGAGTGAAACGTGACGAAAGTTTCGCTTCGGCTACGGTCGGTAAACTCCGCCTCGACATCGTCTTTGTGTTATCATAATGTAACAAAGGCTTGCATTTGTGTGACAAGTGGGTAGATTTATGTTATGCTAAACGTCTACACGTTCAATACAGGCCGGACAAATAACTAAACTGTAAATAATTGTATCAAATTCTTATTGTTAATAACATTTTTAGGTTAAAAGGAATATACTAAATAGAATTAGGGAAAGGATAGATTAATCCAACATTGTACAGTATTGTGGTTCGTTTTTAACGTAAAGTACAATAGTACAGAGTCAAATCTTGAAGATAACTTGATAAACATTATTTGGTAGTCATGACAACCTAGAGCGAAGCAAGTATCTTCGTTAAGGCTCCTTTTGGTAAAAGTTGATTTAGACGACCCTTTCATCCCACATTATCTCCAATAGATAACAGAGATTTTTCTTACGAAGTAAAGGGTATATTTGTAAATCGCAAAAAAATGTCGACCATTGTTTTTTGACTGATCTTCACGTTTCATAGAAACAGGAAACCGAAAAGGTGATTGTCAACAAGCCGTCCGTCCGTCGTCGTTGACGTAAGCCACGATAATGGCTAAGGGATTATAGTATGCTCACAGAAATTCATAATTTTACGTCAAAATGGCAGTCATTTAAACAGTCTTTTGTTCATATCTCGTGTGTATTATTTACTACATTTCAATTCTGCATGTCATGGGTCTGTCAATCCCGAGGGACAGCTGATTCAACACCTTTTTTCATGTAGTCTTGGGAATACCTGTCTTTCACCTTTTCTATCTGGTCTCTCTTGAACAACTCTTGTTCTTTTCTGACGCTAATATTTCCAATAACTATAGTCTTTGTTTAATGTTCTTTTTAAATGTTTTATAAAGCTGTAACTAAGAGGTTAAAACGACAAGGAAAAATATGTATTACATTGTATGATAGTGGGCTGGTACTATAACGACCGTTTTCTCACTTTTTGAGAGACCAATATTATTTTTTTTATTTTGTTAAAGTTGGTAAGAAAGTTAGACCAAAATTTTTACACGGTTTTTAAAAGTGTCGCTAAAAACAAAATGTTTTTAGGCTATCAATTAACCTAGCTTATCGATTTCCAAGGAAAACAACAGGAGGCCATTTTATTGACTAGAAAGAACTGAGCGACAGCAGGCCGGAAGCAATACCCAGACAGCAGATTGTGCTCCCCCCCCTCCCTCTACAACCCCACTACTATCAAGATACCCCTCTAATTATACAGAGCTCTCCCCGAATCTATTTCCCTACATGATTTACTCAGAACAACCTTATATCACAGTCTATCAGGCGATTTATTGTAGACATCCCAATATTTCAGGGATGAAACGGGGGGGGGGGGCGTTAAAATAAAGAGAAAACGTCTATTAAATGTCCTAAAATGTTTCGTTTTAAAAGAAATTATAACTTCGGTAATCAGGATGTTTCAACGATCAGTCGGTCAAGCTCTGGGAGGTGTGATTATAGATATCAAAAACGTGCCCCCCCAAAACTACTCCCGAAATGTTTTCAAAAACAAGATACAACTCCACAAGGGTTTGTACATCAATATCAAATTTTGGAAAATGTGTTTTACTATTACTTTCCAGTATAGTACAAAATCTTATAATTTTTCCACTTAACCATTTCAAAATAGCATTCATTAAAAATGTGGTAAGCAAATATCTCGGAAACTCAGCGCAGCTGTGAAGGTTTAAAATCTAACAAAAATCAGGACTTTTTGTACAAAGCAATTGATTTTCTTGCTTTTAATTAACAAAAACATGTCACTGCTAGACTATTTTTGTTTTGAAAAGAAGAAGGAAAAAAAAACTTAAATAATAGGACTATGTTAAAAAATCATGTCTCTAATATAAAATTCCTGACAAGCCTCAAGAGCAGATATTTTACTAAAACACATCTTTGGCGTGTGCACAGATGTATTCAGGTATAAATCTTACAACTGTTCAAGCCTGATGAAACTTGTAAATTACCGGAAGATAGGGAGGGAAAGTCAAAGCCATCAAGGACAGGAAATTAACAAATCCAACTTCCGGTTTAGAAGAAAACTTGGTAAAACGATGTAAAACTGATTGTATTAGGTTGAACACCTCAATAAGGTAATCGACTGATTTCCGTAACGATAGAAACAAAATGAAAATTAGTAACCTTCATTAAAAGCTGATCAGATTTCTAAATTCCTATAATCCAAAATAATACGGTATATAAACACTGCATAAATTTTCTTACACACCCTGTACAATACCAAATACAGGTAAAGTTCAAAATTGAGGGGGAAAGCTGCCGTATAACCAAACTCAATTGCAATTTTTTTAAATAAATTAGTTTTCTTTTTACTAAAATACGCTAAAAACAGGAATGATCTCTCTCAAAGTAAGAGATGTTGATTAAATTTTGAATAAGTTGAGATTTATAACCCAAACCAAGTGGTAAACCGATAACACAAGATTACGTTCCATAAATAATTTGGAAAATACATAAATTAACACCATGACAGATGATAAAATCGTAACAAAAAATTGCAACTTAAAAAATTTTCAGTTTTTATTTTATGGTTGCCCTCTCCCTTAAATTTTATGCTTCAGTACGGAAGGGTGCGTCAGAGTTTGTCCAACATTTGTAGAAAATTGTATATTTCAAGACCTTGAGAATTCAACCCGATACAATTAATATTGTTAATATGTGCATTAAAGCAGAGAAAATTTGAATTAGTAGAATAATATAATCTCATCTATAATAGAGACTTTATTGCGAAAAGATAAATAATTATTTATTTTAAACCAGAGTTGTATTAAAGCAGGCGATTTAAACCAGAGTTGTATTAAAGCAGGCGAAAGCTTAAAGTAGGATTATGACATAACCTCATCTATAGGAAACTTTAATGTGAACAGAAAATATACTTTAAATAAGAGTTGTATTAAAGCAGGCGAAAGCCTAAAGTAGGAAAATATTATAATTTCACTAATAATAGATACTTTAATGCGAAAATAAAATAATTAAACATTGAATAAAAGATTTTTTTACATAAATTTGTTAAACCATTAATTGTATATGAGAGAAATCTTCACATGAGAATTAATGTTCGTTATTTAAAATTAGAAAATACTCAAGAAAATATAATAAAAGGATAAAATAGTATTACAAAATGAAATAAAGAGGAAAAGAACGGAATATTAGTAAAAGAGCGAGGAAAAGGCGATCTGGCCTTGAAAAGTTCCATTTCCGGCCGAGATTTAAGTCAAGAAATGTCACCAGGGGACAATATAGAGCGCCACTTGTAGTCCACTTCACTTTTGATTTTATCTTTTAAAAAGAAAAGAAGTTTGTTCTTTCTTTTTCTCTTTTTACGAATTTTTTTTCTAGCTGTTGCAATCTCCCCTTATAAAGCGTACACTTCGGGACCAAGTAATGACGCAGATTTGACTCAAAAGATTTGGGGTTATTCCCGTAGTACATTCAAAGTCCTCTAGAGATTTGAATTTTGATCCCAATTTATTCAAATTTATATAATTGACTGTGTATTCGGTGTGAGAATGAATCAAATCTTGTTATCAAATGAAATTGTAAATCAAATTTATTAGCTATTATAATTATAACATTAGACTTCAGTAGTTGTGGAATGTTTTAATAAATTCAACAAATCGATCTTGTAAACCCCGTGTCTGCGCCGTGACTCTCTAGCGCGCGACATGATACAACTCAGACCAGAAACTAACAGTTACTGTACATTTGAACAAAACACTATTCACAAGGTGATGTTTTTATGGATTACTGGCTCATTGTGATTTTTATTTATCAAGTACATATTGTGCTGTACCCATCGAGTTGTATAAATCCTGAATTCTTGACAGCCTGAAAAAATAAACTTTTACTCCCACCGCTGGTGGGGCTCGTTGGGTGGTGAACCAATTTGTTAGACTTAATTTTAATTGTTGGACTTCAACTTATTTACTATAATTTAGTGACGCATATAAACAAGTTAAAATACAGTTAGAAGGAAATTACAAGTTCTACGGTAACTGATATGTAAATAATAATTTATTTGATAGTTTTTGTAACCACCTGGAACTAGAAAAGATTTGACTTTTTAGTCAATTAACAACTAAAGTTTTTTTAAAACGGGAAAAAAATAGGTTTATTTTTACGAGGCTCATTATGTCTCAAGCGTTCCCAGTCGGAGCAGTCGTTTGTAAGTTTTACAATCGTGAGTAAACTGTTTGTAGTGGCCGCCACTGTCAAATTCAATATAAAAATGACACAAACTTTCTCTATACCCACAACGTACATGTGGAGAAGTAAAAACCATTGTACATTCACCGTTCCACCAACAATAACCTAGTTGCCGAACCCCATTCTTGCAGAATACCAAACCAGCAGACGTAATGTCAAATACTAAAACAAATGGGACTCATATTAAATGTTGAACTTGACTTATGGGAAAAATTATACAGTATAACAAACACACAGAACACAATTCTGATAAAAAATACGCCTAAGAATCAGACGCGTTTCAACGACAACGACCTTCAGTGATACACCAGCTACACCAACCAAACCATATCACTGAGGAGGACGACCTTGTCGTTGAAACGCGTCTAATACTTAGGCGTATTTTTTATGAGAATTGTGTTCTGTGTGTTTGTTATACTGCAAATGGGACTCGTTTCGCCCGGTCTGTTAATATTACAAATAACTATGCAATGATAAATCTGTTTTAATATAGCCCAACTCAAATTTAAAGTAAACAAAATGTACCTTACTAATTTTAATTTTTTGAGAGGTATTACAGGTTTTTTATATCACTCGCCATATCTTCAATATTTCGGTCAGGTTAAATTTCTATAAATTCTCTTTAAGAACCACTAACTTGGATATAACACATTATTATAAGATTTTTTTATTCTTGGGTATTTTTCGATATTTAGCCGTTTAGGATCTACAGGCAATTGAATGTCTGTAATATTCAAAAACTCGCAAATTAAATCTATTTTTAGGGAAGATTGTTTTGATTTTAAAGTGAAATTTATACTAGAGCTAGGAATAAAAGGTGTAATATCACTGCTTGTGATTTTTTTTTCTGTAGCTGTGAGGAATAACAGAGTTATCAATAGAAAACAAAAATCATAATTTTCTGCTAATTGCCTAGAATATCCACTGGCTTACACCAGCTCTTTTTTTCTTACTAAATGTTACTTGTAAATTAAGGACAAATTTTTAATACATTTGTTTCGGCTATAATAGTCTATCATTATTCACAAGTTTTTTAATACTAACAGTAATAATTAAGTACTGTAAGCCAGTAGGTCTTCTAGACTATTGCTGGAAAATTTTCACAAAATCGAATGCTGAATCATTTTTAAAGGGCATTTTAACCCACCTAACCTAACCTAACCGACTTCCTTTTATCTCTTTCCTGATCTGCCATCATTATTTTAATCCAGGAAAATAATTTTTCAAAAATGTTGTCAAAAACAAATTGTTGCTTTTAAATTTTTTATACATTACAATCACTATGTTTTAAATTCGGTTTATATACGGAAAATGGACCTCTGAAAACACCTTAAACCTTGTTGTTTCGGAACTTCAAGCTCTTATAGCTTAAAATAAAAGAGTTTTAACCAAAATAGAGGTTCCCATGGAGCTGAACACCATATTGGAAAAATGGCACGTAAAATGAAAAAATTTATAATAGCCTACCTCTAAACCAAAAAAAAAAATAAAAAATCCTGTAGTTACTTTCTAGACCTTTTCTGTAACCTGTGCATTTAAAACAGCTGCTACATCTGTTTCAAACGCCCTAAATATATGTAATTACAATAAAATTTATTATAAAATAATGCAATAGCCTACTTTAAATTTCTTTGTACGAATAAATCAATATGAAATATTTCCAAACAAATACATTCCACAAAAATACAAACGAGATAAATGAATAGAAAGCACAACCTAAGATATTGGAATGCCTTCGGCTGTAATGAAATATCTTGTTTTTGTATTGCAAGGAGGACTAGTACAATGCCAAGAGATACAATATTGCATGATCTGTGACGCGCAACTGTATTTGGGACTATTATTCATTTTCTTATCGCCTTTTTTTCTTTCGCTTAATCTAATAGTATATAAATTCTGATTTCAGTTTTTATTTTATTATCAAGAAAATATGTTTTTTGTTTAAAAAAAAAAAAAAAATTAGATTTAGAGTCTAAATTACAAGGTCAAAAATCGTATATTTTAACCCGATAAAAGCCTACAGGAAAATGTTTACCAATTTTTATCAGGTTCAACTAATTTTGTCTTCTAAAATAAGAAGACAATTTTGTCTTCTTTTTTTGAAGTGTTCTTCAAGAAATAAAAGAATGTCCACTTATCTCCAATTACTTTGTTAAATGTCTTAAAAATAAGAGATTTTTTTTTAAATCGATACCAGTTTTAAGCGATAGAATGTACAAAAATAAAGTTTTTTTTTTTTAAATTGACTTCTCCTTGGAATGACCTTGAAAAATATACCGGAGACATTTCCGAAAAGTTTGCAGACATCCGCCATTTTGTTTTTATAATAGAAGACATTGAGTTCAGATTTAGCTTACGCATTTTATATGTTACGTTTTATAAGTGTACAGAAAATAAATATTTTATTTTGTATATTTTCAAAATGGCGGCCGTTTAAAATGTTTAATATTAATAATATCTCGAAAACTGCTAACTTTACAAAAAAATCACAGCCTTTTTCTGTAGATTAAAGGATAATCGAGTTATTGAAAAAAATAATAATAATAGTCTAATAATTTCTTGGTTATTTTTTACAACATAAAATATTGAAGAAAAGCTAAATATTTTGTTACTTTTAATCAAATTTTTTAAATCCATCGCTCTGAATTTCATGAAAAATTCAAATGTGATCCTTAACTATTTCAAAATGGCGCCTATTAAATTTTAAATAAAACAATTGTAGTTATTAAACAAATTGCAAACATACAATAAAAGTTTGAGTGTCATTATTTTGTACATGTTTCGAGATATTTAGCACAGCCCCCATTTTGAAAATATCCCATCTTTATTGTCCGTACATTTATAAAACGTAACATAAAATGCGTAGGCTCTACTAAATATGAACTCAATATCTTTACCATTCTCGAAGTTATTTTTTTTTTGTAGAAAAAACAAAATGGCGGATATCTGGAAAACTAAGCTTTTTCAGACATTTTAAAATTTTTTATTTCTGTATCCTGACCCACAGAATAATTTCCTAAAGTTTGACAGCCTGTATAAAGCTTTCACAAAGCAGCTGACAATAATCAATCTGCCAACTTAACGTAACTAAATAAATCATATAAAATCTAGTAGATATATTAGGAAAGAAATGGAAAACCCAAATTGTCCTTAAGTAAAATACAGTATATATATTAAGAAAGAAATGGAAAACCCAAATTATCCTTAAGGCCCTATAGATTTTGTCCCGTCTTCATCCTCAATTATTAATTAATTTTTCTGTCTTGTGATTTAAAATGGATATTTTTACATTAATGGGAGAATGAGAGACGAAGTTGGTAAAGAAATTCAAAAGATGTCTACTGAGCAGTGCTCACATAGGATTTAACAAATAAACTACAATCATTTAATATTTAGAGAAATTAGATAAATTTCTGTAAACATTATATTGAGAAGTAATGCAATAATTAAAGAGGATCAAGGTTATAGTTTAGTAAAAACGCCTCATATTGTGTAGGATATTGATAAGCGTCCTCGCTGAATCAGTATGTGACTAACTATGCGTTAAATTTGTATTTTCTGAGGTAAAGTTAAAACCTTAAAGATCCTCAGATAACACCATCTAATCACAGAGTGACTAATACATATGCTATTGAGGATGTAGTTTTCAGTTCTCGCCTACCAGTACAGTACAGAATACGAAGCTGGTCGATGGTCAATATTATATTTTGGTAGCGCAACCATTCATTCTCGTTTGGTATTCCAGAGATTGCAATTGAAAAAAAAACACATGATCACTATTAAAAAAGCAAACAAATTAGTTTCTTGCAATTTTTTTAGCCATTTTTTAAAATTCTTATACTTTCAAAGTAATAAAAACGTATTTTAAACTTTTAAAAAATATGAAACGAATAAGACATCTTCAACAAACAAGTTAACTTGATCAATAATTCTAATTGCTCCAAAGAAGAAACAAGGAAACCGTGTCCTTTCCACCTACATGATTACAATTCCGGTAAATATCTCATTACTTTAATGATGTCACATGTGTGAAAACACCCGGTAACGATAGGGCCATCTTAAACCCTTGGTTCTGTACGAAATGAGCTACTATAGGCTCATGAATGACTTGTCTAATACTTGTGATGATAACTCCCTTATTAATTAGAGTAAAACAATACACTGAATGGAGCTTTGAATCTGGACACAGGGGATCGTGAAACGTTACAGAGCAAAAACATCTGAAAATACGCCGCCATTTTGAAATTTACCTATATATAGTTTTAGATTATAAATTTATCCAACTAATCGAATCAAAATTGTGACCTTCAGCGTACATACAAATACTTTCCGACAGGTTATGTACTAAAAAATGTTTTGAGAATTTCTAGAGAAAAAAATCAGATATCAAAAAAATAATTTTGCCACTGAATTCAACGTTGAAAAACAGTGTTTGGTCATGTGTCACACAACCATGTTAACCATTTTGAAAAAAAAATTGACTCAAATCCAAAATAGCTGTTCCAAGATGTGTTTTCCAATTTTGAATATCGCAAAAGCAATCGATAGGACGAAAATTTTAAGGAAAAGGTAGAGAAGTGTAGTTTTTAACCATCTAGTATATATTTTCACATATCTTTTAATAGTAACGACACGACAATGAAGGTACAATGGATGGCTTTCGAAAGTCCTCGGCAAATAAAAATGTTAAATTGTTGTAAAAGCAGTGTCAAATTACCAAAATATACAGGATCTTATAATCCCAAGTGTCCTAGAATTGCTATATTAGAAACTATGTCACCTCAGCGGTTTCTCTCTGGTTTGACACAGCACAGACGCAGAGTGATGTTAATTAAATCTGTTGATTATAATAGCAAGGCTGGAGTACGCACGCGCTGTCTGTACTACCAGCTCTTACTTCATGTGTGAACGGTGATACTAATGTAGATAACCTCAATAAATCCCAGTACAATGTATAATTACGGTAAACGATAATACACCTTCGTAGTACGAGTTTTAAACTGTAGAAAATGGAAGTAAGAAATACAATAATGAAATGTGTAATTTAGAGTACAGGTGAAAACCCTTTCTAAAAACATACTCAAACATTTTTATCGTGTAATACCTTTAATTTCGATTAGAGAAATGTATACATTTTGTAGAAATAATTTTATTTTTAGAGTGTAGGATGATACTTTACATCCTACACAAATGAAACACTACTAATATTATGGAAATATTCTAAAATTTAATCCGCTAGAGACACTGTGTAATTTAAAATCTCTCTATCCGAATTGATAAAGTAACGAAATAATGATATGAGATAATCCTTGTGACACAACAGTCCATGATCGATGTTCCTTGATCTGGTAAACTGCGGTCAGCACATCGAGTTCCCAGAATTCACATCTAGAAGACCCTATCAATCGTAGTTCTTACAATGTTGGTTCAACACCTTAACTTTCGAGCACATAGGAAGACTTTTTACATGTCGTGCAAAAACGTTACCCTTACATTAACCAGTGACTCGGTTAATATAGAACGCTATTAGTCATTTCAAAAATATATATAGAAATTAAAAATTTCCGAGTAAAGAAACAAAACACAAAACCTCGGAAGTGTGTACGAGAAGGAATTGTGAGAATATACGGATTAAGGAGGAAACAGATATTGGAATGTATAAATAAATGGACAGGTTTCATCTGAGCTGTGGAGTTTGGGTGCGCAGTGGGTCTAGGCGTGGGTCTAAGCAGCAGTGAGGTGGTGGGGGAAGCGGTCGCCTCAGTCTGTGTTGGGTGTTGGTACTAACAACGATGTCTGCACGACTGCAAGACCGCTGGATCGTGGACAATGGTCGGCGCCGACGGTTTCCCCTACAATGCCTCTGTCCCCACGCGGCCTCCAACTACAAACTTGTACCTCCCCTCCACGCGCTGGTCACAGCTCAGATGAAACCTGTCCATTTATACCTTGTATCCACGCTACACGTGCTTCCACTATAAACCAGATGCTTTCGCCAATCTTTATCCGAAATTGTTAGAACTTAAAATAATTCAAAGTGTAATGGTATTTTAATCTTTTTTAAATCGTCAATAGGCCTATTTAAAACGCACAGCAAACTTCTAAATTTTAACTTAATGTAAAAATAAAGTTTTAAAACTAAAAAAGATGACTTCTATATGCATTACCACACGAGGTACATAGTACAAGTATTACCCCCCCCCCCCAGGCAAGTCCGAGGGTTTCTAGCGGGAACTACACTTTTTTTTACATGTAGCCGTGGGGTAGATCTTTCCTATCAGGTCTCTCTTAACCAAATCTTGTTCTTTCCCGACTCTAACGCTATTAAGAATGTTCGAAGGCGATGATGAGAGAGATTTCCAAATAAGAAAGAAAAAAATTAATCTGTTCACGCGAATTACAGTGCTCTTGTCGAGACTGCAAAACCTAAAAGAAATAACTAAACAATATATTTTCCATTATAACATTCAACATCCAATGACATTAGAACATTAGTTCTAGAACACACGCTACATGGAGAGTCACCTAACCTAATTAAAATGTAAGTTGTATTTATATATCATGTTTTTCCTTGTGTTATTTTAAAACGTGCAGAGTTTGCAGCAGATGGCACGACACGAGCGGGGGGAGAGGGAGTGTCTATGTAAAATGCAACAAAAAGTCCAGTTCAATATAAAACTTAAATACCGGTTCAAAATATTGTTATAATCAGAGGATAATATGTAGTTTATCATTTAATGTTTACCTTTTATTTAATTTTTTTAATGCAATGTGATCATTTTATCTTTGCGAAGGCAATAATGACAGAAAAGTTTTCTTAGTTAACAAACAAGCGAAAAATAAATTTGTTTTTGCTAACAGCCAATATATATTTTGATCCAAAATGAATGTATCAGAAAATCGATAGAAATTCAACATTTTTGGAAAATTTTATTAAAAAAATTCGGTTTAAGCGGATTTTGATGAACTTAATAAGAACTATGCAAATTATAAAATTGGAAAATAAACGCAAACAAAATAATAAAAAATAATATAAATGCAAAAAATGAAAGCGTAAACCAATGTTCTACAACACACAAGACAAAATAATACTCTACACATGTAAAATGGAAGGTGTCGAAATTAATTAGACAACGAAGAATGCCCATTTTACCTTGAAGTAACATATCCCGATGGCCAGATACACAAAATGATCGGCTCTTTATATGTCACTACAGCTCATCTAGATTCTAGGTAAACAGGAACTACCGAAAAGTCTCTAGCAGCCGCCATTTTGAAATTCTGGGATCATTTTATTCAATAATTTTCACGGAAAATTTATAAAGCTAAAGCAACAAACTAAAGAACAAGCCTGTGCGCATGACGCACTCATGGGTGAACTTTAGTGGGTACGGGCTTGGCAATCCCGAGTGAGCCTAGCTGAATCTACGCCTTTTTCTTTCTTAACAGATCTTCCTTGACCTACTCTTGTTCTTTTCCGACCCTAGGGCGGAGTATTCAAGAGCTAGGAGGGTCTTCATTTTATCTTCTATCCTTCTTCTTTTTATAAATTAATGATGACGAAAAAACTTTAATATTTATCGAAACTTTTCCTAATAAAAACCTCTTTTTTATTAGGACCTCTTTTATTTAACTCGGACCTACGTTAAATTGGACTAAAATTTTAACATTTATAGTTTGTTTATTAGCAAACTTTAAGGCATAAACATTTTTGAATGTTGATTCTAAAACTGCGTAAAAGAAGTTATTGTACGACCTTATACAACGTATAGAGAGCAAAATTATGCACGAAAAATAAATTAAAACAACCGATATTATCGAAATCTTCCTAAAAATCTCATCAGACATTTGTACTCAGTTTACTCGTTCATTAGATACATTGGTTTACAGGAAGTGAAGGTTTTTCGTTAATGGTCTTTGCTTTCTCTCGGACAATAAACTCCGTTAAAGACACGATTAAATCTAGGTTATTAACAGATTTATTATTTATGTACCCCCTAGGGAATATCTTTAAAGTTCTGTTCTAGTTCCGCCATATTGGATTTATCGCCCATAACAATAATGTTAAACTTTCAAACCGTTGTACCGTTGTTATTAGTTCAGATTTAACATTTTACGACTCATTTCAAAGAAAACATAAACGCGAATTAGTCTCCTATTTTTAGACATTAGTGTACAGTATATATTTATATAAAATATTGTCGGTAAGAATGATACAGCCTTGGGTAGAGTTAAGAGGGAAAGGCTGCATCGACCATAGAATAATCATTCAACAATCAAGTTGAGATCAGGATTACATTTCCTATTCATAGACTTATAAAGTCCTTTCAAGAGGAAACAGAGGATGTACTATGGAAATTAATGATTAAAATATTGTAAGTTGGGTTTAAAATAAAGAGTGATGCATGAGGAAGAGTTGTCAGTTTTTAAACAACAATCAGTTGTAAAGATGAGCTATTCGTTGTCAGGGGTTTTAGTTTTACTAATTATTGTCCAGATCGTGAGGAACTCTACTCAGGACAGGAATAATATGGAGAGTCCTTCAATCAGATAGAATATCTTGCTTTTGCAGACAACATTTTGTTTCCCACAAGTCAACAGCTTCGACAAAAATAAGATGTGTTAAGAAGAGACGATGGGGGTGAAGTGAATGAAAAGAAGATCAAATACATGAAAGTGTGCAGTAACCAAATAGAACCCATCTAGAGAGATGAAGTGAATAAGTTGGTGTGCTTGGGAAGTATTGTAGGGAGAGTGAGAGGAACAGAGAAGGACGTGAAATTCTAAATTGGCTCATTTAACAGACCGAAAAATATGGAATCCATAGACGCTCCGAGGGAAGTAAGACAAGGATTTTCAATTGTAATGTGAAGAGTATGTATTTGTATTTGGAAGTTAAAAAATCTGTTGGTTGGGAAAGTTCAGGTGTTCATGAATAAATGTGAAGAAGAAGGCTGAATGTAAAATAAGATGATCGAACACAATCAGGAACGAGGAACGAAACAAAAACCAAAAGATGTCCAATTAGTACAAGGAAATGGAGATGGATTGGGCACATCTTGAGAAAATGGAAAAGCGACAGTTCCAAAGAAGCATTGGGAACTTCTTACACCCGCGGAAGCAGGAGAGTAAGAGGATCCCGGGAGAGGGGTTGGCAAGAGAGGTTACTAATCGGGAGCGGTGGAGAGGAACAGTAGAGTCCGTATGTTATAGAAAGAACGAAAGGTAGTCTATTAAATAAACAAGTTATTCTACGGCTAAGGAATGGTTTATGTACAAAGGGAATAAGTCCAAAATTTTGGGAGCTGTGCCCTGCCACGTAGAGAATATTTGCTAATCCGTAAAATAGAGAGATTATCTGATTTCACGAGGACATAACTTTAAATGTAAAGGTTCTTTCGATCTCAGTAATAATAAATACTGAAGAGTTAATTAGCTTAACTGGATACATTGTTGAGTTCTAGAGTGCATCTGCCTAATTAGCTAACTTCAGCCACCTGCACACAACACAACGCCGCCAATTAAATCTACAATAATGTCAAGTCCGTCTGCTTTTCCTTTCTTATAAATAATTCAACTTGTTGTAATTAATTAAATCCATTACATTGGTCAGATAAAATCAATGAAATTTTCGGTTGAGAAAACCGATTTCCATTTTCCATAAATTCTGTTTTCAATTAAAATAATAATTACCTTTTAGTTTGTATGAAATTTGTACTATTTTTGGTACGAAAAATATTAGTTATTATTTTGTACGATAATTTGACTTTGTAATATTACCAATACTACCATAATTAATTAGAGATTATTTAGTTGGTAGTGCATTGTTATTTTGCTTTGCTATCAACCGTTTTCTGTAATGTGATGTTTAACGTTAATAATTTTGTGAATGTAAAATATTGACTACAAAATAACGGGTATATTTTTGTGAAAACCATGGTGTAATCGTTGTTATGAAACAATAACAAGAATTTAGAAAGTACAGTGACATCGAGGAGGGATATTTGATTAAGTAATTAGACACCACAAAGTGAACGGCAAAAAAAGTTAATAGTCGAAGAAAACATTATCTACTGTTCTGTTTCACAGCCCGCAGATGTCAAGGTTAGAAAGTATATTTTTTGACAATAAATTGGCTATTTGTCATCGTAGAGATGTGAGCTTGGTAGCGTTACATGCAGAATTTAAACCTACAAGTTTTTATCTTTTCTAGTGTGTACAAGTTGAATAAAACACGACATATGGAGAAAAAAATGTTTAAAATGACCGCCATTTTGATATTTTCAATTAGATTTTTCTAAATTTCCATAGCATTTTATACGAGCATCCCCTATACTAAATTTAATTTTCCTATCTTAATTTATACGGCGGTCTGTTATATGAACCAATTAATAATTTTACGTCTGTCTCTGTGCCTCTCACTCTCCCTACAATACTTTCCAAGTACACCAACGCATAAAAGACAACGGACGGACAGCAAGTCCTATACTAAATTTAATTTTCCTATCTTAATTTATACGGCGGTCTGTTATATGAACCAATTAATAATTTTACGTCTATCTCTGTGCCTCTCACTCTCCCTACAATACTTTCCAAGTACACCAACGCATAAAAGACAACGGACGGACAGCATCCCCTATACTAAATTTAATTTTCCTATCTTAATTTGTACGGCGGTCTGTTATATGAACCAATTAATAATTTTACGTCTATCTCTGTGCCTCTCACTCTCCCTACAATACTTTCCAAGTACACCAACGCATAAAAGACAACGGACGGACAGCAAGTCCTATACTAAATTTAATTTTCCTATCTTAATTTATACGGCGGTCTGTTATATGAACCAATTAATAATTTTACGTCTATCTCTGTGCCTCTCACTCTCCCTACAATACTTTCCAAGTACACCAACGCATAAAAGACAACGGACGGACAGCATCCCCTATACTAAATTTAATTTTCCTATCTTAATTTGTACGGCGGTCTGTTATATGAACCAATTAATAATTTTACGTCTATCTCTGTGCCTCTCACTCTCCCTACAATACTTTCCAAGTACACCAACGCATAAAAGACAACGGACGGACAGCATGTGGAAAATCACTTTTTAGTTTTCCTGAACCCATGAAACGAAACATGATAACTCAAAAAACGGTTGCCAAATTTTGTTTCTGATTACCAAACCTACCCGCTTCGTAAACTGGGTAAAATAGCAACAAAAGAAATTTTCATCTTATCATTTCAGGGAATCATTTGTACGCCAAGTATTATTAGAGATTTAGATAGAACATTTTATTATCTCCACACTGACTCTATTCCATCTAATTATACTCTACAAGTACTTGCGTTTAATTATAAATAACGTGATGATTTTCTGGTCCTCCGGTCCGGATAAATTAACGTTGTCAACATGTACACAATAGTAATTACACGTTACTCGGTCTCAGCAAAGTAGTTCAAGGCGGGATGTCATGTCATCACACTTTATCTCGGCCTCTTCTTTACAACTCTTGTGTTTGCACAGCGTTAACAGAGAGATGAGCACAGATTGCGTTGACCGAAATAATATCTGGTGTGTTGTGAAGATGTGTAATAAATCTAAATCAATGTTTTGACAGAAACATCCGTTTCCGAGTGCGACGGAGCGTGAAACTGAGCTTCTTAGTCTCACCGCACGACTTACAATTCAAAACCTTTCCTTACCAATATGTAAGGAGGAGATTCACTTCTCACGTTTAAATTGAAGTTTAGCGATCTTCATAAAACCCTCTTTTCTCCTAACTACAAAGTTTTGGCGATGAATAAAGGGTTCAAAAACATTACACTAACTTTATCAAACGCCTATCCGCAATACAAAAAATCAATAAGAAATTTGTTGATGTGCGTCTATGTGACTTAATGTGTAAATTCTTTATCTTGTTAATTACGCGTTTCTGAATTTCAATTATTTCATGTTCAGATGATCGCAAAATGAGGGTGTCAGTTTATTAAGATAAAACAACACAACACAAACAACAACATACACGCACAAAACAAAACAAATTAATTTATGTTTAACGTAAAACTCGGTGAATGCATTTGCGTGAAAGTTGTTTTTTTTGTGTTGTTTTATCTTAATGAACTGACGGCCTCATTGGGCGATCATCTGAAGATGAAATAATTGAAATACCGAAACGCGTAATAAACAAGTAGGTAAATTAACGAATTGACACAAGATGAACATACATTTTTTTTTCCTTATATCATAATATTGTGACGGACATATTTTACAATCAAATTCAAAAAAATAATTCTTTACTATCAACCTAGAAATGTTTCCACGTCGGGTATGCGTGAATGTAAAACTAACTTTAGCAAATGTATTTCTTATGGAAGATAAATTGGATTATAGTTTGTTTTAAACTGTTGTAGAATCGGCCGAGTGCGGTGTGGGGGGGGGAGTATGGGAGCGTTGTTGCCATATAGAGTGCTAACCAGAGAATTAAATGAATGACAGACAGCTACTTTAAAGAAAAATGACAACATTCGGTGCACCGATTGCTATGACAACTACCCCTTCCTGATTGGCCAAGGGCGGGGCGAGCCTCCATTCCCCACCACGGCCGCTTCCCAATCCTAAAGCAGTTGACATCAAACTATATAAGAGTAGTAACCTCAGTGGCTCCCCTTTGAAAAGTAAGGATGTGGCAATCCCTAGGGTCCGGCTGGATCTACACTTTTTTCATGTAGTTAGATCCTTCTCTTTCATCTTTCTTTTCAGCTCTCTCTTGACCAACTCTTGTTCTCTTTCAACCCTGAGGCTATTAGAGTATTCGAGGGCTGGAAGTCTTTATTTTACGTTATTTTCTTCCTTAGTTTATAAGGCGAAGATGATCGAGAGATTTTTAGCCTCTAAACAACAAAAAACAAAATAGAAGACTTCCCACTTATCAAGTTCTTCCAAAACGTACTTTGAATTTTTTTAAACTGAACCGTAATTTTATTCTATTTGCAACGTGGTACAGGATGTTTTGATCATTAATCTTCACATTTCACCAAAATTTGAACGAAATCAGTAAATCCGATATTGAGACATTACAGGTTCGTTGCAGAACCGGGACTTATAGGAAGATGTTAGTATGGGCGTGGCAATTCCGAGGGAACCTAGTAGGATCTACATCTTGGGTTAGATCCCTCTCTTTCATCTTTCATATCAGATATCGCTTGGAACTCTTGTTCTCTTCCGCTATTAAGGGTTATTCGAGAGCTAGGAGTCTTTAATTGTTCAGTATAGCCGTGGACAGTGAACAGACCACACGCACTAAAAATGTGCGAGCGTGTATTCGTTAATATTTGTGAACTAGTGTGCATAAGTGTTTTTACGTGTAATATGTGCTTTTAATTTTATAATGACGAAGGACAATAGTCCTTAACTTGAAAATGGCTGAATAGCCGAAACGGCAGTCGTTGGAAGTTTTAAATAAAACTATTGGACGGTAAGTTCAAAAAAGTTTACTTTATGTAATTGTTCTTCTTCCTTTTTTTACAAAACGATGATTACCGAAATCAAGTAAAAAAATCTAGGAAGTATAATTTTCCCGAGTTGGTAGGGATGCTGAGTGACTACCCAGGAGTAGTCATATCGTGATCTGCTACACAGATGGTTGCGGAGGCAAAAGAACCAACTGTAGCAGTCTTGTATGTACAAAGTATTTAGCTGAGGAAGTACATTATAATCTTCCGATCAGAAGGTTTTGTAATTTTAAAGTCCACAAGACTAATCACTAATAAACTCAGTAAGTCTTGAAAGCTTGAGCGTAGACCGGAGTTGGAACCATGCTTCTGTGGATGTGTTTAAACTGTCACTAACCCGGTTAGAGAGAAGGAAAAAGTGAATTTCCTAGTCACTCTGCGAAACCACATGAGAGCTGCTGTAAATCAAAGGTTAAGTGTTGGGAACTACTTGTAGCACGGGCTCCTAAAGAGTACAAGGTAGGTGGAATGTACGGTCAGATTATAGACAAGTTAGAGACTAGTTATAGAATCCGATGAGGCTACTGGAAGAAAAATTGTGGTTTATCTTCAAAACATGAACAATCTGGACAACAGGTAAGTTTGGGCAGAGATAAATAAATGCTCGTACAGCATCCTCAAGATAGGAATGTGTTTGGGTGGAAAGGAAAAGAGGGGTCCCACACTTTGTTTGTTGCGTTTACTTTCAGCGGTACAACCCCAATAAAAAAATATAGACCTTAAATACTTCTGTGTAAACGCGTAGCCTACTTTCTTTCTTTTATCGGTGTAAATAAGAATAAAACGTTTACAAAAGTCTGTCACGTAGTTGTAACTTTAGAAATTAAATGTAGCTAAGCAGTAATTTGTGTACCTAGTTTTCTCGGAATGGGTTGTACCGTCGTCAGGCTAGGGAAGCAAGTAGAAGGGATGACACGCCCCTTACACCAGACACAATCCTAGTCTGAGGCTACTATAAGTACGATTAGGCATTTAAAAAAAAAAAAAAAAAAAAAAAAAAAAACTAAATTCTTGGACACAATGTGGAAATAATCACACAACATACAGACAAGAATGCCAAAGATATCGAGAGGGGGTGAAGAATCTATCAGAAGCCATTTATAAACCTGTTTAATTAGGCCTAAGGTCTGTGTCATAAAGTTTCCGTCACTTAAATTTAACTCTGTATTATTTAAATACTGAGGAATAATACTTACGGGAAATGATGAGGAACATGCTTTTTGGAAGGCTGGGTGTGGATGCCATTGCTGTTGACCAAAAGTCCTCCAAGAGCTCGATCTATAAACAAACAAACAAACGTATTTATTAAACAAGGAACAACACTGCACAGTGCGATTGATGAAAGCAACACAAGGACAAATGTTGTTGATGGTTTCATCACCTCCTTGCCCGAGTGGACACTCGGCTATCTTCGGTTTTAATCGTAGGTCATTGAACAAACTGACATCTTTATTATGTAATTAACTTGTCTAATTATAGTTTATTGTTTTAAGGACTGAAATGAATCCTGTAGAGTGTAGGCCAAGTACGGTGGGTGATATTAAAACTTAACACAAGTGAATAAGATTTTCATCACTCTAGCACGAACTTTCTTCAATGTCACGTGGGCAAGTTTTAACAGCTGTAAAGCAGATTTTTTTCACCGTACTTAATTCGTTGTTGGAATTAATATAATTTTTAAAAACAACTAAATTCCAAGTGTAAGTGCCTTTTTATATTTTTTATATCTTTAACATTTTAAATACAAATTTCAAAATTTAAACTATTGTCGAAAAAACTGACCACATTCGTATCGCCTTGACCTTTAAATTGACATGGCTCATAATTTCCCCGATCAATATTATTCCAGCAATTTGATCACGTGATTAACACTATTTTTATTGACATTGAACCCAAGTTGGAGACTGGGTCTTCGGAATTTTTAAATATTATTGTGGAAGTTCAAAATGACTGTCAGTGAAACAAATTGGTTGTCAGGACTCACTAGAGTTGATTACGGGTTTGGCAATTATCAAATACTCTAACTGAATTTACATACTTTATTCACGTAGTTTTGAATAAGATCCCTCCCTTTCATCTTTCCTATAATGTCTTTCTTGACCGACTCTTGTTCGCTTCCGACCCTGACGCTAGTAAGACTATTCCAAAACTATGAGATTCTCATTTTACCTTCTTTTCTTTAGACTATATAAACCGATGATAACAGAGACGTTTTAAACAATAGGGGGGGGGGGGTAGGAGATGAGTACACAAATGTTGATATATCGTTTTTTAACATATTCTTTAACTTTAAAAAAGCACGACTAATAAGAAAGAAAAATCTTAAAATTACAGTAGTCAATTATTTTGATAAATTAATTATTAATAACCTTAAAATATGATTCAAAACGTAAGTCTATCTTCAAAAAATCACAGAGAGAAAAAAAAACTGTTAAAGGTTTTGGTTTTAAAAGTTATTTAATTACAATGGATAATTAATATGGTTTAATCGGACATTTGCATGATTTGTGTTACTCTTTGATTATTTATGTTTAAAATGGCTGGAACCTCTCAAATACCTGCATATTTACGATGACAGTTAAGTTAGTGTCACAAGATAAGGTATTCATATTCCGGTATAAGCTTCTAGTATAGCTTCGAAGTCTCCTTGGATCGTGACACTGGACGAAGCGAGTGGATACTTACAATATATACACAAATACAAGTCCCGTTAGAGACGTCAAAAAGTAGTGATGCACACAATTATGAGGTTCAAAAAACCTGTGTAACAAACTTATTCTACTGGATACGACCCTTTAATCAACCAATACTTCGGCCTAAGAGACCAGATTTCGGTTTAAGCATTTGACCCCTAGAGACTCATAGTGTATACGTACATGGCAATCTCGAGGTACTCTTTGTTCATGTAGTCTTGGGTTAGATATGGATAACCCTCTTTCACATTTCCTGTACGGTCTCTCTTGACCAAATCTTGTTCTCTGACGATCCTGACATTATTAGAGTATTCGAAGGCTAGGGCGTATCTTCTTCTCTTAAACAGGGGGAGGGGGAACAATGAGTGTGATAGAAGTTAACAAAGTTTATTACAGTTTGATTTTTAAAATACTTCCCAACTCCAGTCTTAATAAAAACTTCTAAAACTTACTTTAACAATCATAAGACCCTTGTCCCCCTTGTGCACCGTATCGTTAAATAAGGTACGATTTTATAAATTTGAAATCCTCTAGACTACAGTTTTATTGATCGTAAAAACAAAAGTGATAAAAATCCAACTCCATAGTCAAATAAACCGGTTAACTTTCACAAATTTAATGAAAAATTAAACAAACTTATTTCACGTCTGTACTGCATCGAAAACATTGCACAAACTTTCTCATACGTAAAATTCGTCATCTACACAAAATAAATATATCTGCATTTCTTTATGAGAAAGGGTAAAAAAATTTAATTTACAACATTATTGAGTTTTATGAGAGAAAAGTTTGTACAGAAGCCCCCATCTATTTATATTTTAATAAAGCCAAATTTACACACCCATAAACTCGCATAAATCCTATTAGAATGAAAACTAGAATACAGAGCTCATTGCTAGTAAGTACAAGCTTGCCAATCCCAAGAGAACTTAGCTGGATGTACAGCCTTGGATTAGATCACTCTCTTTCATCTTCATATCAGGTCTCTCTTGACCAACTCTTGTTCTTTCCCGACTCTCACGTTATTGGAGTATACGAAGGTGTCTTTATTTACGTTCTTCCTATTTTATAAGGCCATGAAGAGCGAGAGTGGATATCAATTTCTACCAAATTTAATCTAGTAATACATTTTTTACTAAAACAGGCCTACTACTACTACTGCGAAAAAATAAAATCTCTGTTATTGTGTAGTTTGAGAACGTTACCTCTACTGATGGAGTTTGTAGGGCATTACACAGCTTTGTCACTCTGATAATGATAAATTACGTGCAATGAGTTTGGTGTTCTATGGCCTAGCCTACATACAAAATGACCTGGATATTGTGTATAATATATTATTTGATATATAATATCACCCAACATGGTAAGAACAGGGTCTGTAGTCTTGTTTGTTTTAAATTGATTTCAATAAAATATCTGAACAGCTGATATGGATTGAGGTAGGTTTGTAATTTCTCCATATACGAAATATAGAGGTAGGTTAATAGAGGAGTTTTTGTTTTGAGGTGTGTGTGTCCGGATTCAAAAAGGTTGTTTATTGAAATGATGTTAGTCTGTCAAACAGACATCATATAAAAATCGTTTTTGTTTAATCAGGAGGCCTAAAAATTGATATTTTCACATTAATTAACAGATCGATTTTTTCACCAATACTCGTAAAATTCTATGTGATTATTTCTTGTATAGTAAATGTTAGGGCGGGGGGAAATTTGTATATTATCTATACTAATTTATTGCCAGTTTCAACAAAATGCCGATATTCTGAGACTATGAAAAGAAATAACAAGAATTAGGACAAGCACATAAAAGAACGTTTGGACTTATTGTGTTATACCCAATTTACGATGAAAATAACAAGAGAATATCTGTTGCCATGACAACTTTATTTGTGTTTTTAAAGTGGAATAGAATTGCGTCGGCGTTCACGGTCAAGTACTCAACTAGTGACAAGAAGGAAAAAAAAGAAAGTTGAAATGGAAATAATGGCATTAGATGTAACCACGAGATGAGATTTAATAACCCGTGAAAGTCCTGTATTCTATCTAATCACCAATTAGATACCTACACTGTCAAAGTCTTAACGATTGTTTGACTCGTCAAACTTCCAGAGGGAACACACGTGTTGTAAAGAGAGGGGAAATATCACGACATATGGCCTTTTAGTTAACATTTGTGGCGGAACAGCGCTGTAGTAGCGACAACTATTGCAATATGACATCTTGTTTACCAAGTTTTCGTGACACAGTTTCCGCCATTTTAACTGTTAGATAAAAGATATTTATACTGAAATGTACTTTAATAATATATTTTTATTCCAGTAGTCTTATTCTTGGTTTAATAAATCTGTCATTATAGCTGACCTAATATTAGATTAATTAGGTCAACTATTTCGTCTTGTCAGTAATTTAGTCTAGGTTATGTTACAAAAGAACTTATTCATTATGGTAGTGTTAGGCCTACTATGCAGGCCTTATTTGTTCACTCGTATTTCAGTTCGAACAAATATAACCTAGAAAACTGTTAATCGTGGATGTCCAAATTTAAATCTTGATAAAACTTCTTCACAGGCTTATTCAATCACTCGAATTTCAACACAAGAAATATTGTTAAGAAAAGAAACCTAGAAAACAGCTAAAAATTAGTTTAGTCCCAAATTTCAACCTTTCGTATAAACTCATTATTTTTGACCGTAGAAAGATAGAATTGATTTCAATACGTGCACAAATTGCATAATTAGAAATAATTTAATATACTTGTTGAATTACTAAAAAAACTATGAGGGGGGGACTGATAAAGTGGTTTTCGAACCTGTAAAAAATAATCTTGGCATATAGATAAATAGCTCTGATGCGAGTTACGAAATAGAGAAGAAAAAAAAGGTATTTGCATAGAATACCAAACTGAAAACATTTATTTTACTATCTATAAGTGTTTACTAACTAATAATTAATTGTTGAACATATTCAAGTTTAAACATATGGAAGGTCAAAATTCGAAATTTGAATTTTTATTATAACTTCAGTATTTTTGTGATCAGAAAGTTTTGATGCATTTAGATGTAATAAATCTGTACAATTTAGACGGAATTTTTTTTATAGTTTAATACAAATCTAAGGAGAAACCGTTTTGAATTTCCGCCACTTTGAAACTTAACGATTTTGATGGTTGATACACCTGTCAGAGATGAATATAAAAAGAAATTGAGTAATAAATATAAACAAAATTGGGACTCACATTAACTGTCATCACATAGTCTAGTAAAATTTTAAAACGACACTAAACGTGTTAAACTAAAAAAAAAAAACAAGAGTTGGTTACGAAGACCTGATAGAAACATTACTATTATGAAACAAAAATTCCTAATATATGACCTTATTAGGCTGCTCGGTTATGTTGGTGTTTTTCCCTTATTGACGAAAGTTGATGTATACTCTCGAAACGTCGTGTATTACTTTTTATATAAACAAATGATGGCAAATTAAAACATGTTAATAAGAAGACAAAGTGTCGTTTCGATATTGCTAATAAGACCAAAAAATATATAAGGGTTCTTTCATCATTGCTAATAAGAGACCAGAGAAGGTTTCGTTTTAACATTACTCATAAGAGACCAGAAAAGGTTTACTTTCAGCATTGCTTATAAGAGACCAGAAAAGGTTTCGTTTCAACATTGCTCATAATAGACCAGAAAACGTTTCGTTTCATCATTGCTTATAAGATACCAGACAAGATTTTGTTTCAACACAAGGTTCTCATTAAGACAGGAATTAATACTGTATATGTTTCTCAAAATCAAAACACTAGCAATGATGTTTTTTCCGAACGCAGTAATTGAACGAAAGGTGTGTTGTATTTCATCGGCTGTCTTATTCCAGCCCTCATACAACCGCCACCATTATCCAAAGTACACGGGTACTAAATGAGGTAAAACAGACTTTCACGCTGATCGTTAATTAACCAAATTGGTTGCATGTAATAGTTCCGGTTTACCCCTCACCAGATGCAACCACCACCTGTTGGTTTTGTTGCACCGGAAGTTCAGAACCGGATGTCGCCTTAGTCTGGCGTTGGCAAACTTAAACAGAATAACTGCATTAACTTATAGAATGTTTGAAAGTTAATTTTCATCTAACCTTAGTCATAAACAGACCGCTATATATCTAGACCCTATATATAGACGCGGTTAATTGACAATTCTGCAACAAGAGGAACAAGTTGATGGAAGCCATCATGTTACTTACCCAGTCTCCATCATACAACCAGATCCCTCTAATTGTATTGTCCTGGTTTTTCAAGCGTTGAGGAAATGTTAAATTGTATTGGTAGATAAAAGTGTAAGGTAAAGTTTGTTTAAAACAGTTGTTACGCATGTTTTCTGAACTTCCTCATTATGTATACTTTCCTGATGTCTCTGTAAACTGTTTCAAGTGACCCGTGACCGCCATTTTACATTTTCAATTAGATTTTTCTGAATTCCAATCAGCTTCATGTGAGCAAACTCTAGTTATTCGTATCACAAATTTAATATTTACCTTATATTTTATAACCGCTATCATACAACGACAACAATGACTGACAATCACTTTTTCATTCAGCTTTTCAAGATTAGTAAAAAAAAACAGAGACTTTTTAAAACGTTCCGGCTTTTATATAACGTACGACCGAGCTCACAGTATTTTAATACTACTAACTAATTTCAAAAATACATAGGCCTACATCAATTGCAAGCAATATACAACTACCAGTTTTAATTTTTAATTTTTAACTTGTAATGTTAGATATGAACGTAAACAAACTTCCGTAGAGAAAAGTCACGTCTAAAAATATTGATGCAACAAGGAATTGAAGGACACGAGAGATGTCAACGGGAAGCGACAGAGTTGGCATTCCTTGCTGTCTCTGTAGATGTGCATTACAGATGACTGCAATAACATTGAGCGATGACAATGCCGATTACAATGGCATCGATTCAACCGATACATTGAGAACATACTTATTTTCATCACACCACTTTGTCATTTTGATAGCGACAGATTTAAATTGTCTGTGTTCATTTATGTTCAAATTGAGGATTTTTTTCCATAAATGATTGAAGAAAGATTAATTTTTAAAAATTTTCAAAGTCTATAAAGTACAGTATTTGATGACGCTCTTCCCAGGAAATTTTGAAAATTATACATGATTTATTTATTTTATTAAAGGCGAAAAACATCTATGCCTTACATAAAAGGAAGAAAGAACACCAAATGAAGACCACTAGCCTTCGAATACTGTAATAGCGTCAAGGTTAGGTTAGGTTAGGAAAGATCTAAGAAAGGGAACTAACTCGAGCCCATAAAAAATGTGGAGATTTAGCTAGTATCCTTCGGGCCCCCTACTCACTACAGTGACCCCCTGAGGGTCAATTTACAGTGAAACAGAAACCGTACAAACTGCCCGACAAAAATTTAGCAGTTGATTTAACATTGTCAGTTCTAGGGAATGAATATTTTTAAATAGGCTTAACTTTTTAACTATTTTGTACTTTCTTCATACAAATTTAATTTTTTCTAATGAAAGTTTTCTAAACTGATAATTTTTTTACACTTTTATTCACAACTACACTATAAAACTTTTGCATCTTGAAAATAATTAGAATTTTTTGTGCATTATATATATATATATATATATATATATATATATATATATATATGCTTTTTTATGGCGATTTGGCTTCATTTACTGCATGATTTTATTATTCCTGACATAGTAATTCCAAAATTTGTATGTTAATTTTTCCTTTTATTACATACATAAACACCTGTCTCTTAACACATCATATTACAAGTTGGGTTTTGTATAGAACTACTATTTTTAGTGAAAAGTATTTTTTTATTCATAAAAATAGAATTTTCACATGTAAATTTTATAAATTGATTTATTTTTTTTATCAAAATTTATTCACAACAAAAATTTTCTATATTTTGGAAAAAAAAAGTGACAAAAATATTGTTCTAGGGTATATATAAGCTTTTTGTGCCTTTTTACTTCATTTTTTGCACATTTTTGATTCCTAATATAATAGCTTCAAAATTTTTACATGTAATATTTTTTTCATTACGCACATAAGTTTAGGAATCTTTTTGAGAAAATTATATATATATCAGGCTGGGTTTTGCATAATATTAATATTTTTTGTGAATTGTTTAAATACCATTAAAAATCAGAAAAAGGCCCGCCAATTTGGGATAATCTAGTACGCCTCTTAAGGGTTAAGCTAACACAAACTAAATTCATTATATAACCATCTTTTTTTTCTTAAAAAAAAAAAAAAAAAAAAAAAAAAAAAAAAAAAAAAAAAAAAAAAATGATATGCAGAACAACAAAAAAACAATGAAAATAACGATTTTGGGGATAATCTTTAGTCAAAACAAAAAATTCTTGAAACAAATGAGTTTGCTTTATCTTTTGGTGTATTTAAAGTAAAGAAAAAAAAATATTTGAAGAAATCCAGAATGTACAATCATTTTTATTTATGCTCTTTTCAGAAATATAAAACTCTGCAGGCTTTTTACAGGAAACATTGTTATTTACAAAAAATCTAAAATATGTAAAAATTTCAAAACTGTTAAAGATTTGTTGTAAACCTATATGAGTGAAAATACACCCCCAAAATAATATAATTATATTGAGAATATTATCTAAAATGAAAAGGATACAAGAATTTTTGAGGTTATAAAATAAAAATGTTAATGTTTTCTGATAAGTTTTTATTATCTAAGACCATGTTCACAAAAATGCCACTTGAACTTGAGTGTTCATCTGACGTCAAGCAAAAAATAGGCTAAAAACTAACACTGATAACTATTTAAGCATTTGGAACTAATTCATTTAAAAACACTAAGAAACAAACAAAAAATAACAAATATAAATATACACTCTACACTATCGCCTACGGTTGACAGAGAAAACAAAGCAAGAAATCAACTAAACGTATAATTATGTAACATTTCAAAAACGATTAGTTATGGATTTTATCGTAAAAGACAAGGTTAAGGTTAGGTTACGCTAAGTTCACTTTTCTTTCCAAGCATCATTGTAGAAATCGTTTCTTCGACAAAACTCTTATCATCTCAATCACAATATTAGTCTACTAATCTGTCAAATAAAATCAAAGCATTAAATTCACGCAGATTCCCCCTCCCCTATTGATTTAAAAGCGAAAAACATCTTCTCAGTCATTATCAACTTATAAATAAAAAGAAGAAAAGAGAAAAAATAAAGACCCCCCCCCCTCTAAGCCTCGAATAGTCTAACAAAGTCAAGATTCGAAAAAGAACAAGAGTTGGTCAAGAGAGACCTGTTGGAAAAAATGAAAGAGAAGCCAACCCATGACAACATGGGAAATGGTGTAAATCTAGCTAGGTTAGGTCCTCACTAAAGTCAACCCCTGAAGGTGATAAAATCCGATGAAAATACATAAAGGGTTTATTAATTTCATCATTTTAATAGACCCTGAAATGAATTTAAATGACACTAACTTCGATAAACTTGAGTGGAACTGGTAACAATAAGTCGTGTACTGCAACTACATGACTACACTATGAAACTTTCAATAATCTCGACACGAAGCTATAAATGTGGGGGGGGAGCGGTAGTTGTGTAGAACCACCAAACTGAAAACTCAATTAGCATCGTGTTACAACACACATTCCTGTCTCTCTAGAACTTACTGAAGTAGTTAATTCCTCAGCGAACATTTGTGGTTAAGGCGAAAAACTTTGCAGTTATCATGGCCTTTATAAAGAAGAAAATAAAGCTTACAATAAAGCTAACCCTCGAATAGGGTCTACTTTAGTAGCTTCAAGATCGAAAGAGAACTAATAGAAAAGATAAAAGAGAGTGATCTAACCCAAGTTTAGTTGAAGAAAGATGTACATCCAACTAGGTTACCTGGGAACTGTCATAACCACACTCCCTATACGTGAGTAACTAAGGGTTCTGAGATCATTTAAAGAGACAATAAATATTACTATAGGTGTACAACAAACTAAAGAACAAACTTGTGCGCCTGATCACGCTCCCCCACTACCGCAGTACTTCCCCCATCTGCTCCTTTATAAAGCTCTGAATGTAATGGGGGTTGGTTTCTTCTCCTACATCCCATACATACTTTTGTTTGTTGTAGACCTATAGGCCAATCGATTAAACACTACTTTCCTGGTTGAAACTATTATAATAAATCTCAATTTGATTTTTCTAAAAAAAACTATAAAAATAGTTTGGTACTATTGAGTTAAACAAGGTGTAATTTTATCATTGTTTCCAAGTCAGTCGTAAATATTTAAGCACTATCCTTTAAATTGACAGATTTTATAGTTAGGCCTAATCAGTCGTTTGAACTACGGCATTATGACTGTTTATCGGACTATTCACACAACGGTATTATGAGCATCTTCACGCCTTTATTATTTGTCCCCTTGTTTTTAAAGGGAAAAAATCTCGATTATCATAGCCTTATAAAAAGAAAGAAAAGAGTATTAAAGACCTCTAGTCCTAGAATACTCTAATAGCGTCAGCTCGGGAGAGAACAAAAGTTGATCAAGCGACAAAAGAGAGGGACATAATCTAAGAAAGGTGTACATTCAGCTTGTGGTTAGGTTAGGTTAAATTAGGAAAGGTTAGGTTAGAGGTAAACGGTTACAGGAAATACAGTTAAATATACTTTCAATAATTAATTATATAAGCCTTTTTTGTCTAAATGTTATAGTTTTCAAGAGATAAGTGAAAAATTAGCGAGATTGACGCGCGTCCCAAAAATGTCGAAATGTGAGTAAACTCTAACCAACCAGAGCTCAAATTAAATGTCTTTCTATTAAGTTACAAAAAACTTTCCTTAAGATTTTTATGACTTATTCGAATTGTAAAATTGTTAAATTATCAAATTTTTAATTGCTTTGTGACACTATTAAAATATTAATACGGCAGACTATCTTTTTGCATACCTAGTATACAAAGTATAGGATTACTTTAGTAATCCTCAATATCGTCCACCTATTTTTTGACTGATTTTTATAAATGGACAGGTTTCATCTGAGCTGTGAGCTGCGCGTGGAAGGGAGGTACAAGTTTGTAGTTCGAGGCCGCGTGGGGACAGAGGCATTGTAGGGGAAACAGTCGGCGCCGACTACTGTCCACGATCCAGCGGTCTTGCAGACATCGTTGTTAGTACCAACACCCAACACAGACTGAGGCGACCGCTTCCCCCACCACCTCACTGCTGCTTAGACCCACTGCGCATCCAAACTCCACAGCTCAGACGAAACCTGTCCATATGTAAGTTCCTGAACACAGGGAACCGAAAAAGTGATTTACAACAAACCGTCCGTCCGTCATCATTGTCGTCCATACGTAAGGACAATGGCTGTAAGAAAAATAAAGAGGGGAAGGTGAAATTGGTATAAGGGATGTGCTCATACTGAACCCAATTGGAATTCAAAAATATGAACTTGAAATGTCTAAATGGCGGCCATTTTGAAATGTTATGTTCATATCTCGTGTTATTAACCTTATATCACATTAAGGTAGATACAAAATATACAGATTTCAAGTCTGCATGTAATACCCCACCCCTTCTCTACGATGAGAAAACAACTCTAACCTCCAAATAAAATGCAATATTCGTATAGTTACGAGATCCGGCAGGGGGGGGGAGTGTATTCTTCTTCCTATATGTACAACGTCAAGCTCGCGAGGGACGAAAAACTCCTACGAGCGAAGCGAATGAAGACATTTAATATACACACATCTACGTAACCCATTAGAGTCTAGCTGATGATAATGATATACACAATTACGTGATTCAAGAAACCCTTTGATATACCAATACAATTTAAGTTTTCTACGTAGCTCAAAAACTATACAAAAAGTTTCATTTAAATCCACTCACTAGACTGTATTTAAATTCCTAAGCGAATTTTGTGCGTTTGCGGATAACAAAAAACACGACTTCAAAGTTTCAACGACTAAATGGTCATCCTCAGTTGCAGTAATAAGAAACACTACTAGAAAACACTAAATTAGGTTTGACAAGAACCTTATAGAAAACGGTGAGAAATTGAAAAAGCTAGTACAATAAAATAATCAGTAACAATACAATTTTAAAACATCTTTGCTTTTAGTTTTTCCGCCCTCAATCTTAGATTCGCGGTCATATTAACCGGATGCTATCCACATTATTGTAAGCAGATGTTCACCATTGTACAGACATGGGTTTTTAATTACGCGTATTCACCCATTATATCCGTGCCTGCGAAATTTAAACACCAGTCAATAAGCGAGTAACTAGTTAATTACTGTATTTAATCTAACGTAACGTTAATTGGCTGTCACAAATTGCCGATTGTTAACTGTAAATCTCATAATGCAAATACATAATGCGTATTACATATGTTGTAGGTTTGATACTATATTAAAAAGGACGAATATATCGTTTTTAGGGAAGAAAAAATGTGTAGATAGGACATTGGGGGGGGGGGGGGAATGACACGACTAGAATGTCAGATCTTTCAAAAGTTAAAACTTTAAAATGATTGTGGTTTTGTTATATTTTATTGTCCAATCCCCAAGAAAAACACTTTATTGAATGCAGACATCTACATAATTGGAATTTATTAAAACATCAGCTGTTATTTCCATTGCTATTTATTTGTTGCCATAGCAACGAGTTTTCTTATTGTTGACTAATTTCAAACACAGAAATAATCTAGTAGGTGGTAAACTTGTAGTAGTACCAACCGTAAGAGATGAAATTGTTACCGCTGAAGGAAGAATTATTCAGAATGTAACCGAGATAAATGTCGCGCATGCCATAAAGGAAAACTACTGCTTTTCCAAGAAGAAAATGGCGGCTACTTCGAACCTTTTTTCGAACCGGTCTTAATAACCTTAACAAGTAAGAATTTGGTTTAATTATATAAAAATCTCAACTAATTTAGTGCAGAACCTTGTATGTCAAAAAAGTTATGTTCATTTTAATCCAATTAAATTTTTGCAATGAAAAATTAAATTTTTGATGTTATAAGTTCATAATATAAGGATATTTTACATAAAAGTTAGATTAAATAGAAGTTTGTTGCATTTTACATAGTTTTTTTGCTCTCCTGAAAAAGTGACTTTTTTGACATACAAGGTTTTGCAACTTCAACCATCGATATATATATCCCGTTTAATTAAAAAAGAATTTATGTATTTAATTTTGTTCTATGATAAAAAAATCAAACTATTGTCAAATAAAGTTTAACTAACTTTTGAAAGACCCGGTACGTAAATAATTAATAGTATATATATATAAATATTGGTACAATAATTAGCATCAAGATTCCATGATCAACGAACTCCGGTTCGGTTAATCCTTGCTGCGTCCGTGTCTCCTCCCCTTTTGGAGAGTCGACGACATCGGCGTCAGCGATCATGGAAGGCTCGCCTCGCGTCATTTAACCAAGCTCATACTCTCATTGCATCAACTTATTAATGACAAAATTTATATTTAAACAACGTGACAATGTACGCTGGACTACCAAAATAATAATCCCCGCACATAGAGATATCATCACTCTTTAATCAATGGCGACGCTCGCAAAATAGTATTGCTTTTGTGATTTTAGAAATATGTCTGACATTTTGCATAGGAGACGACTTGTAGGGGTGCTCATATATAAAGAACTCTATTGAAATTCATAAAAATTGAATTTAATATATCCAAATGGCGGCCATATATAAAACTTTTTGTTTACATCTCGTGTGGTAACCAACTTATTACACACTAAATTAGAAACAAATTTACAAATTATCAATTCTGCTACACAACCTGACAATAGTGAATTTATTGTCAAAAATGAAATTTCGAATCCTGACCGCACAAGAAAATGTGATATTCGTACCACAAGACATCGGGTAGGTCCGAGTATAACGAGTGGAGGATCCTTCAGCTTTAAGGACACGAGCGAAGTGAGTAGAGACTTTCTAATAAATACACAATCTAGCCCTCGTCATGTAAGTAGTGATATAGACAATTACGAGGTTCAGAAAACCTACTAGAATAAGACCTCTTGATCTTTCAATACAAGGCCAAAGAAACCATTACATTTAGAGGATGTGCTTGAAGCCCCTATCAATTTGTTTAATGTGAACGAAGATTTTCGCTTACATCCTGGAAAATCACCAATGTACTTTTCACACTCCAAGCCCATCATTTCTCTTACGGATTTCTAATAATTTTAACTTTCTTACAAGGAAATATCGCCATGTAAAATATAAGTAGACTTAGTTGACCGGAAACTAAATTTATTCGTACCTTTCTATAGTAATTCCGATTCATACCGCGTGAAGCGTGACTGGCAATGGAATGTACCAACTACAAATGGAAGAATGTAGTAACAGTAAAACAATCCAGAAGAATATAAAATCGTTGTAGTTTTGATAAATTGTTCAATTTGAACTACAAGTTCTTCCAGATTAAGCAGTAACGCGTAACTTTACACAACACTTTAAGAGGAGGTTTACACGACGAAGTTTCAACGTCATTAACACATCGTTTGATTGCTTAAAGTGTTTGAGGTAGAAATTTGTGCGTTTTCTTCCATTAAGTGATTTAAGATCAACAAGAATTGCTAATTAGTAAATATTATGGTCTTTGTTTGACAGAATCAACGTTTTCATAGAGATTTTAAAACCTGAAAGTTTGCTTAAATCTGTAACTATCTCGGAGGACACAACAAACGCGTGATACAGTTTAGCGAAGTGTGTAGAAATTCGATGTTTTCTTTAGATCTGACTAGAAAAAGTTAGATAAATATAGACTTTTACGTTCCTTTATAAGTATCAATGGAAGCAGATTTACAAACTATCGTGGGGATATATTTTAAGACATCTATAGTTGAAACAGTATTCCGTTTTGGCAGCCATTTTAGATTTTATAAAAGGTTAAAAAACATAGTCATGGTCGTATGACAAATGATTAAAAATCGCTTTTCAACGGTGAGTTTCGTAAAACAATCTAAAATTTGAAAACACTAAAAGAAAATCAAATTACACATAAAAAGCTAATTATTTAAAGTTGTTATAAAGGAAACCGGTTTAACTATTGGAAAATGAAAGTTTCATACGAAATCGTGTGTTGCAAATAGTGTAAAACATTAAATGTATTTTTGGCAGTATTTAAACAAGTTAAATTTCACAAATTCAAGAGCGCTGTCCGTAAATAACTGAAGCTACGAGAGAGATAACACAAATCCTAGTGTACCACTTTACTCAGGGTTGAAAAACAATGTTTTTTACGTGTCAAACGGCCATGTTAACATTAAAAAAATTGAATAAATTCAAGATGGCGGCCAAAAGTTTTAAACAATATAAAAATGTAGAACAAGGGATGAAGTTTAAACTTCATTTGGTCACAAATGCGACGAAAATTGTGGGGGGAAAATTGGCGGATTTTATAGTCCGTATATACAGGATGTTCTGAAAATGTGTCAAACTTTAAGTGGTGGTTATACGAGTCTAAAAAAAAGTCAAAAGTTTCTCTAAACATATGCCTGGAAACGTTTCGGTTTCCATCTGTCGGCCATTTTGTGTTTAAAAAATTATAGCTTTTAAAATTAAGATTTCGAGCCGAAATATAATTATTATTTATGTAACGGTTTACCAGTAGGCTATACCAAGAATCAAAACTTTAACATTTTTGTAAAATTAATGGTTTTAGAGATAATCAACATTAAAAAATTTCAAACCGTCACCATTTGGACAAGTTAAAATATTGATTCTTTGTATACTGTTGCATATAAAACCTGTATAAACTTCGAAATCTTAATAATTTCAAAAGTTATAATTGTTTTCAAAAAAACACAAAATGGCCGACACGAAGCGTTTCCAGACAAATGTTTATTCGAATTTTTACTTTATTTTGAGCACTGAATGTTTGGCACAAGGGCGTACCCAGGATAAAAACTAGGGGGGGGGGAGCAAGCCATGGTCATTCAATATACAATTGATTATTAAAATAGTTATTTCAAGAATTGTATTAAATTCCAGCAACAAAATGTATAATAAAGATTTATTTTTTGCTTCCAGGGGGGGGGGCAGTTGCCCCCCCTGCCCCTTGCTGGGTACGCCCATGGTTTGGCACAAAGTGTGTATTCCGGAATTTTGGTTAATGATCGATGCTCATTTTATAGTTTCCACGACGAGAGCAACTGCACTAGAAACGAAAGTACGGTAGCGTCCAGTTAGGCCTAAGATTACGGATGCCAGCTCCAGATAACGGATCCAGTTCGTTTCGTTACAGCTCTACTGGAGATTATAAAAGGTTAACGGTTTATTGTACAGAGCCTATTAACAGTATAGTTCAGTTGACCGGATTACGATGAAGTGATAGCGGTTGGGAGAAATGATTAGATTGGTTGTTTCGCCTCTTGAAAGATATATCGTCAAACTGTAAACTACCGAAAAATACCGACTGATTTGTTTTACTAATTTAATACAACGGACTGTATTTTCAGCCGTCATAGTCGAGTTATCGTGTAATAAATATAGACCTAGTACGTTGAATTTGTAGTGATTGTTGTGCAAATTGTTTTTACTGTGAAGAGAGCTGATAAGGATCTAACCTTAGGCTACAAGGAAAGAGTGGAGATCCAGTAAGGACATCAAGCTGAGGAGACATTTTGTATCAATCTAGGCTAATAAAAACAACCTTCCTACACAAGAAAAACGATCTTCTAGATTGAAAATATCAAAATTTGGATGTGCCTGAAACATGACAGGATGAAAACACAAAATTTCGATTTTCTTAAACCTACTCAAACATACCTCCCAAAAACTTTTCCTCAATTATATTTCCTAGAGTCCCAATAAATAAGGGTAATAAACCAAAACACTGTCTATGCAAGTAAATTAAAAATACGATTCGAAAATCGAAATTTATTGAAGCGTATCAATTGCCACGGAAATAGCGAGTGTAATTTTTTTTTTCTTATTAAAGTGAAAAACATTTCAGTCAACAACGCCTTATAAAATGAAAGAAAAAAACATAAAATAAAGACCCCCCCCCCCCTAGTTCTCGAATTCCGTTAGGTCGGAAAAGAACAAGAGTTGATCAAGAGAGATCTGATAATAGAGAGGGAGCTAACCCAAGATTATATGAAAAATGTAAATCCAGTTAGGATATCTAGGAATTGCCATCATTAGAGGCGAGACGAAAATAATCATTAAAATTTTATTAACAAAACAAAAAAGTTATTAATCTTTTTTAAACGTTTTCCACTTCCTTATATAATGGAAAAAAAATTATGAATAGAAAGTAAACTTTCCTATCACCTTTTATGAATGAAATGTGCGTTCTTAAAAAAATTGTTGAGAGTGGGGAAAACTCGGGTTCCTCACTGCACGAAATTACTGAAAACTATGTGAAAATCGGTTCATCTGTTTGTCCCATAGACCCGACCTCCGAACATATTCTAAACTTTGAAAACGGAACCGTAAGCTAGTTTTCTGTTTCATAGTACTGTAATATCAAATGAATTAAAGTGAAAGTTAATCCTCACTGCCTCAATAATCACAGATTGATACAGTTTTTATCGAAATAATACTCCACAAGCAAGCCTGTTTAGCCTCAAAATAAGACTCACTAAAACAGTGCCATCTAAATTGCACAGTCCACAGATACATTCTTCCTCATCTGATAGTTTCATTAAAGCAATCAAACTTTGCAAAATAAACAAACAAGAGACGATACTGTAATTACATATGTGCACGCAACTTCAATCAGGAAGGAATGATAAGTGAATCTTCTGCAGATTGGTACAATGCTTCTGGCACGACAATTAAAAGATCAAATAACCAGTCTAAGAAATTACATTTTGTACCCAATAATTCAAAACACAGACTGGAGCAGTGCAAGTTCCATATGACATTAAGAACTAATTACACGCAAAACATTAAAAAATCCTTAACAACTAATATTTTCTTCAACAGTGTAAATTTTTTTTTTTTTTATTAACAACAAGACAACTCAAGATACCAGTTTATCTTACCATGAGATTAAATAAAATGAAGTACCAATTAATTTAGATCAGACTTATTGCGCATGCGTAAATAATTTTACTTTATCGTGAAATACAAAAAATTATGACGAGAAGAGATATTCGTTTCATATGAAATTACAAATTGTATTTTTCGTCACAGAGAAGCTAGGTTAAGTTAAGTTAGGATTCTTAACATAATTTAATTATAATTTACTGTTTATATACGAACAGCATATTATCGGCATATTTAAATAGAAACTATAATGTCGTTCAGTGCGCATGCGTCGTGAATCTTGATATTGTTGTCTTTTATGTATTTTACTTTGATGGTTAAAATATAGACAGTCTTGTAATTTTATGTCTAAATTAAACGTTTAAAAAAATTAGATTTTAAGTAGTATTTATGTCGAAATTTTACGATTGAAAATTAGTTTCTTTTAAATTAGGCGTTAAAAGTGATCGTTTTAGAAGTGTCACTTCTGAATTCCCATTGCGATATGAACAGTGTTATATTTTTTAATATTTGAGATTTAGAGCAATCTCTTTAGGTGAGAAGGGCAACCTAAAAAAACATAGATTAAAGTTTTTACTGGGGGGGGGGGGGTTCAAAACTTTCAAATGGCAAATATAGGCTTGCTATACCTCATTTCAAAAGTCTCTGTGACAAGAAAAATTACGTAAAATAAATTAAATTTAAAACACCCCCAAAAAAAATTACGGCCAAAAGAGGTACGGTACACCCCTTGTTTAATATTAATGTGTTTTTACCCTCATATTAAATGTTCGAATTGTTCTCACTGTACCTCAATGCAGTAAAACAGCCCTTGTTCAAACATGTTTAGCACGTTTCCAAAAGTTTGGTTTGTTCATCTTCATCTTTCTATTAGGCTACAATCTTAATTAATCTTAATCTTAATTAGGCTCTTAATCGGTGATTCCCCACAAAACGAGCATGTCTATATTAACAGATGAATTTAGTACTTTTCATTTCTAATTTTTACAACGCAAAAGTGAATTCCGCCAACAAAATACTATTTTCTCTTTTTTAATGAGTGGTATGTAATTAAATGAATTTTTGTGTGTTTTTTTATTATTTAATTTCAAGAACAATAAATTAAATACTCCATGTGAGATTTGCTGTGAGCAAATTTTTGGATAGTTTTATAATCTAAAAAGGAAAAACATCACAGTATGTAACAACATAAATAATAACTAGCTTAATGATAATCTTTCGTGGATCTAATTGGTTAACTAATAACAAATTGGTTTTTTTTTAAATTATTCTAATGAATGGCTGTTATTTATTCATTGTGTAAAATTAGTTGTTTTGGAAAAGAATAATGAAATTAGTTATATTTTAACTCAAAACAAAATGTTAAAACTTCACATTGAAAATAACACGGAGCTCAACATTTTGACAAAATTTGATTAGAATCAATAGATCGATTTTGAGAAAGTTTTGTTTTGGTCTTAGGACATGTCAAATTTTGTATAAAAAACTAAATTAAATAAAAAACTTTTGATGCATCACCAAACTTTTCCACACTTGGAATAAATGAGAAACGAAAAGCAAACTTACAAAATAAAGAACATTAAAAAAGATTCAGTCTTCCAAAATTAACATTTACTCGAATAAAGTCAATCCAAAACAGGATACAAACTGTCAAACATAACCTAGAAAGTTTACAATATCGATAACTTGTGCCTAATCTTCAGACTGGCGTAATGTTTACCTTGGAAAAGGTCGATTGTTTAAATTATCTACCAATAGCGCTGCATCTACAGATGTCAACATGGGAAAGTGTAAATAGGCTTCGTTCTCACAGCACTCGCTAGGTTGCGTGCTTACAAAGTATCTATCGGTCCCATTTCGATACTAACTTCACTATAAGGAAAATATGCACGCCTCAAGTATATTTAGGCCCACTCTGTACACACATTCTGTCTGTGTAATTAGACTACAAGGTGTAATAATTCGGGTTAAATTTGTACAATGTATTTACTGTATAAAAACAAAATATGTTAGCCGGTTTTATTTCTTGACGGTTTAGAAAAAAATTATAAAGTGTCAAAAATTGTTTGAGTTTTCGTAGTTAATGAAACCAAAACACTTACTGGCCGAGTTACGTACTTCATTATACTTCACAGAAAAGATAATTTTTAACTCATTTTATTGAAACACTTTCTTACAATTTGAAATTTATGTTAATAGTACAATTTGTGTTATTTTGAATGTTTTAAGGCTTTACGGAGCAATGCAATTTGGTGGACAAAAAGATGTTTTTCAGATTATAAAAGTGAAAAACCTGCTTCAGAAACTTCTGTAGGCTCAATAATTTGTTGTGTGTCATCCAACTTATTGACTTCACCTAATCTTTTACTTGTGACAGATTTATTTATATTCTTCAGTTGTTTTAGATTCAATAAATCCCCACCTCCTTCTACCAACATTGATGCTTATAATCTTCTAAAATAATCTCAAGTATATTCTTCTAGATTTTTTAAAGTTTTAAATATTTTGCATTGAAAAAAACAGCAATGGTACGGCGATATCCCATCAAAAATCTTCTGGTTTCCATATTTTGGAGTCCCCGGGATGAAAACGGCATACATCGTCTGCTATTGTGAGTTTGTAAAACATTGTCTGCACAGTGGTTTAAAAACTCAGTTCATGTTTACCATATTTCCTAGTTTTTTTTCGTTTGTCTTATAACTTTAAATTTATCATACCAAAATTCGAAATTCAGATATTCCAAAATCAGAGCTATTGATTCTAATGAAATTCTGTAAAAATGTAGATTCGGGAGTCATAATCGGTTATAAAAGAAAATTGAACAATGAGGAGCAATTCTTCCAAAATCGGTGATGCTACAAAAAATGAAACCGAATCGACTCTTTTATGCAAATTTGCCCTAGTCGTAATTCGAAATTTCGTTTTGGCACATTGGTTTGGGTTGTAAATTTTCACATATCCGAAAGTTTAAGAAGCGTCTACTTAATTCTCGACTATTTCTGAGAAGATGAAAATCAAAACTTTTGTTCAAACCCTAAAAGCATTTTAGACATTTTTATAAAAATCACTCGAACAAATTTTGAGAAAATCTGAATTTGGTGGAAGCCCCCCCTCCCTTCACCTGACTACTTCAATAGTAATTGATTCTGTATGGGAAAGATTGTGAAATGTTTGTAAGGATTATTAACAGCGGCCATCTGTTTATTAAAATTGTATGTTAATTTTATGTTAATTAAATTTTGATCTATGACACACGTACTGAATATTTAATCAATTATTGAATCGTATACATCCTTTCCTAACAAAGGTTATCACCACGAACAACAAGCTGTATAAACGGTTAAATACTTTGACATCGATGTGAAACACGCAATGAAAAAAAATTATTTCGGCTGTTTCAAAATACTTTTCCAGTTGAAACGTGATAACTTTTCAACAGATCGATTTTAGTGAAGGAAAAACTAATTTATGTTAAACGTTTCAAATATGTACTCTAAAGATTTTCAAATCTGTGCTAAGATGAAGACAAGGTACGGTACTGAATTTTTCGAAAATAGAAAAACTGCCGAAGTTTATTTTCCGCTAAATTTTTGTTTCAAGAAAAGTGTCTCCCCCCCCTCCAACCATTACCAAACTTCGGTTATCTGACAATTTGAGACAATTTTGATTGTTATAGAGTCAAAATTAATATATAAAAATCTCTACTTTGAGGATCAATAAAACAGTTTTTCAACGTACCAATGTGAGATCTCCATATTTTTCTGAACAGAATACCATGTATCCATGTATACTCATCCCCCCCCCCTTCAAACACTTCATAAAAAAAACAAATTAATTTTGACAGTTTTGTGTTTTTGTTTTTTTTTTTTACAGAACACCAAACCGCAATGACGTTTAATACAGCAGACCGAGATTTCACTTAAACAAATGTATATGTAAAATGTTTCAAACACATTCAGGGAAAGATTTTCAAACACACAGGGTGTCCCTAAAAAGGTGAATTGGCTATTTAATTTCGTATTATATACATCAAGACGAACAAAAAATGTCAAATAACATATAGACGAATTCCACTTAATTATCCGTCAATCCGCCATTTTGTTCTTTTAAAAAAGCGTTATAACTACACAAAGATATTGAGTTCAGATTTGGTATAAGCCTTTTGTATGTTACGTTTTACAAGTGTACCAAACACAGATTGTATTTGTATAATTTTAAATGGTGCCCGTTTAAATTGTTTTAAAATTAATCGGTTTTGGAGATATACGACATTAAAAGCTTTAAACGGCCGCCATTTTGAAAATTATAAAAGTCTGTGTTTGGTAACAATTGTAAAACTTAACATACAAAATGCTTAAACCAAATCTATATTTATTTCTGGAGTTATGTTTTTTTAAAAGAACAAAATGTCGGATAGACGGATAATAAAGCGGAACTCGATTATGTTACTTGACATTTTTGTTGGTTTTGATGTATATAATTCGGAAATGTACGCCCAGTTCACCTTTTCGGGACACTCTGTATAGTGTTTTTTGGAAAAACTTTTAGGTTAAAGAAAAATAATATATCACCACGAAACTTCAGCTATGTAAAGTATTTTAAATAGGACACTGCTAGAATGTGTAGAAGTCAGCAAAACAGAATCTTCATTTATTGAGTAAGCATAGAAATAAATCACAATCTATGTTGTTAAAAACCTAACCTATACTAATACAACAAGAATAGAAAACTTCTCATTAATTTACTAAATGCTCAGGTTTTGTTAAAATCAGATATCATAACTCATTAGGACGCATAACAAGTTACAAAGAAACAGTGAATGAGTTCGAACCCACTTCCGGTGGAAAATTTTAAAGATATAATATATTCGTTTGTGTACAATTGTGACAAACTAAAAGCAATAAGAATAATCCAGCCTTCTCTACCCATAAAACGGAATGTCTGTCTGACTACTGTATTTACAAGCCTAAAACTGAAGAACCGCCGTTCCGATTTTCATGAAGTTTTCTTTTCGATGCACGTAAGTTTATTGGGTGAGATTATATGGTTGGTTGGTTAAAATTTGTTCAATAGTTCCCACGGTAAGCAATTAATGTATACAAATACATTCATAAGGACCTATCAATAACCGAACGGGGGATGGAAGTATGGTAATTCTAAATAAAAATTGGAATATATTTTAGTACAAAAAAGTTGTAAAATTGTAAAAATAATATTATGTTAGGTTATTTTAGTTTTAAAATTTGGTAATTTCTGAAACCAAAAGATCTTTAATTTGTCCTGCCAAATTGTGTGTATCAATATTAGGGGAGAGTGGGGTAAAACCGGGTAGGCGGGTCCAAACCGGGTACCCCCTCTTAGCCTCTGTATGTGCTGCAATCGCGCGGGAGATGAAGGAATTACGTTCCAACTTTGAAGAAGAAGCAGCGGCCATGATATGAAGTCAACAGATGCACCTGTTTTGTTGTTGTGAAATAATTCGTGTTTTAGTGATTTTTGCTTACGATTTTTCAAGAAAACTAGACTTATAGTACTGCGTTCCTGTTTCTACAAGAGTAAAGGTATGTAACTATCTTTATACAGCATTTAATAACCTTCATTCTCATTCAAAATAATTGTCTTTAGCAATTTCCATAATTTTAATACGCCATGTTTTATAAAGGCTATACGTGCGGGGTAAAACCGGGTAGTGACTGCGGGGCAAGATCGGGTAGTACCCGGTGCTGCCCCACGATTCTTAAAATATATACAGTGTTGCTTTTACTTATTCTATACATATATTTCATAATAAAAACATTTATAACCCTAAATTATTGATATGTTTTAGGGATATAATTATTTTTATTATAAAATTTATCTTAATTACAGAATTTCTCTAAAGTTGATGGTAAGAATGTTGATATTGAATGTTTCATTGGAACACTATAAAAACTATCTACTACAACATTAAAATCTTTTTTACTCTTACGTTGGGTTAGGGTTATTATAAAATGTATATCGGTTTAATATAATGAATTTCTTTGTTTTAGGACTCAAGATGCCTAGGACATACAAGAGAAAAACGAACCGCCAGTCATGGAGTCAACAAAGCATGGAGCTGGCAATTATTGAAGTAATGTCTAGAAGAATGGGTTACAAGAAGGCATCAAAGGCGTTCAACATCCCTCAAAGTACTTTGGAAGACAGAGTTCGGAAGGCAAAAATTAAAGATTTAACACCCACACAAGCTTCAGCTAAAGGTATGGGATCTTACATTACTGTATTTTCAAAAGACCAGGAACAAGAATTGGTCGATCATATTTTATTAATGGAAAGTAGACTATTTGGATTAACTTTAACTGATTTTCGAAAGTTAGCTTATGAACTAGCACTCAAGAACAATCTTAAAAATAAATTTAACCAGGAACTGAAAACTGCTGGCAAGGATTGGTTGTATGGTTTTTTGTCAAGGCACAAGAATCAGCTTTCTTTGAGGACTCCAGAAAAAACCTCTATTTCTCGAGCAATGGGTTTTAATAAAGTGGCCGTGAACAAATTTTTCGACCTACTCGAAAGTTTATATTTAAAGTATACATTTTCTCCAAACGATATATACAATGTCGATGAAACGGGCATCACTACAGTCCCAAACAAACCATCTAAATTGCTAGCCTTACGAGGAAAGAAACAAGTTGGTGCTTTAACATCAGCTGAACGCGGAACTCTAGTAACAGCTGAAACTTGTATGAGTGCTGCAGGTAATTACATGCCTACGATGTTTGTTTTCCCTAGGGTAAGAGAAAACCTCCTTTTACTTGATGAAGCTCCTCCAGGAAGCTTTGCAAAGTTTCATCCTAGTGGGTGGATGCAAAGTGATATATTCCTGTTCTGGTTTAAAAGTTTTATTGAATTTTCCAGACCATGTGCTGAAAAACCTGTTCTTTTAATACTAGATGGACATGCGACCCATACAAAGAATCTTGAGCTCATCGAGATGGCTCGTTTAAACCATGTAGTTTTACTGTGCTTGCCCCCACATTGCTCGCACCGTTTGCAACCTCTAGACGTTACCTTCATGGCACCTTTAAGCACTTTCTATCAACAAGAAGTTCGCCAGTGGCTGGCCATGCACCCAGGCAGGCCAGTGACAATTCATCAAGTTGGCAAACTCTATGGCAGCGCCTTTTTGAAAGCAGCTGTGATGCAAACAGCTGTCAATGGATTTAAACAGACAGGAATATATCCACTCAATAGGAATATATTTCCAGAAAACCTCTTTGCTCCATCATTGACCACAGATAGACCTGCGCTTGAACCTAATGTGCCAACACCAGCGAATCTACCACCTTCTGAACCCCAATCACTTAATTCACCCTGCTGTTCTCATTCCTTGCCTCCTCACACTAAAATTGTTCCCGAATCATCCTTCACTATTTCACCCTCCGAAGTGATGCCTCCCCCATACGTTGAGAGAAAAACACAGCCAAAGGAGAACAAGAGAAAAGGAAAAACCGTAATTTTGACAGACTCCCCATACAAGCTGGAACTTCAGACAGCATTAGAAGAAAAGAAAAAGAAGAATGGAGTAAAGGAAAACAAAGATGAAGAAAAGAAGAAAAAAGCGGAGGAAAAGAAAAAAAATCAAAGAAAAGACTACTTTTTACCGATGAAAATATAACACAGGAAGAAAATAAGCGTTCAAAAAAAGATAACAAGAAGGATAAACAACTGTTGTGTGACTCCAGTGAAGAAGAGGATACAAATTCTGCCTGCATTTACTGCAATGAACTTTACACGGATTCCAAGTATGGTGAGGGGTGGATCCAGTGCATCGAATGTCGTGGGTGGGCCCATGAAAGCTGCTCTGGGGCAGAAGAACAAGATACTTATTTCGCTTGCGACTTGTGCCAGACAGTTTCTCATAACAAATAGTTTGTGTTTATAAGTTTTTCATAATAAGTTGTGTTTGTAAAAAATACACGAATTTGTTGTAAAGTTGTATATTTTTTATTTTCCCATAAGAATAACATGCCTACCCGGTTTTACCCCACTAGTGGGGCAAAACCGGGCAAAATGACTTTTTTTACAAAACATTAACTATATTTTATTTGAAAAATTAAATAATGTTTTTGAAACTACGGTTGCATTACCTGATAAATTGTGCCTGCTTTTACAAAATTTTGTTTCTCAAAAGTAACAACTGTAGTTTCTAGAAGCCTTCAAACCTTAGGGACCCGGTTTTACCCCACTCTCCCCTACTATCGCGAATGTATATTCCAGTACTTAACGATTGACTAAGCATGATCCCCCGTCCTCCCACCCCGTGAATCAATGCTTTATCGTTCGACTGAACATGATCCCACGTCCTCGTTTCTTTGTTATCCACATGTGTTATTTTTAACGGATTTAATGATTTATCGTTATGAGAAATTTCAATACATATTCCGAATGTCTTCAAGATCTACAGTCTATGTTTGATAATGTGTTTAACGAAATAAGTGTTTTTCCAGCCATTTTTAAATCATCTATACGTTTTTCAAAATCAATTTTAAACGTTTAGAATTCTGTTTTTGACCTACAGTAAACAAAATATTCTTAGGTCACCTGTTAATCGTAACAAAATATCTTCAATAACGTATTGGGCTTCCAAATGATCGATCTCATCTTTCCTCATTCAAAACCGAATTCCGATATCATAAGGTAAATTTTGAGATGCGGGGGGGAACTTAACCTAAAACTAAAACTGCCATCAGACAATTTCCAGTAAATAATACAATTTTGAATTAAAGATAGTTTTATTACACAATTTACTGTTCTGAGCCATAAAATATTCTGAATTAGTAACCCTGAGAATAGAGAGAAGTTGATAGAATGAAACAATCCGGAAAGAAACAAAAAACTCGACTTCCTGTGGATGTTTTGAAACCCAATAAGGACTCAACAGCCAAAGCTTTAAAGAGGGGAGGGGTGGGTGGAAGTGTAGTACAGGTAGAAAACAAAAACATTTATAAATGACAATATGTAAGTAGGTGTAGTAAGTCCTTGAAACTGATCCAAACTCTTGTACACTTGTACTGATATATATACTGGGTGTTCCAAAAGTATAGGACCTCTTTCGTAATTATGAACGGATTGAAATGGAAAAATGAAACTTTGGGAATGTATGAATATTAACTTCCTTATTTATTAACCTTAATTATTAACTTCCGAGGTGGGGGGGGGTCACGAGAGCGACAACTTAAAGTTTAATAAAAACTCAATTACAAAAATATTTTGAACATTTGGTGTTATTTAAAATTAAAAGTGTGAGAGTGTGTGTTATTCAAAAGTTTATTACTTTGTGATGTTCCAGTAGTTTTTGTTTTTTGGTTACGACATTTTCCGTCAAAATGAGCGAAAAAAAAATCGGATAGTTAGGATTTACACAGTGTAATTGATAATACTGTAATTTTTATTTTCATTATATGGTTTTTCCAAAACTCTTTGTAACTTACTTTAAAATTTTCAAATTCAAATAAAATTGACTGAATAACAAGAAAGTAATACAGACGATTTTTTCGTTATCATAAATCAAAAAGTTTGACAAATACAAGACTGATCTCATTGACCCTGTATATCAATAGGAGGAAAACTACGATCTCATTGACCCTGTATATCAATAGGAGGAAAACTACTTTAAGCTGAAGTTGAAAATAGCCATGCATCATGATTTTCTGTGAATAACACGATCACAAAATCATTGCAGAAACTGTACATTATTTTTAGTTCCAAAAACTAATTTAACGACAAATGTTAAATTTTATTCATTTGTTATGCTTAGAATGTTTAACTAAATTCCAGAAAACATAGCAAAGTATAACAATAAATACCTACTTAAATTTGATGAAAGCACGACTGTTTAGTTTGATAAATATTGGTTAAATGAAGTGAGATTAAAGTATGATGAATTTGTATTTACTGGTAAATTTAATGAAATTCCCAATAGGCCTACATACGTTTGAGGCCCTGGGGGTCTTAAAATTAGTGATACTGTAAACAATTAATCTAGCCCATTGATTGTTTTAACACATTCATAGACCAGGAAGTAACAATTAATAATATCACAGCTACTGTACACTTGAACAAAACCCAGCCACAGGAACAGAAATAATAAAATGCAGTAGTATAAAGTTTACGCTCTACCTATCAATGAAATTAAAGTCAGAATCCTGACGAGGTGTATCTGAAAAAACTAACATCTATCACCACTACCGATGGGTCTAGGTGGCTGGTGACCCATTACGATGGAAGCGTATACAATCTAACTACTGCTATAGGAAATCACAAGGAAAAAACCAGTGTAACTTATGTAATTAACAATTTATTTCATATCTTTGAAACCCTAAGATTCTAAAAGAGGTTATTCATATAAATGAAAACCTCAAAATCTGCCCCCCCTGACCCATAAATACGTTATTACTTAAATTAAGATTTCAAATGATACCGTTCTTGATTATTTACTCAAGATTTGCCATAACGTTTGGGTACCGCGAAAACACTTCTGTCGCAAACAAAACTAGGCTATTTAAAAGATGACATAATCAGATAGCAATAAAACCGGTTATGTTAGAACAATGGTGAAACGCAAATTTAATATAACACAATGTACATGCAGTCTACATGTGAATTAAACATCACACATGCACGCACACATGGTATTGTTTCACAGCGCACACTCCGCCAATTCATCCTTGAATAAATGTCTACCGCTTAAAAGTAAACAATTGTTCAAAAATAATAATAATGACGTCATCACAAAAGACATTATCTCCTAGATCACGTGATCGGAAGTAAAGTATGAAACACAGGTGACCTAGTATTGTACCCTCATAGGATAGTTTATGATTGTATGATTAATTGATTGACTTTATCCAGATTAATTGTTGCTTAGGGTGATAATTATAATGAAATAGGCAACACTATGAACTCATATTACATTTTGTGTGGGGGGGGGGGTTGTTTAAATAGGAATGTATCTAACTGCCGTTTGTCAGGTTTTAAAATTTTGTTATAAAACTCTCCTTATGATTTTCTTAATAGCCTTTTTGACAAAATTAATTGTTTTAACCAATTAGATCAAGGTGTTGATATTTTTTATTGGTAACTTTACATTAATGAACATGAAAATAAAACAAACTCTTATTGGTTGGCTTCAAAAATAATAATTTCCGATTAAATTATTGAAAATGAGAAAATGGATTGTTTAAAAAAAAATTTTCATTCGTTCACGTTGAAATATTTCAAAGAATTTTACATTTGAATTCTCCATCCATACATTACCTATATACTGTAGTTAAAAACGAATTCACAGAAAATCTGAAGATTACAACTCTATTAAAGTAAGATGAGATGAAAGGTGAGTTATGAATAAAAAGAAGAATAAGGAATGATTAAAACACAATAGAAAGAAATCAAATGTAGACAAAAAAAGTTGTAATAACCCAATAAATTGTCATAGCCCTCACCAAAAGGTTAAGCGTACTGTACTAATTTACGTGAATTCCAAAACGCTAAAATAACAGAAAATGAACAATAAACAGTCTTCTAACTAGATAAAGTATCCCAATAGATGACCAGAATTTGTTATCAACAATTCTGATAGCAAAAAATAGATTACCGACAATAAAATAGATTTTCTTCATCAAACAAAATAGATTCAAACACATCTTAAAGATAACTGTAATTTTCGAAACGTGCAAGTAGAAAACAAAAATCTCGAATAACGAGTATATATTGAGTAATAACCCGTATTGTATGAAATTACCAAACTCACACAAATAAGATTTTTTCCCTATAAACAACAACAATACAAACATTCCGATGTTTGTAAAGCGAGTTCCGAAACGCGTTAATAAAATGAAAACAAGAACAGGAAGGAATGACAGCTCCAAATAGCCAGTCCCAATAGGTAAATATTGTATTAAATTATGGAACATAATAAAATACATTTTCATGATCAAATAACAGAGATACAAACATTCCTTGAAGATAACCACGTGTTCTGAAACGCGTTAATAAAATGAAAACAAGAACAGGAAGGAATAACAGCTACAAATAGTCAGTCCCAATAGGTATTGTATTAAACAACATAATAAAATACATTTTCATGATCAAATAACAGAAATACAAATATTATTTGAAGATAGCAATGTGTTCCGAAACGCGTTTATAAAATGGACAAGAACAGGAATGACAGCTACAAATAGTCAGTCCCGATAGGTATTGTATTAAATTATCGAACGTAATAAAATACATAAAAAAAACAAGGAATATTCATTGAAGATAACAATGAGTTCCGAAACACGTTCATAAAATCAAAAGAAGAAGATGGACAAAAACTCAATTCCAATTGACAACCAATCTACGAAATTACCGAGCATAATAAAATAGATTTTGTCATTAAAAAAACATTTGAAGATGATAATGAATTCCGAAAACGCGCTAATAAAATGAAAACAAAAACAGCTTCATATATATCTCGTATTGTATGAAATTGCCGATTTTTTTATTACTAAACAAATTGAATACAAACATTCATTGAAGATAACAATGAGTTCCGAAACGCGTTAATAAAATGAAAACAAAAACTGAAAAACAGCTACAAATAGTCAGTACCAATCGATAACCAATATTTTATGAAATTACCGAACATAGATTTTTGTCACCAAATAACATTTGGAAACATTCTTTGAAGATAACAACGAGTTCAGAAACGCGGTAATGAAATGAAAACAAAAACAGAGACCAGTCACTAAACCTGCATTACAATCTTTACAAAACTTCACACATTACAAAACATGAATACTGAATGTACACAACAACTATATTATACCAGGCCTTCTGATTAGTATACTTTTATCAATCCATCATAAACCAGTGTTATCTATTGATAACATAAAACAAAAGAGTGTAATAAAAACTCGTCGATTACTTACAAAACAAAATTAGCTGTTATGTGCGGTAATCCCATTTAACTATCCACAATTACAAGGAGGAGTATGGCACCAAAGAAGAAGGACGCACCAATCAACACTTAAAAACAAACATCACAAAAAACACTCACAAAAACACTTAAAGATCCTCATCGATTGCGAACAAGAAACACACCAACTTAACCACTGTAATTCCAACACAAACGGCAACAAACTGAAGGCAAAACAATAGAAATATGCTCACAGGTCGAACAAGCAACACTGAAGAAAAAAACATCAACAGTAAACTGAACAATTGAGTAAAGAGTGAATTTTGCTCTGTCTCTCGTTTGGACAAGACGGGGTGAGCTGCGCGCGCTTCTTATTGGAAGGAGGGGGGATAGGAGTTAGAGAGGGGGATTACGCACAATAATACAGACCCTATGTAATAAATTACGGCATTCGTCAGAGCTTTGGCGAAATTCATTTATTGACTTCAAGGGACGTCCCTTTGGGTTCAGTTAATACAAAGGTATCTTTACTTTGTTTGTAAAACTTTACTTTTTAATAAATACACGGTTAATAAAAGTAAAACTATAATACAAAGTCTCGCTTGAAGAAAAGAGATCGCTGAAACTCTGTTAACGATAAAACATTGTTTTCTGTTGAAATAAATCTTCTAGATTTGTTTTAAATACCACTTTTTCGAACTATGAATTAATTCTGTTCAATTGTGAACTGTTGAGTTTTGTTAAAATTAATCATCTATGCACTCCATGTTAACTTTTAAAATAACAATTTTGTCATGCCTCTTATAAGCATATTTTCAAAAAACAATAGTTGTAACACTCGTTATAGGCTTAAAATAAGACGAATAAAAAAGCAAAAATATTGCACTAACTTTCTTACACGCCTATCCAAAGGAACTAAAAATAATATTAGTTCCTATAACCCAACACATTTCTATAAACTACAAATTCGTGCGAATTAAAAAAAAAGAAAAAAAGTTTTCTTTTTTTTAAATGAATTTATGGTAAAATGTTTTGATGGTAGATATTTTTTTTTTTTGGCAAAATTTAAATAAACAAATATTAAAAAAGATATGTATACAGGGTGTTTCCGAACTCTCCTTACAAACTTCAGGGTAAAAATAATTTCCTTCCTTGGGTAAAAAGAAGCAAAAACTTAATAAGTCTGTCTCGTTAGGGTGTTTGTTCATGTGTTCTTTTACAAAAAAAATTGAAAAACGGCAGAATAAAACCAAATTTGGATGCCTTGTTACTATTGTTAGTTTCAGTCAGTATGTTAAGTTTCATTATTGTAGCAAAACTTGTTAAAAAATGGCGACCATTCAAACTGAAATAACTCTAAAATTACAATAAAAATTACAAGAACAACTTTTTTTGAATTAAATTTGAGGACTATGCATAGCCGGACAAGAAATTCCAAATCTCGTGTATTTTTTACCCAATTTTAAAAACCAAAACCGCTATGGATTTGTCATAAAATTTACTAAAAAAGTTGTTCTTGCAAATTATTTGTAAAATGGTTCGTTTTAGAATTATATCAATTTAAAAGCTTTAAATTACCGCCATTTTGAAACAAGTTGGATTAGAATAAAGAAACTTAACATACAAACTGAAATTAAGGATAGCAACAATGCTACCAAATTTGGTCCAATTCTGTAGAACCGTTTTTTGAAAACAATTCTTTTTATGAGGCGTTATTTTATTTTGCTTGCCATTTAAAACAGTGGTTTTAATAATTCTCACATTTCTTCAAAAATTGCTAAAGTCTACTTTTCAGAAATTATGTCTATTTAGTGTTTCGACCAAACGAACCGGCACATTTTTTAGGGGAAAGCTAGCAATTAAGTTTTGTTTAAAGAGGCTAAATTTCACCAGCAGGACCGATATGGAGAAATTCAGAATTTTGTTATAGCAGATACCCCTAAATATGCCTACATATCAAATAGATTAAAATCTCGTTTTAGCTGTAGGACTGTACAGAATATTAAACGCCGGTTAACATTCCAACAAAAGTTTTATTTGCCCTCAGGAGACCTCATATCATCCGCGACAAACTGGACGTCAAATTTTTTAATCATCACTTAACGTTTTCGGGAGTTCTGCAGTTCCCCCGGCGGTCAGGGGCAGCCCCCGAAGGGTATCTGCAGTTCTACCGGAGCCCCTTTTTGGGTGTACTGCAGTTCCCCCGGCGGTCAATTCTGTATTAACGTTATTTGCTAACGCAACAAATAAATTAGGGGCCTATGTAATGCGATAAAAAATAACTTATACAAGAAAAAACGGCAACAGTTACCTCCCCTACCGAAGAATATATCGGAAGTTCATGACGCTCTAAACAGTATTCGTATAGTTAGTAATGAAGATGAAGAATTACTTCAGGTTAGGTTAGGTTATGAGTGACCGCCAGGGAGAACTAAAGACATTTGGGGGGGGGGGGGGGCAGGATTATCAACCCTAATAAATTCCTTCAACCGCCGGGGGAACTGCATATCAGCCAACGTTTTCTATATTAATTACTGAAAGTTAAAAAAGTAAAAACAATAATACTGACAAGGTTTTGTTGCCCATCTCCATTAACAAATCTGAGGATGTTACTACGTCTCCAAAACTCGATTTTCACAATTTGTTTTTGGCCTCCGATTGGTCTAGAGTCTAGAGTCTAGACAGTTTGTAAAACGACGAAGGCAGAAGTGATTCTACACTAAACCGCACGCAGTTTTCAGACAAACACAGAGGATTATACCTGACCCTTGGTGACCACTGTGATTCACCTTATTGCAAAATCTATTTTTTTACATGAAAGTTAAAGATTTTTTTTATTGTGCGCGAAATTTTAAGAAAAATGATACCAAACATAACCAATTCAAGCAATCACTGTACTTTAATTGTCTTTTAAGGAGATTATTACACTGCTGTCGTCAACCTCATTAGTTAAACTGTGTTTTTTGTGGTCTGTTTTTTTCCCCCCGACTGAATCGCTATTTTAGTACGAGGTTTCAGTTTAAAAAAAAAGAGTGCAGATTTTCGTGCTTTGCTTTTTGTTTACATAATTATGTTTTTGTGTACATATTAGATAACATTAATACGGTTTACCAATAATATGACTTTCTTTACTATTCTACTTTCCTTTCATTTACTTTATTTCTCCTTTACGTTTTAATAATGGTTTGTTTGGAGTCGTTTTAATCATATTTTATGTAGGCCTACATTCAGTAGGTATTATTTAACAATTAGAAGCCTTAAAAGAGTTGTCTACAGTGGGCGAGTCACTAATTAGGCAGCTTATCTGTGTGTGTGCGTGCGTGCGTGAGGGGTTTTCAAGGTAGTCTAAATTTGTTTTGCAAACTTTATTGGATAGACACCGTTCGGTTTGTAGTTCCGGGTACGATCCTCGTGGTTTAAAAAAGTTACGGTATTGACACAACATTGTGAGGTAAAGTGAAGCGCTGCGATTAGTAGCAAATCTTGTCACAATTATGCCGACAAGAACTCGGTGTACTCACCAGCTGAAGGCTATCAAGCACGTCTAGGCTAACAAAGACTGTTTTGGTTAGAATTTATTTATTGTAAGTAGTCTAGCTTTCTAGCAATGTTCCATATAGCCCAAAACTAAAAAACAAGTTTTTTTAAGGCCCTCCCACACAAAAAAACTAACAAGTTTCGCAAAACGGGGAACTCATCTATTATTAGCAAGTCACTCTGAACACAAGTATTGGCAATAACTGTCTGGATAAACATTGCAAATTGAAGACATTATGCCAGGCAGTAAATAGTACGACGCAATGTGTGGATGCAGTCAAGGCCGATGCAATATTTGCACACGTACGTCATCTATCAGCTGTTAACACAGATGTTTAATAACAAAGGCAATGGACGACCAAGATAACAAAGATTCTTGTGAAATTTCCATATCAAGTCGTTAAGAATTTTATTGTAAAACATGTTTTATGTTGTTTTAAATAAAGGTTAATTAGCGAAGTTACACGATCTCCCGCACGGAACCGATGAAGCCCGAGGTGATACTATCTATTACAGACGTTATACACTCATTTTATTAAAATCTGATAAGTAGGTTTTTAAAGACCATTAGACAAATTCTTTAACCAGAACTATCGGACTCTAAACCGCTCAAAAACCCATCCATTCCCAAAACCAAAAATCTTCGGTAGTTATCCGGTTAAAAAATAAAATAAAAGTCATTTAAAAAACATTAATTTCTTTTATACGCGCTAAATTTGCTTCACTTGTGCTGTAAACGCTTCCTCAAAGTAAATTGTATTTGAATACAAAATCGAGTTTTTAAAAGATCTATCAAGGTTCATTTTTGTTTTCTGCCAATTCTTCTAGAACCGCAATTTTATTTTACTTACAAATTTGCATACGTATTTGGATTGTTAATCTTCACATTTCATTACAATTTAAAAGAAATCGGTAGAGCTGATTTTGAGAAATTACGTCTGTTATTATAACAAAGCAGTATTTTTTGCGAATATGATTGTTTGGGTCCTTAGAGGGTAAACTTCAGAAAATAATATTTGATATCAATAAAATGGGAAAAAAAGTTTCGAGATATCCTCAATTATGACCGCATATAAAATTTGATTAAAATCGGTCCACGCGTTTATGCAGTACTTGTTTAGACACTAGACGCCAGATAGGCTTCCTTTCCAAGACCACTTTTTGGACTTAGGAGACCTCAAAACATATGTATCCGTAAACGCTCAGCACATATTGATATGTTACATAATTGTACTAAGTGTATATGGCAAAATGGCGGCCGAATTATATAATTTTTAAAACGTTTGTTTTATGATAACTGTTTATTTTTCGTTGTGCAAGTTTCCACTATACACATTTCATATAGCGTTTGTGAGAAAGTTATGCACTGTTTATTTGTCTAATTCGAGACATTTACAAAATTAATATTGTCATGAAAAACTTCTCTTTGACATGTTGTTGAAATGAAAATATTAAATATAAAAATAAGAGTGTCGCGAAACGACTACCAATGAAATAAGCGGCCACGAGTCAACAAGAGGGGACACTTCTCTTGATTAAGTAGGTGGAGGGGTTTACTCCAACTTTTGAGGGTAGGTTAGGTTACGTTCGGTAAGGTTAGGTTAGGTTGAGTGTTTGGTGGAAATATCAGATTTTATGTATCTTCAACCACTACTTTAGCACTTTCACCCCAAGCAAAGCCCAAGGCATGTTCATTCCCAGCCCAGGCTATTTGATACACACTATGTTTCGCGCTGAGCCACTTGCGTATCTGATTTATTCATAGAAAATAACTTTATTTATCAAGGCAGACTCACATTTACATTGAAATATTAAAGCATATTTTGTTGTGTGAGACTATGGGACCACAGGACAGTGGTGGGTCATTATTGGTTGATGGTTGGCAGCACTGCATGATTTACAAAACAGCTGTTTTGATTGGAGTGTTTGTGTTGTTTGCACAATACCTTTGTAAAATATGTATTCAGATGAAATAAGAGACAAGTTGAACATGTATTTTGAAGAAAGTGATAGTGTATTTAGACATTTGCATATCGCATTGCATATCAAAGACATTGATTATGACAGTGATGACAGCAGGATGTGGCAAACCAACATCAACAAAATGGAAGAGAACATATTAGATGATAGAAAGTTTAGCAGATCGTCTAGTAAACAATAATTGTGATGGAGAAGATGATGAAAGTGACATTGTGGTTGGCAGAAGGTTCAAGGTAATTTGAATAATTTTTAATTTAGTCCCAGTGAGCCTCCACTGCTAGTGTAAAATTAGTTACTAATTCACCTTTTAAATTTTACTCTTTATTTGTTGGCGACGAAATCTTAAATCTGTTGGTGAATTAAACAAACCGATATTCAATTGATTGTATTTTGAAAGGAAAAAATAGTTACGGTTAGACGTAACCGAGGAAGATATAACTTTTTAGGGTGTAGTATTATGGATGGACTTTGATAAAAAAAAACCTAAACTAAGAAACTATTGATTTAAAAATGAAATGTACCACAGTAAATTATCGAGATCCATGTCTCGTAACAGATATGAAGCAATCATTGCATTCAAACGACCGTTTGATAAAGATAAGACCACTGCAGTAAATGTCAAATTTCAAAATGCAATCAAACCTTTTGAGGAAATGTGTATTGATGAGACAAAGGTTCCATTCCCTGGGAGGGTAGCTACCATAAAAAACAAAACTAATTTTATAGAAATGTCGCAACTAAGATCCCAAAACAAAACGTATCTGTGAAGAAATGCGAGTCGTAAGTAGACAACAATGTTTTAAAAATCAACCATGTGGAGATAAAATAGGATATTTCTCAAAAAAAAAAGTTCAAGATTAATTGTAAAAAAAAAAAAAAATGAACCTAAAACACCGTCATTAAAAACTTGATTTCAGTGTACTCAATAAAGAGGTTACCGAAAACAACCGAAATCGTATTTTTGTTTCGTTTTATTGGAAAAATTCTTATCTATATATCGTTATATATATACTTTTTTTTTCTTTTCGATTTTTCGATAGGTTGGTTTAAATATGACATTATCGAATTTTTGTTTAAAATGGCAAATGGCGTCTTCAAACTTTAAATTCCTCGTAAATGAGAACATTTGTCGTTCTGTAGAGACTATGTTTATCCCTTGATAAAGGGAATTGATATACATTTTCGAAACGTCGTGTATTAGTTTTTATATACAGAAATGAGAGCAAATTTCCGATTAAACCATTTTAATAATAACTAATTATTGAAACGACTAAATTTTGAAACTATTTGTTTTTATTAACAATCATTGTTAGTATAATATAGCATACTTGGGAAATCTAACAAAAAGAAATTTTATATTAAATTATTAACACGATTTCTTATATTTTAGGTTATATATTTTTATCGCTTATTGTTTACCGTAGGAAAAGCGTTTGTGTAACACTGACTGCAGATTTTCCAGCTGATCAAACTGTTGTAAGACATTATAAAACTAACAGAGTAAACGATTATTAGAATAAATACATTTTTTTATCATTTCAAAATCGGCAGACTTTTTACAATATTCCAACCGATTTTTTGTTTTGTTTACAAACTAGTCCTACCATTTGTAAAATCGTATCTAAATACCAATTTTCAACAAAATTGAATCGAAATTTGGATTTCAAAGCAAATTTAAACATATATACAGGTCTACTACCGGTCAAATAAACAGCGTAAAAATAGTGCATAAACTTTCTCACACATCCAAGGAACCAAATAAAAACTAAACAAAAATTAAAACGGAAGTGTACAGTATTGAGTGAAAATAAATCATAGCCGTAAAATGTCTAGATACCAAATTTGATTGAAATCACTCCATCCGTTTGGGTTGTATGGCACTAACCTAACGATAACATGTCACTCGCCTTACAATCGATTACTTAATCAAATCACACAAACCTAATTGTTATGTCCAGAACTGCAGATTGCGTGACAATTAACAATTAACCATCTAATCCATTAACTGAGAAGCAATAGACATATGAAAGTCCAGTTTTTTTTGTAATAACTCAGTTTTTCTTTGGCATATCGTAACAAATTAGATATGTCTGTTATCAAAACTAGAAAAAAGGTTAAAAAATTACTAAAGGTGAGATGAAGAAGTAATAAAACACGCTTAATAAAATCGTGAATAGATGAACAAAACTTTGAGCTATGGACATTGAGTTGTTTGTTAGTCAGCCCTTACTTCCAGCAATGACTACATAAATACTATAAGACACGACATGGCCATGTTAAATATTCTACGCTTATTCTTGAGTTGACCAATACCCGCTAGGTCGCTCTGCTAGAGAATCTGAAGTTGATGTGACTGGCGCTAGGTGGCTCTACGGTCAAACAATGTTTCAGGCGGGTAAGAGAAAACGCACTGATGCCACATATGGGACCAGAGATGCGAGGGAAGGTCGAGAATCGCTTATCTCAGCGCACGAACTGACAACACTGACTATGTTGACGGAAGTAAGTGAGAAGGTTTGTGAGAGAGAGGTCAACAGTTGTACAGTCTCAACCAAGTGGGATGCGTACAGTCAAGCACCTGCTGCTAGCGCTTTCTGATAGCTGTGTGACGAACAGCACCCGTAAAGCGTAGACTATTTCCCTATCCTATGTCGTGTCTTATAGTATTTATGTAGTTATTGCTTCCAGTTACACCTAGATACACGTTAGCCACTATCCAAGACAGTTTTTGTTTTCACAACTTTTGAACGATAAATGACTGGAGGGGTTTTCACCTTTAATGATTTTTTTCTTCTTTTTTCATAATTTTTGGAATACATAAATCAAATAACTAATGATCGCTTAGACTTCACACCTGTGCTGTATTTTAATTTAAAATCATTCAAATATGTAATGAAAGTAGTTAAAACAGATTTACTAAAATTATCAATATGTAAAAGTAATAACAATTTTAATTCATATTAGCTTAATTTAAATGAATATTGGGTGATCCTCCCTTCTTCCAAGTCTGTGAACAATTATAAGGTTTAGTAAGATTATTGCATAACCAACCCCTTATACATTTTAATGTAGGCCAGTCCGGGATTATTGCACGTCTAATTTACCAAAAAGGTTTGACGTACGCATATTGCCTAACCGACCCCTTATACAGTACAAATTCAATACAAAAAATATTATATCTTAATATATTCGAATATAAAAATGTAATTTCTCCTTGAAGAAGAAAAATAATTGACAGATATTAAATTCTAAAATGTTTTCACTTTATTCAAAGACATGTTGACATTTACAATGTGGCATGAAAGAAGATGTAATTCAAGAATTGTTGTTCCAAGATAAACAATAAGGAAAACCGACTGTCAAATATATCAGAATTTCAATAGGAAACTAATTTGATCTATTCTGATAAATTATACCAGAAATGGTGTGAATAGTAGCCATTTTTTTGTATGTTTATATATAGTCGTTCTTGTAAACCCAATGTAGCTACTGCGTAGCGCGCGACATGACATCAATATTTATATTGACCAAAAAATAACATTAAATAATATCACAGTTACTGTACACTTGAACAAAATACTACTGATAATGGGATCGCAGAATTACACTATACTCATCAATGCACGGAATGCTGGCTGTCCTTGAGGGGAAAACCAACATTTACACTACCACTGAGTGCATCTCGGTAGCAAGTGACAATTCGTTTGAAGCGTCCCCACTACTGTTTTAATTAACAATTGATGCAACCATTAAAAAAAGTTATATTAAGAAATCATAATATGTAAACTTAAATAATAATTTATTTTATATTTTACAAAATCCTTATAAAAACCTGAAAAGAATTTAATTGAAATAAAAACATAAAAAAGTAGTAAGAGACAAAGTTTATTATTATTTCGTAAGGCCAGTTTTAGAAAACAGATAAAATTCCTTTTTCACTTGCAGTTTTTATTTGTAGCCTACGATAGCTCGATTTACGCGATGCAGAATATTTTTAACTTGTCAATTTTTTTTCAATTAAAAAAATATGCAAGAAAGTAAAATTAAATAATACAAACAAAACTGTGTCATTATATGTTTCCTGAACTGTCGGTTGATGGCTGAAACAAAGATATCGATTTTGTGCAAGTGCCATGGACACGCAGTCATATTTTATTTACTTGATTATGAGTCGACTTTACTGCAACTATAGTTTATCCCCTTTGTCAACCCACCGCAGAAAAACATTACATTTTACTTTGTTCTGCAACAATTATCTGATTAGCGCTATCAATTTGTTAACCTAATTGTTTTTTTTAAACAAAAACATTGGACAATCACACTGTATTTATTGTTTATTTAATTTTCTCAAAAAGTAAAAATCAGGTTCTCGTTCTTTGGGTTGATACAACCAAGTTAAATATCACAAATTGGGCAAAACTGTCGCCAGTTTAAAATTTGTAAACTGAATTTGATACAGAACTTGACGAGATTTTTATAAAATCAAATATTTCTAGTAATGTTTGGAGAAAATTGAAACATTTTTTCAAAAAATTATAGAGTACAAAAATTGCCATACAGGGACTACATTCAAAAAATAAACACAGTACCGCGCCAAAATAAACAGTACTGAAATTTTAAGATTTTATTTACATAGTTTTACCAACATATTCAAGTAAAAGAAAGCAAAATCGGTTAGACTCGGGTAATAACATGTTCAATATGACCTCCGTTCAGTTTTAGGCAACACTCGTACCGTTTTTGAAGGTTTTACATCATTTTGGTGAAAAGGGGTTGTTTTATGCTCCTTATACACATGGTTATTTTTTCCTGGAGTTGGATGATGGTAGTGGTGGGTCTTTAAGGAAAATCTTCTCCTTCAACATTCCCCAAACATAGGCGTCAGGTGGTGTAAGATCGAGGGAGTGGGTTGGGTAAGGAAAGTTTGTTCTAAGGGAGATGAGGCGTTTGCCAAAAGTTTCTTGAAGGAAAGCAATGTTGGTTAAGGCAGTGTGGCTGGTTGCGCTATTTTGCTGGAACCATTGTGAACGAAAAGACAGGTTTCAGGCACGACAAAATCTCCTGAGGTCTCCTATAAAACGATCAAGAATAACCCTATATCGGTCCTTATTTACAGTAAGAGGATTTCCATTATTGTCTTCAACAAAGAATAGACCAATTATGTCTTTCCCTGACACAGCGCACCAATGCTGTGGCCTCTCTACAACACTGTCAGGACGTTCAAACCCAAGAAAACGTGTCATCATGAAATCATTAAGGTGGACATGACATTCATCTGAAAACCATACATCACTCAGAAACTCAGGTTTTCCATAGCACATTGCTAACATTGAAGCGCAATACTGAACTCTGACTGTTTTGTTTGAACAGTTCAAAGGTTACCCAGTTTGTATCTTCTTAAAGACGTATTGCTTATATTCATTTTAAAGATATTCTGTTTAGGCTTCTTTTCGGTGACTGTAACACTTGCTGCAACACTCTTCCTTGGTTTCATTTGTACAAACAGTAGTTGGGCGAATTGAACAGCCCTTCTGCTGCGTCAAAACACTACCTGCTCTTCGAAATCTTTGAACAACACTAATAATCACAGCATTACTAGGCGGGTTTTTGTGAATATTTTCCTGAAAACGTAACGCAGTTTGTGACAAACTTGGCCCCCCGCACGTCCAATTCCGTATGAGCGAAAATAATGCTCTACGATAAAGGCTTACTCTACAGTAGTTAGCACCATGTCAGCAAAAACTAACTTCTAATAAGAAAGAAATAATAATCACGAAGACGTGGCAACAATCAAAAGTTGACACAACTGATCGAGAAGGCAGCTACAGCTGATTCAGTTTCAGTACTGTTTATTTTGGCGCATATCGTATTTCATAATTTTTTTCTTCATTTTAATTTTAAACGATTGTGTATGTAAAAATCAAAATTTAAGGCAGGAATTTTATTTATTTTATATATAAAAAAAAAAGGTGAGTTATTATTTTATTAATTTTGAGGCCATTTGCTGTGTGGTGGTCTTTTTTGCGTGGCATGGGAAGATTGCAATAAAGTCCAAACAGCTTAAGATGGAAGGTGGTGGCTCGTTTCTTTCCTTTCCTACCTTTTTTTAAACTTGTTTTTCATAGTTTAATAATCGCATAACACAATATTGCCAAATTGCTATCGTGGTAAAAATTGCTAGACGGGAAAACTTCCAACAAAGAAAATTTGGAACTTGAAAAAATGATTTTTGTACAAAATCTATCACTTTATAATCACTTTTTCAGGTATAAAATTCTATTACGGGTTTGATTTTTACACAAAACTGATATTTCACACATTTAAATAAAAATCGTAATTTGTACCTCTCGTCCTTGTTAAGGAACGACCCAACAAATAAGTTGAAGGCCATACCAGAAACCGTAGTTTAACGTCATGATTTGTTGACTACATCGTAAATAGTTTTTCAAATAATTAATAGTTGAAGTTAATAGTTTATATAACAAATATTTGGTGTCTAGGTCAGGTTAGAAAGGTTCTGTCCGTCGTAAAACTGTTATATACCATAAACCTGTCATATTTCACTGAAGCTTAAGAAATAAAACTAATAAAACATACGAAGTTTACCGAATTGTTACGAAATGTTCCGAAGTGACGACACCGTTCCACCACAACTGGCCAAGACAACCTACACTATTAGCTATCTATTGTTTCTCTTCTATATTAGACTTTTACCACAATCCAGTAGCTCATGTATTTAATATTTAACCACAAGATGTAATCGTTGTTAAAGGTCAACCACGACCCTCGCCGTCTACTATTTGAGAAAGGAGAAAAGCTAGAGTTGAATTTTCTTACGTTCGCTTGTTTATATATAGGCTTGCTTGCGACGTATTCATTAGGGTCCTTGAAATGGAAATATTCGCAAACAAACTCCACAGAGATTTATTGTGTCATCACATGACTTTCACTACGCTACGAACACTTGAGAAAGAAATATTAATTACATGACAATCAAACCTTACTTTAGTTATCATCAAAGTTTGGGACTTTAAAATCAAATACAACTGTCTGAAAACAAAAAATTTAACTTTTTTTTTTACAATCTTAAATCCCTCATATGTGAGTACGGACAATCCCGAGGTACCCTGGATCTACACCTTTTTTCCATATAATATTGGGTTAGATCCCTTTCTTTCATCCATACTCTTGTTCCCTTCCAACCCTAACATTATTAGAATACTTTAAGGTCGGTGGGTCTTTATTTTATGTTCTTTTCTTTCTTCATCTAATGTTTATCTAATGTAAAACCGAAAATGACCGAAAGGTATATATAGAACAGAAAAAATACAGTCTTGAATATGTAATAATTATTATATAGGGTGTTCAGAAAATGTCGTGTCAAACTTTAATCAATGGTTATATGGTCAAAATAATGACAAAAATTCTTATAAATATATGTCCAGAAACGGCTAGTTTTCTATCTGACGACCGCTTTGTGTTTCTTTCAAAAATAATTAATTATAAGTTTGGAAATTATTTAAGATTTTACGTCGAAATTTCGTATAGGCTACACATTTTTCATGGTAGATTTTTATCAATATATCAAGAATCAAAACTTTACCTTATAAATTGTCGACATGGTGACTGAAAATTTAATGTTGAATATTTCTAAACTATTAACTTTACAAAAATGTAAACAGCTGTCATTTTGAAAATTTATGAGATAAAGTTTTGATTGTTTGTACACTGGTAAACTGCTGCGTAAAAAAAAACAAGTAGTATACCAAATTTCTAAACAAAATCTTAATAATTTTAAAAGGTATAATTATTTTTTTAAACAGAAAATGGCCGACAGATGGAAAACAGCGTTAAACAAAAAATTATCTTAAATTATATTTTCTTTTCAAGAATTTTTTGTATCTAAAACAAAGTAGATAAAAAACGCAAGATGCTGGACTCACCATTACGATTGTCTTCGCTATTAAACGAACAAACTCGTAAAATGTCGAAACAAGTGTTTGTTTGTATTACAATCATCCGATTCTTCTAACAACTTACTACGCTCTCGTATATCCACATCTCAAAAGGGAATTCTGGAGAGATTTGTTAGTTCGAAATTTGCGAAGAATTTTTATTCTCCAAAAAAAAGCTACAATGCTTATTAGCAAGTCTTAAAAAAGCTTAAGTTATGTAGGGTTGTTTAAAGCGTTTGGAGTTCTTACACTCCCGAGTATATATTTATTTGAAGTGATACTCTACTACAAGTTCAAAAGTGAGCATATCCAAAATAAAGAAACTTCCTTTCCAGGCTGGTGCTAGACTGATAAAAAACCATCTGGATTTTTTTACCATTTAAAAACCGCCTTAGTTACTTATTGTCTAGATCCTTTTACTCTATTGAGGAGTTTGTGCACTGTATGCCTGGGGCCTTGACATGATGGATGTGGTCTCTTTCTCTCCTTTGTATCTAAATTTATATATAGAACTGACTACTATTGTAATTATACTTAAATGTATTGTGTGACGTTTAATATTAATTTACTTTGGTCGGTCACTATTTTTTTTTTTTTTTTTTTTTTTTTGAATTATTTTGTGACATGTTTTGTCTAGTGTGTATTGGACAGACTGTTGAACAGTTTTGTTGATTTATTTGTTGTATTGTTTGTGTAATATTTGAAATTGACTATGGCTATGCAATGTTTTTGTCTACAGCCATACAAATAAATAAATAAATATGTTTACAGGAACTTTTTTTTTTTTTTAATTTACCGATATAACCACCACTTAAAAGTTTGGCACGAAAATTTCTGAACACCCTAGTTTCGACAGAATCAAACTTGAACACAAAATCTCAGAAATATTAAGTTTATTTATTCAAACGCGTTTCAACGACAAAATCGCCATCTTCATTGATTCACGAACTACAATAATTACTGAATGATATGGAAAACTGAAAATATTTTTTTTAAAACAAGCTAGTTACGTCAATAAATGAACGAAATGAATCTACTATAGATTCAATTTTTTTTAGAGAGTTGAGTAGATAAATCGATTCTTTCTAAATAAGTTTTGCCCCTCTCACCAATATAGAAGAATTGCTGACTTAGACGTTAGATGGCTATTCCAAATAATTCGTCTCAAAATGTTTTAAACTGTTGTATGACACCACTAATTGACGACACAGTCCACTAGACATCAAACCGAGGAAATAACGGGAGGAATGGTGACTAACTCACACCTACACGCATTTATGAAGATTAATTTTATGAGCCGGATAACGGATGTCGATAAAACGTTAAGTAACAAACCGTTTAACGTACGTCTATACGTAGTGTAACGTACGGTATCTATGTTGTCAAAATTATTATCAAACTGATCAGTGTTTAAGGCTTGTATTTGGCTTTTTATTTAGGTTAAAAAGGCGATGTCATGAGCGACTTACAAGAAAAAATCATAAAAAGAAACCCTCGAATAGTGTCAAGAGACCGAAAAGATAAACATAGTCAAAAGAGAGACGGGATAGGAAAGATGAAAAAGATGGATCTAAGTAAAGATTAAATAAAGGGTGTGAATCCATCTAGGGGGTAATTCAGGACTGGTAAACCCTTTCTTACTCAAATTGTTTTTCTTCGATAACTTCGCATATGGTATAAACAATAACACATTTTATACAGCCAACGATGCTCATATAATCTTCTACAATCAAAATTAAGAAAATTATAGCTTAAACAGAAAATGCTGTCAACATAACCTAAAAACCTCGTAGAGAATGTTTTACTCATTCATAGATTGTAAATTATATAACTTACATTATATGTACGCGTAACAAAAGATTTTTCAACTTTATTTTTAGTTAAGAGGAGAAATTATAATGAAAAATAGCTCCATGTTGATCAAACAGTAGCTGACCATGCGTGTAGGACTAATATCAGGCATAAAACAAAATACAGAAATACACCGGATGAGTGATTGGTTAGTATATAATAAACCATGCATTATGAAATCAGAGAACTGAACAAGAACAACGCGTTGTTTGTTTGTCATCTACTGACCACACCCACTTAGAATATTGTTAAGAGTAATGGTATGCATACACTCAGTGTCTGTTTGTATGTAGTTACAGAAGATGTACACGACTCGGCGTTGTATATACCGTTTCTAACCGTTTATCAAATTGTTAAACAATTGTACAGAATAACGATATTTAAACAGCTGTTACTACAACTAATATTTTACCAGTTGAATTGAATTAAACTTTGAATTGAGTACGGCTACCCGTTATCCTGAAAAATAGATGCATGTCGATCACACTAGCTTATTGAAGAATAGACCACACATGTGTAGGCCTAATATCGGGTATAAAATAAAATACAGAATTTACAATCGATGAGTGATAGATTAATATTATGAAACCATGCATTATGCAATTTGAGAACTGAGCAAAAACAATGCGTTGTTTGTGAGTCAGCTACTGACTACACCCACATCCTTTAGAATAATGATAAGAGTAGTAGTAGCCGCTGCTTATACACTCAGTGTGTGTTTGTACGCAGTTGCAAAAGGCGCTGTTGTACATAACAAATTTCGAACAGTTTATCAAATTGTTAAACAATTCTACATATTTAACGATAAACAGTTGTTTCCACTATCCGTTGAATTGAACTAAAGTTTGAATTGAGTACGCTTACACTGTTACAAATATTAATCAGTTGAATGGAACTAAAGTTTGAATTGAGTAACCATACAATGTTACAAATATTATTACCCTATTTCAATTGTATTCTTTTTTTTTTAGTATACCGAATAAATGAAATACTAAATCACATTTACCAAGACGTATTACTTCGCTTCGACTAAACAGATGTGCTGTAATATAGTTTGCAATCAAACAAAAACCAAAGTTTCAACAAATGTAAAACTTTCTACAGTCTACGGTAGAGTACACACTTGCCGCTCAACCAATCCTGTATGTTTACACACGTGTATTAGAAAGGTTATCAATGCGCATGCGTTGTAATACGTTACGGGAATTAACAGAAGGCTTAATATCCAATGTTACGTGAAGTTGTGCAGCAATATGAGCAAAATATTGCTTCCGTGCAAACATTTTAGTTGCGTAGAAAACAATAGAGACAATAGACGCAAGGTTGGTCGCCCATTTAGATAAGATTAAATGTAATTATCGCGTTTCTGACAAAGAAATTAATAGAATGGAGATTTCATTACTGTATATTTAAAGTAGGTTTTTGCCTTTAACGTCGGCTCTTTTTCACACTTGCACGCACATACACGCGCGCGCTTTAACATACGAACTATTTTCTTATATTGTTTATCAGAATTTTAATAGTTGTTTAAAAGTAAAAATCTTGCAGTCGTCACAGAAAAAAAAACACACAATATAGAAACTTAACCATCGAATACTCCAACAAGCGTCAGAGTTGGAAGGGGAAATGAAAGAGAGAGATCTAACCCAAGACTACATTAAGATAGGTTACCTCGGGATTGCAATGTTCGTATTCACTACAAGTGAGCAACTGAAGGGGATTGTAGCCTAAGAGAATGAAGATTTTAACGATGGTTCTAGCCCTCTCTTGACCAACTCTTGTTCTCTTCCGACCCTGACGCTATTAAAACTTTTCGAAGGGCTGGTTATATTAATTATGTAGTCTTTTCTTCTTGATGATACAGAGGTTTTCCCTTTAAACAAGAAAAAAAAGATGGCGATTACTGTAAGGCTCAATTTAGTCTGTCATGAGTGATTTCTCGTAAACCGGTTGAATAATTTTGTCAAATTGGTTTCTAACTTTTTGTAGACGTTTATTTAAACAGTTTAAACTAATTGGGGGTAGTTCAATATTTCGATAGGTTTACAATAGATGTGTAAAGTCCTAAGTGTTTTCATTTGTCGTCATGCCAAACAAAAACTCGTTTCCGGAATTATCAGTACAAAACCAAAAATTGTTTAAAAATTTAATCCGCAATGCGTAAGTAAGTTACTCTAAATCTTAAGTAAGTTACATCTACAAATTGTGATGAAATATCAAGATTAATAACCTAAAATAGTGTACTCAATTACAAAATGAAAATTACCGTTCGTGGGGGGGGGGGAGCGATAATGAACTGTCTTGTTGAAACATTCGATGTCAATCAATCAAAGTACGATAGAGAAATGCAGGTGTTTTTATTGTTTATAGAAGGAAAATCCTCTTGGCCATCATTGCCTTACAATAAAGAGAAAGAAAATAACATAAAATATTGACCCCCCCCCCCACCAAGGGCCTCTAGAATACTTTAATAACCTCAGAGGCTAACGATGAAAGAGAGGGATCTAACCCAAGATTACTGTGAAAGTGTAGATCCAGCTAGATCCCTCGGGATTGCCCCCCCCTCCTTACACATAGTAAACCTCTAAAGGAAAGACACGTGGAAAAAGATTGAAGCTCTATTTAACTATAGAGAATAAATACACAACGTCCAAAGCCTGTTTCGAGTAAAAGAGATGAGCGTGATGATTGTATTTAGGAACGCGGCAGCGTTCCTCCTCAGAATATAATAGTCTCGATTAAAATATTAGACTGCGTGATTAGCAAAAGGAGTAGTTTCAATAGGACACGAAATGTCAAATATCAAAGTGGAAATATAATTGTATTTTATAGTTGTAGCCGAGTGAATAACAGAAAGAGAAACATAATTATGCATGTGAGTGTGTGAGAGAGAGAGAATGCTATTTGCACAATGACTCATACCACAATCAGCCTGATACGTCGAGGCGATAATTTTGCATACACCAAAACAACTCGGTAATAGTATAGAAACACTTACCGTAGATAATTCCATTGCTGAAACGTAAATATCCAATAGATTTATCCGGATTTGTTGTTAAAATGGCAGCCATTACACAGTACACAAACACCGAAGAGTAAACTCGCACACAAAACACAGTATTACAAACTATATTACAAACACTTAACCTTCTTCACGCTTTGGCTTACGTGACACAAACAACTATGGCGCTATGGCGTACAAGAAACGAGCCCCCTTTACACGATGCTTCCCCTTCATTGTTGCTAAGGGAAGGAGTGGGGGTATGACCCTTACCCCTGCCGATCCATTCAAACCAGCAGGTAAAGAAACAAGACTTCATGCAATGGGTTTCTTTTATAGTTTGAATTTGGCCCATTCAGGGGTTTAATTCCCCTACGCATCCATTTTGCTGTATACGTTAGATGTTGAGATATAAAATATGATTTAGTGAATTTTGTTATCATGTTAAAAGGTATTACAGTATATAGTTACAATTACAATGTAATGTGGACAAATTAATATTTAATATTATACTATTCATTAATGTTCAACGCTGATTACATAGAAACCACTGTACTAATTTCGTTGAAATTTTGTATCAAAACTATATATTTAAGGTAGACCAAAACATAAAAATTCGATGCGAATAAAATCAGCTCCTATGTAATGGTTAAAAAACAATATAGGTTGAATATCAAAATGTCAATTTTTTGTTCTTCAGTACTAATTTTTCAAGAACTATTATATCTATTTCATTGAAATTGTAAACCAAATGGTTATTCTGGTTCTTAATAAAATTATTGTTGGATACAAATGTTGAATTCGTCCATTTCATACTTTTCAATTTGTATTTTTTGAGTGAAAAAGTATATTCCGCATTAAAATATTATATAAGACAGTATTTCAATATACAGTATGTATTAAACAAATTATCAAGGATTTTTAAAGTAGTACCTAATTTCGCTTATTTGACACTTGCCGAACAAAATAAAAAAATTCTATTTTTTTCAAAAATTGGCTTTTAATGTGATACTGAAAAATCTACATTATTTTCCATTAACTCAACTATTTTAGGCTTCAAAAGTTATATTTAGAAAATGTCAATTTTATGTTCTTCGCTGCCGATTTTTCACAAAACATTGTAATAATTTCGTTCAAATTTTATATATACAGAGATTTTCTGACTCTATCGATAAAAAATGAACGTAAAAAATATGGAGACTTTTCTTAGGATTAATCAAATTTCCACTTTCTGATAATCGCCTCTAACAATTTCAATCAAACTTCCCTCCACAAAATTAAAATTTCAGTAAAATACTTGAAATTGTGGATTCTGTAAATTATTCGTTAGAAATTTGACAATAAAATTTTTAATAGTCGCCATGTTGAAAGATCCAAACTGAGTTCAGTGTGTCCACCAAAATATTCACAAATATACAAAATTTTAGGTTAATAATAAATCATGAGACTTTAATAAAACATTTCATAACAAAGTCATCTACACTTCCCAAATTATTCCCGAAACATTATGTAAGTAAGAGTTTTCAAAACATTTTTCTAAAGGGGGGGGGGGGGTCAAAATCGGTAAACTCAACGACAGTTTTGTAGCTCACTGCTCATTCGTCCTATAGAAATTCGCCAATAATTGTAATTTGGAGTTGTTAAAGAAATGAGATGAATATTAAAAATCTTTCCCCAACGATTGTTGACGTCAATCATAATGGCACTGAGACAAAGTTCCACTTATTCTTGTACATTTTAATAGCGTGAGAATCGTACACAAAATGAGAAATCTGTACATCACCTAACCCAACTCGACGGGGTGGACAGTAAACAGACTTTACAAATAAAAGAGTGTAACTAATTTCTGTTGTTCTCTAAACAAGACATTAAGTTTGATTTATGTTTTAACTTTGTGTCTCGGACCTTCCCAAAGGAATTTACAACTCTTGTAGCCCTTGATTATTTATGTGGGTATTACCAAAAAAGTTTTGGCCGATGACAAAACAGACGTATGACGGAATAGGAAGTTGCTGATGACAGCAAACGTGCAGTATAAAGTAATACACCAACAGAAATGTCCTATCGTGATCAGATAAAAGTTGCATAGTACACAATATATTTTGTTGGTATTGAAACCAGGTGTCGTGATTTAAAACTAGAATCGTAGTAAGGGCATTGTAATAAAATAGAAAAGGAGGAAGACACAGGCGAGTTGTAGTTCCCACGATCCCCGCTAGGTTACCTGTCCGAGGTAACGGAAGCCCGGATGTCACTGGACAATTGGCAGTTGGCACATTCCCCCCCCCCTCTATCATTGTACTGTGGTTCTTTAGAATCATTGTTTAATTTGTTATACACTACATAGAGGGTGGGGCAAAACAATGCTTGTGGTCAGGTAAAACAATAAGAGTTGTCACTCAAGAAAAGTGATTTTAAATCGAATGAAGTATTTTTGTCAAAATTACAAAATAGTCTGTTCATTATTGAGATAATAATAAAAACAAAACAGTAATTTTGTCTAACCCTATATTAGTAGTTTTATAGATATAGTAATCTCTAAGCAGCCATTTTATTTTCAGTATTCTAAAGCTGAGAAATCATTAATTACGATTTTAAGAACCACAACACCCTAAACATGTTTTAAAAGTACGAAGAATAAATACATCATCTTAAATGAAATCCTTTAATTAAAAAAATTTGGATACTTAGACTTAGGCTATAGCATCTGTGGGAGGGAGCACATATTTTTGGTTTTACAAATTTGGGTTGTAAATGAAAATCTAACTCAAATTGTTGTTATAATCTGTTCCTGTCTGCTGTTATGCATCCGAAAATTTCAAACTATACTTTACTCGAGACAAGATCACGCCATATTGGCAGGTGAAATAAACCCCCCCCCCATTTCTATTTAACCTTGAATACTCAAAGATGCTGTTGACCATGTAGAACTTCTTTAGAAAACTAACGTTTAACAGGTGAAGTTGAGCTAGACTATGGGTCAGCTGTTTCCCTCCAAACACCTGTTTAATTACACATCGGGGTCTCGCCAGGAACAGGAAATAGTCAAACATGAGGTAAATTATTAGTTTACGTGTTGATAGAAGTATAGATATGAACTTGTAACATGAAGGGTTCTCTTAACTTTACACTGTGTTTTATGACCTTGGTAGTTTATTAGGAGTACAAATAGAGGCTTAACAAAATATCTATGCGTTAAAATCTACTTTCTGATAATTAAAATTGTTTTTAAATTTTCTAAAAGAACCAATTTTCATTTGGCGTTTATTCCCTATAGTGGTTTTTTGTTACTGTATCACACACTATGCCTTTCTGACGCCTGTTAAGTGCTTTATAACTTACAGACGTGGATAGATTTTAATAAAATTTGCCATGTAGGTAACCATAACTCGGTATTTTCTTTTCAATAATTCAAAATCTGGACGTAGCTGTCATAAGAAAAAAAAACACATTTTTTTCAAAATCAGTTCTAAAGATTTTGATCAAACTAAACTCTTGAAAAATACTGATTCTTGAATTATCGGTAAAAACAACATCCGCCTTGGAGCTGTTATAAAAGACATAATTTCTCAAAATCGGCTCTACCGGTTTCGAGTTTCGATTTTCGATTTTTGCGAAGTGTGAAGATGAATGACCTAAATGAATCTTCACCATTTGATTATTTAATCAAGTAATTATCACTTTTTGCGATTAGCAGGAAAAATTAACACCATGATGTTCAGAATTGGAATCAACAACGCTAATTTAAAAGAAATTCCAAAATACGCAAAATAAAGAAAAAAATACGTCAGCTAGTGTTTGGGGGGGATCATTTCGTCACCAAATAAGCAACGTCTTCAAACATAGAAACAGTCCTTACAATAAAATGTGCAAAAACATTGCACGAACTTTCTCATTTACCCATCACCACAGATAAATAAAAACCAATCAAAACTATAACTGACAATCAGTTCGCTATTTTTAATAGTAGAGAGGTGGAAGAGTTGGTACCATTACAAGCAGAATTAAAATCTGACTATTTCTATCCAATGTAATGTGTAATAATTTGAATAAAATAAGAGATATAAGAAAAAACTGTTTAAATGGTCGCCATTTTGAAATTTTAAATACAATTCTGAGTTTCAAATGAGTTCTACTTGATCATAGGACAACAGACGGAGGGGATGTCGAAAATAAATAAATCACATAGACCACTTAAAAACATTGTATTTGTCTTCCATATTAGGCGCGATAGTTTTCGATTTTGTGGACACCTGATGATGACAACATAGATAGAAACTTATTCGTATTGTTTGTAATACGTTTTTATGGAATAAATTGTTTCGTTGTTTCATGAAAATAAATTTTCCGGTTTCCTGAGCCCATGGACTGTGAAGATAAATCAAAAAACGAAAGTCAAAATTTTTGACGATTACCCAACTTTACCTTATACTTCGTATAGTGGGTAAGTAACTACTTTTAGCACGATCTCGAACAAATACTAATTGTCGTATTATAGATGGTCAGAGAATCCGATTAAGATAAAAAATAGGACACTCATCAGATTGAAGAAAAGTGATCTTGGTTGATTTGTCTGACAACAGATCACTGTTCCCATATGTAAGAGGGATGACCCTCCTATAAACGAGGGGAGATTTAAACGAAGTATTGAAGGACTCTTTCGAACATGAGCGCTTCCAATAAGAGCTTTTTTGAGCTCTGAAACCGACAAAGATTTTCAGAGAGTGGACATCCCGGAGCTGGTAAAGGTAGGTTCATGAGGAAGAAAGTGTTTTCTGGTAGACTATGTTTAGGTAAAAAGACTCATTGCTGTGTTCAACTGCTCGGCGCTTCGCTACTCGTAAAGTAATTTTTATTTCTTGTTGTTAAAAGCCGAAAAACCTCTAGTAACAGTTTAAAGACCCCTTACCCCTCAAATAATCTAAGAGGGTCTGGGTCGGAAGAGAACAAAAATACAAAAAGACCTGATAGGAAAGATGAAAAATAGGGAACTAACCTACGAGTAAATGAAAAAAGATGTGGATGAAATTAGGCTCCATCGGATAAACCCCGTCTGTACTCACTACGAAGTCCCTAAAGGTGAGCTCCCAAAGTAGATGTAAAAGCCGTCATATTTGAAATTTGCCAATCATATTTGAGGGGTAAAAATTATACTCAAGGAATAATACAAACAAGCTTAACTGGTAAATTTGATTTCAGTAGTAAATTACCAGCTACTAGAGATATTCTTTATTTTCTTCTAAATTTGAGGTTATATTTTTTAAATTTTCCACATTTTTTTTTAAATATTGGAAAGAAGAATAACTGGGTATTATTAGGTGCAGATTTACTCCTGTTAAAAAGATTTGTAAAACCGAGCCTATCTACCTGTAGCGTTTGCAAGGTTTTCTTGAGGGAACGTCACACGAAGACTTCGTGGTAGAGGCACAACTAGGTCGTGCGGAGGAAATCAAAGACGCTCCGCCATTTCATTTCCAGCCTGTTAATTTCCACTTGATGACGGAAGCCGTTCTATTGGTCTAGCGAAGTGAAACCATCGCTGCTAATTCTTCGCGTCATACATTCTGTGATCATGGAAATGTATTCACCAACTAACCGAATGTATCTAAGAACAATTCCACGCTTATTAGAGAATACTTGAAACAGATATTTTAGCTTAAAGGATCTTCCCCCATGGAAATGCTGCCACCTCGTACTCAAAAGATTCATATCCATAAATGTAATTTGAATCATTTCGTTTACTCAGGGTGTTTCCAAAAATCGTTCTAAAACTTCACGAGCTTATTCCTCACATGAAAACCAATGAAAAAGTTTATATAAGCATATTCCTTAGTTTTCTATCTACCCGCCATTTTTTTAAACAAAATCGTATCTTTTTAACGGTACATAATACGGAGTTGAAATTTTGCATGCTACTTAGTGTTACAAAAACCCAATTTGAGGAAAATAATTAACCCATTTCCTTAACTCACTTCTAAAAGGGCGGCTGTTTTAATTTAACAAAATATTATCCTTTTTTAACCGACCAACTCGATGTTTTTTATTCTTTCTGTTTAAAGGATAACTGAGTTACCAACAAGAAACTGCAAATATTAATTCTTGGTAATTGTCCACAACACCCTATAACCAAAATTTTTGTTTTAATTCTGCGAATTTTTATCTCCAAATCTTTGCCATCGCCCTTTACATTGGAACTGATTTCCCCGGCTCACTCAATCCAACATTTCTCAGCGTTTGGTCACACCAAACACTGAGAACACTTCCCCGCACTTTTCCCGGACCTCTGTGCCGGAAACTCTGGGCCAACCAAACACCTACATCTCCCTTACTGTCGAACAGTAAAGGACAGCTCGTGATTGGTCCAGACTCAACTCGCGAGAGGCCGCGGACGGTCTCTCGCCGAACACATACACTTCAGATTCTCCGACCCAATCACAGCACGCTAAGCCACCCACGCCTCTAGCCGGCCTGTGATTGGATCGCAGAATAGAGAAAGTCGCACAATGGCTTCTCCATTGTTCGACTACAGGAAAACGTATAAAACCAGACGTTTTCCTAACTATTACAAATTCAATCTGGTAGATCACAAATTCAATCCGTGACCACTGTATATGCTTTCTTGTATGTTTCTTCTGTTGCAGATATAACTCTCGCCGGATGTAGTCCTCCCCCCCCATTCTATGCTATATTATATGTATATTTTGTAATTTGTCTATGCTTTTGCTATGTGCTTTCTAAAAATTTTGTTTATATTATGTATTTTTTGTTATGTCCATGTACTTTGAATATGTATTTTCTATGTATGATTTCTGTATGTCGCTAACAATTTTTCCTCTGTTGCAGCACCTCCTTGCCCACACCCCCCCATTCTATGCTAAAATTATATGTATGTGCTATCATTATAACTTTATGTTTTGTATGTATCTGTTTGGCAAATATGCCAGTGCTTTCTTTATGTCGCTAACAGTTTTCCTGTTGCAGCTAATTATAACTTATGTAACATGTATTTGTATATGTATATGTATATGTATATGTATATGTTTGTGCCACTAACCCTTTCTGCTTAGTGAAGCAATAGTTTGCTTTTTGCAGCCATTAGGGAGTTCCCTAGATGCTGCAGTCGCTCTCCCCAGTGCATGTCCGTGGGGGAGAGGGGAGGTTGTTTTAGTGGGTATGCCCTTCGGGGAGATTCCCACAGTATCTCTCTGGAGAGAGATCTGTTTAAAACATTTTTTCCTCCCTAAAAAAAAAAAAAAAAAAAAAAAAAACCAAAACAGACACTCTTCTTCTAGCTCTCTTAAGAGACTAGACAAGACACTTCATCCTCTGTCTCTCAACCGAGAGACACGATACAGCTCTACTGACTAGAGACGTCACTCAGACACAGCTCCTAGAGATTACTACCAGACACTACTCTTCTCTCTACAGGGTACTTCTTCGGTCTCTCTGCCGAGAGACCCTCTACACACACATTCACACCAGCAGAAGGTGACCAAAGGGACAAAGAACGATTCATTGCCTAACTGTTGTACGGCGCATAATTCTACCACCTCACCTTCCAAACTCGCCTCCCGACAGGGAAACAGCCAAGTAGGGGAAACCCGGCGAGCAACCACTATACCGCCTCCCGATAGGGAAAGATAGTAGGGTAGTGGTTACCCGGCGGACCCCTGGCTTGATGTCGGGGAGGCGACGCAACCAGCAGAGGAGAGCTGTCCGGAGAGTCCAGCGCCGGATCAGCCGGGAACTGCGGCAGCGACATCCAAAGACCGTCACCCAAGTTAAAGGCCTTTCTAAGGACCAAGCCAGCACCTCTATTCCTGTGTGGCGGCTCATCAGCCTTACCCCGTCTCCTCGCCCCTATAACTTCTCAGTCCCGAATCTCCCCTATTACGATCCCCGCTCCTCTTACTACCTCGCTTTTTTAAGAAAAACCAACTACCACCATTCCTCGACCAAAACAACCTCGCCCGGCTAAACAGCCTACCTCCCCCACCATCACAATATACTCGAGCTCTTCTCCCAGGACTCTACGTCATTTGGCGGCCGCAACGTGGGACTCGAATTGCTCCGAAGAGGAAAGGACCTTCACCCCGACTCTACACCACACTTCTGGGAGTGCGACAAAACCCAGTGGCGCCCATAACCAACCGATTTCACCACCAGCAGAGATGGCTCCAACCCTGCGAACTCAGACGAAGACCTGCGCCGACGAAGACTGCAGCAGCCAGAGCAGACTCTTCACCACCTGCTGCCGTTGTGGACTACACCGACACCATGTCTGCGTAGGATGGCCTGAAGTGGAGATCCCTGCTGCAACATACACATGCCCTAATTGTACCACCAATCCCCCTCCACCACCTGACCCACCTTCACACACACCTGACCCTAATATTTTGCAAGCTATGTTACAGATGCTATCTAACACCCAACAGACAACTACAGCTCCAATGCCGGATTTCTCCGGAGATGGTGCTGACGACCCGGAGGAGTTTCTTCGCCAAGCCGAAGACATCTTGACCAGTCGTAGAACCCCGGCCAATCAATGGACAAAGACCACCGCAGCCCAGCTCCAAGGCACCGCTGAACAATGGTACCAGCTGTACAGCAAAGCTGGACTGGACTGGAAGGAGTTTTCAGAGAGACTGCGAGCCCGCTTCGACTCCCCAGCGGTTGTGGCGGAACTACAGGCCGAGCTCTATGGCCGTAAACAAAACCAGAACGAGCCAGTGGATTCCTTCCTGCTGAGGAAAACCAGACTTATGCGGCGACTACAACCCCAGGCCGTCGAGGAAACCCGACTACAGACCTTCATGGAACTGCTGTTGCCCAGCCTAAGGTCAAGACTCAGGGGCAGCCACCTCACCACGACCGAGCAGCTCATGGACGTAGCCCGCGCAGTCGAGAGGAACCTAGCAGAGGACAACAGGCCCACCACCAGACCGAACCGTGAAGAAAGGTACCGCCCAGCCATCCAGCCTGCCGCAGCCAAGCCAACACCCGAGACACGACCTAACAGAGACCCAAAGTGCCGGTACTGCCCGGATTACCATTTCCACCGGGAGTGCCCGGTACTAAGGAAACGACAAGCCGAGACAGCGGAAAACTGGCGCGGGACAGGAGGAGCGCCAAAACCTGCCCCGAAGTAGAAGGAGGCGCCGTCTGCAATGCGACCCCAGGAAGCCGTCTACCGAGGATCAGCCTCCAGATCGGCCAGAGGACCATCCTGGCGCTCGTCGACTCCGCAGCAAGCCGCAACTTAATACGGACCGACCAACTGGACCCCGATGCTCGTCTCCGAGAAGCCCCGTCAACCGCCCGCCTCGCAGACCAGGACGCCCAGCTGAAAATCCGCGGAGAGACTGACTTGGACCTTCACCTCCAAGGACAACCGATGGCGGCGAACTTCTTGGTAGCAGATACCCTTCAAGAGCCAGCCCTCCTTGGGTACCCTTGGCTCCAAGAACAACGAGCAGTCTGTGACTTCAACGCAGGGACGCTGACCTACGGACGGCAAGACCGACACACACTATCGTGGACCACGACTGCACCACGGGAGAAGACAAAGCCCGCCACCACCTTAGACCAAGTCTCCGCCAACATGCTCCAACACCATGCTGCAGCCACCCACGCGGACAGACCTCTCGAAGACACCACCGACAGATCACCACACACCTCGTCCCCGCAACCACAGAAGGAAACCGCCACGGAGGGAGCTGGACACTTAGTAAGCCTACTGCCACCTACAGCACAGGAGGACATCCAGACAGCCGAAGAACCAGTCGCTCTCCAGACGGAGCCCCGAACATTGTGTGACGAGGTGAAGGAAGCCCAGGCAGCCGAACCAGCCATCCGGCGAATCGAGGAGCAACACCACAGGATCAAGCAGAAAGCAGCCCAGCAGCGGACTCCCAGCGACCAGGACTTCCATCTCACCCACCGCAGTGACGACTCTGGAGCCTGGAAGCCATACACAGCGAGCCCCGACCCAGGGAAGCTACAGCTGCCTAGATCTGTTCGACCACCGCCCTCAATCCAACACGGCGCCATGGACTACATCCACCCCAGTCATCCCAGGCTGCGACATCCACCGCCGAAGAAACGTCGAGGCCTTCCGAGACCCCGCTGCAGACCTGAAGGAAACCCAGGTAACAGCCCCGCAGTCATCAACCAAGCGGAGCCTCGAACGTTGTCGGACAAGCCGAAGAAAACCAGCACCACAACCCGCCCCGGAAAACCACCAGAAACAAGTGAGTGTAGTGCCGCGACGACCCCCCCCCCAAAAATATAAACAATAAATAACTGTATCTCTTTTTTTTTGTCTCTATCATATAAACAATTTGTGTTTTTTTTTTGTGTTGTGTGTTTCCCCATCTCCCGCCCCGAACTAGGCCCACGGGCCAAGACATTATATAGACAATAAAAACTGTGTATAAACTCTGCTGTATATTTAAAATATTTTTGTTTTCTCTTATATTTATGTAATATGTGATTTTTGAAAAATCCGCCATTATACTTGTCATATCCTATTTTTTCTTTTTCTGTGTATGTATGTAAATTTTGAAAATTATATGTATTGTAACATTTATATAAATTGTATAACAATTCGAGATATATATTTTGAATTTCTTCAGGTTTGGATATAAAAAGTAAAATGGAAATTGTAAATATAAAGTTGTGGGAGGTTGTTCAAGTATTATATACAGAAATGCAAAATTTGATAGGCAGGTGCAGGGGGACCATGTGAGAAAAACAACAGTGAATCAGATGATTTAGAATAACAATTTAAAGGAGGAAGAAATTTTTAAAATTATTCTAGTGAGTGTGAGTAAGAGGATCTGAAGTGAAGTGAAGATAAAAAAAGAAATATATGATGCAATTGAAAAATAAAACACTCTAATAAAAGTGAACTATTAAAATATTGAATATTTGTTGTATTGAACAATCACCAAGAAGAAGATATAAGGGGAGCATTGTGAATAATGGTGAGATGAACTGATTATTGTTTAAATGTATTTTTGTGTAATTGTGAAGCCCAAGTATACCCCGAGATAAGAATATAAAAAAATAAATTTAAGAATATAAAAAACATTTATTTTTTATTTAATATTTCTTTTATTGTTCTGTTAAAAAAAAATTTAATGATATAAATAATTTTTTTACTTATAATTAATTTTAAAAAATATAATACTCTAGAAAAGAAAAGTATTATAAATTTGGCGCCCAACGTGGGGCACGATAAATAAAAGGAGACTATATTAAATTAAATTTCTTATTATAAATAAGGCTCACAACGTATTGGCTCTATTTGATATGAAATTTGGTTATGTTAAGAATAATAAGCAATATTTCAGGTAATATATATTTAATAATTTGAGATATATATATTTTAATATTAAATTATAATTTTAAACAAATTTTTAAACCCATAAAATGGCAGATAAGGGAAATTATGTTTTAAGAGAGAATCCAAAAGAAACCCAACGTAAAATAGAATCGAATTTGCAAATAAAACAAACTAGGCCTAAGCAAAATTTAAAGGAAACTCAAGGGGAAATGGTGAACATTATTGATGTGACTGAAGACAGACAGATGGAGGAGGAAAATATCAATTTAAATGAAAATGTAGGCCTAACCGAAGGACAGGGATCAGACATGAATAGGTTAGTTCAAATGATGATGCAACGTTTTAATAAAATGGAGACTAGTATTATGGGTAATTTGAAAGAAGATTTGAACCAAATGAATAATAAATTAGGAAATCAAATGAATAAATTAGAAAATGAATTAAAAAATGAATTTAAGGGAGAGTTAAAAAATTTTAACACAAAATTAATAGAAAATTCTAACCAAATCAAAGATGAATTATTGTGTAAATTAGATGAGAAATTGGAAGGGAGATTAAATGAATTTAAGGGACACATAATGGAGAATATGGGAGAATTTAAGGTACAAATGGATGAAAACATAAATGAGTTGGAAAGGGACATGGAAGAAAACTATAAAAAGATAGAAACTAAATTTATAGAACAACATCAAAGCATTAAGATGTTAGATAGTAAATTTGAATCTAAAAATAAGGAATTAGGCCAAGACTTAAATAAAGTTAAGGAGAGGTTAGATGAGACTGAAGGTAATTTAAAGAAAATTAAAACTTTTGGAGGTGTACCACAAATAATTTATATTGGTGAGAATAATAATACTGATTTGAATATGCCTAAATTTAATGGAAGAAATTCAAACCCAGTAGAATACTTTAGGAATTTAGAGCGATACATAAGTAAGATACAGGAAAGAAGGATTAAAGAAGGGAGAGATAGTTTGAGTATTAAGGACATTATGGACATATCATTAGAAGGAAATGCTGCAAAATGGTGGCAAATAGTCAGAGAGGAAATTGATGATTTGGAAACTTTAAAAGAGAGGATGTTTAAAAAATACTGGAATGATGAAGTACAAAATGGCATAAGGAGTAGGCTAGAGGTAGAAAAGTTCAGACCAGGTGGTATGCTAAATAGGGCAGAATATTTTATTGAAAAGGTAATACAAATGAGAAATTTAACACCGACACCAACTGAAGAAGAGATTATTAGGAGATTAGCGAGACATTATGATGATAAAGTGAGAGATGCTCGAAAAGTTCAAAACATTACTACTATCCGTGATATGGAGAGATTTTTAAATGAAGAGGACATAGAGGAGAAAAATGAATTGATAAGAAATGGTGAGGAAGCCAAAAGAAAATTTAAGTCTATAGAAATAGAAAATAGATTTATACCAAAATTCTCTGAAAATAAGTTTGGACAATATAATCAAAATAAAGAAAATAATTTTAATAGATTTGGACAGCAAAACAATAGTAAAAATTTTAACTACAGACCACAATACACAGGAAATGCATTTCAATTTAGGCCTAATCAAACTAAAGAAGGATATGGGAGACAAAATGGAGATAGAAGATTTAATTTAAATAGTCAGCCAAGACAAAGCATGGTACAATTTCAAAGGGATATGCCAAATAGAGAACGAGAATTTAATAGAAATCAAGGGAACAGAAATTACAGGGAAATAAATATGATACAGGCAAGACCAGAAGAGAAACAGGAAGTTGTAGTCGATGCAATTCCAACTTTAAACTAATAGGCACTGGAATATCAACTATAGGCCTAGAAGATTTAAGAGATAAAGCAATAGAAATTTCGAAAACAGATCTTTCAGTGCAAAATAAGCAAAAACAAGAAAAAGTAGAATTAATAAATAATAGGCCTAATGTAAATAAAGATATAATACTTACTACAATATTATGTGACAGGAATTTTATAACAGAATGTGACAAAGATGAGGTGAAAACAGAAAATGGAAATGGATATATAAAAAATAATCCAGAAATAAATTTAAAGATAGGGGACATTAAAATTAAAGGATTAGTGGACACAGGGAGCAATGCAACATGTATTCAACAGGAATGGTATAAGCAAAATATACATAGATTTGGTAGAATTGAAGAATTACCAGTGACAGGAATTCATATTTTAACAGCCACAGGAAGAAAAAGTAGAAGAGTTGAGAAGATAGTTATGTTAAAAGTAGAATTAAATAAAATAATATATCATATGCAATGTTTGGTAATACCAGAATTATTAAGAGAAATTATAATTGGAATGGACAGTATATGTGAATTGAAAATGAAGCTTGATTTTAATACTAATAAGATATTAATGGAATATAATAATATAAATGAAGTATTGGAAATGAATAGTACAGAGAGTAATGGAGTTAGGTGTGATTTAATTAAAGAAGGAAATGATGTGGGAATGATACAAGAGAATAGATATGATAGTTGGAAGAAATATGAAGATATAAATAATTATGATATAGGCTTAAAATATAATTCAAATGGTAATGGAACTCTATCTGCAGACCAAATTATAGCAGAGGTAAATAATCTGGAATTGTTGAATGATACACAAAAGGAGCAGTTGGGAGAATTGTTGTTTAAATATAAAACTATATTTTCGGAATTACCAGGCAAGTGTAATTGTTATGAACACAAAATTCAAATTTCACAAAATAAACCATTTTTTCAAAAAAGTTACCCTATTCCAATAAAATACCAGGAGGCAGTATGACAGATTTGAAATAGAAATGTTATTATGTAAATTTATAATTTATTCATAAAATTTGTAAATATTATAAAAAATTATAAATTTAGGGGACTGTTATAACATTTATATAAATTGTATAACAATTCGAGATATATATTTTGAATTTCTTCAGGTTTGGATATAAAAAGTAAAATGGAAATTGTAAATATAAAGTTGTGGGAGGTTGTTCAAGTATTATATACAGAAATGCAAAATTTGATAGGCAGGTGCAGGGGGACCATGTGAGAAAAACAACAGTGGATCATATGATTTAGAATAACAATTTAAAGGAGGAAGAAATTTTTAAAATTATTCTAGTGAGTGTGAGTAAGAGGATCTGAAGTGAAGTGAAGATAAAAAAAGAAATATATGATGCAATTGAAAAATAAAACACTCTAATAAAAGTGAACTATTAAAATATTGAATATTTGTTATTTTGAACAATCACCAAGAAGAAGATATAAGGGGAGCATTGTGAATAATGGTGAGATGAACTGATTATTGTTTAAATGTATTTTTGTGTAATTGTGAAGCCCAAGTATACCCCGAGATAAGAATATAAAAAAATAAATTTAAGAATATAAAAAACATTTATTTTTTATTTAATATTTCTTTTATTGTTCTGTTAAAAAAAAAATTTAATGATATAAATAATTTTTTTACTTATAATTAATTTAAAAAAAAAATATAATACTCTAGAAAAGAAAAGTATTATAGTATGTATATGTTAAAATAAATTGTCTGTCTTTGCTTTCGGTAAAATTGGTTTTTGAAAAACCTATAAATTTGTATCTATATACCATAAATATTTTTGTGTCTTTCTATTTTTGTTTTTGAAAAACTTAAAATCATGTTCTAATTAATTATATATGTAAAACTTTGGTTTTGAAAACCAACCTTAATAAAAATTGTAATTTTTCACTCTGTATTGTTAGCTATAAGTTATGAACCAATAAATACAAGTTATTTTGTTTTCTTTGGGTAACCTTTCTCTGCTGGTATACTACACACACGCCCATCTAAACTCTCACAACAACGGAACAACTCTCTAGGGTAAATCAGTTCCACAAGTGAGGGGGGACTTGCCATCGCCCTTTACATTGGAACTGATTTCCCCGGCTCACTCAATCCAACATTTCTCAGCGTTTGGTCACACCAAACACTGAGAACACTTCCCCGCACTTTTCCCGGACCTCTGTGCCGGAAACTCTGGGCCAACCAAACACCTACATCTCCCTTACTGTCGAACAGTAAAGGACAGCTCGTGATTGGTCCAGACTCAACTCGCGAGAGGCCGCGGACGGTCTCTCGCCGAACACATACACTTCAGATTCTCCGACCCAATCACAGCACGCTAAGCCACCCACGCCTCTAGCCGGCCTGTGATTGGATCGCAGAATAGAGAAAGTCGCACAATGGCTTCTCCATTGTTCGACTACAGGAAAACGTATAAAACCAGACGTTTTCCTAACCAAAACAGACACTCTTCTTCTAGCTCTCTTAAGAGACTAGACAAGACACTTCATCCTCTGTCTCTCAACCGAGAGACACGATACAGCTCTACTGACTAGAGACGTCACTCAGACACAGCTCCTAGAGATTACTACCAGACACTACTCTTCTCTCTACAGGGTACTTCTTCGGTCTCTCTGCCGAGAGACCCTCTACACACACATTCACACCAGCAGAAGGTGACCAAAGGGACAAAGAACGATTCATTGCCTAACTGTTGTACGGCGCATAATTCTACCACCTCACCTTCCAAACTCGCCTCCCGACAGGGAAACAGCCAAGTAGGGGAAACCCGGCGAGCAACCACTATACCGCCTCCCGATAGGGAAAGATAGTAGGGTAGTGGTTACCCGGCGGACCCCTGGCTTGATGTCGGGGAGGCGACGCAACCAGCAGAGGAGAGCTGTCCGGAGAGTCCAGCGCCGGATCAGCCGGGAACTGCGGCAGCGACATCCAAAGACCGTCACCCAAGTTAAAGGCCTTTCTAAGGACCAAGCCAGCACCTCTATTCCTGTGTGGCGGCTCATCAGCCTTACCCCGTCTCCTCGCCCCTATAACTTCTCAGTCCCGAATCTCCCCTATTACGATCCCCGCTCCTCTTACTACCTCGCTTTTTTAAGAAAAACCAACTACCACCATTCCTCGACCAAAACAACCTCGCCCGGCTAAACAGCCTACCTCCCCCACCATCACAATATACTCGAGCTCTTCTCCCAGGACTCTACGTCATCTTCTTGTACCACAACAGAGTTATCAACACACTCAAGAATAATATGTAAAAGTAATAAACTTCTCAATTTAGTATTGGTCTTTAATATGAACTGTAGGCCTACGGTGTATGGCAGACAAACAGCTGTTTAATACACCCAGAAGATTGATACACATTTACACCTTTGTCAACTTAAAGACTTCCTGTTCACAGAGACGACGCGACGATGAATAGTAGACAAAAGTTAGCACTCGATTAGAAAAGTGTTCCTTTGCGGCTGTAGGTTAATCTTGAGTGTTGTAGACAATTAGTCCTGCCAAGAATTAATGTTTTTAGTTTATTTTGTCGATAATACAGTTTGTCCTTTAAGCTACACAAAAAGTATTTAAAAAAAATTTGTTTGTCGTTAAAAAAGGAAAATATTTACGTTAAGTTTAAATTGCCGCCATTTGGAAATGAGTGGAGGAAAACGGTTGGTTATTTTTTTCTAAAATTGGGTCTTTATAACACTAATGTAAAATTGTAACTCCATATCATATACGGTTTACAAGATATGTATTTTATTCTTGTTAAAAAACACAAAATAGAGGTTAGATAGAAAACTAAGCATTTTAGAAAATATCTCTACATAAACGTTTTTTGGTTTTGAGTTGAGGAATAAGCTCTTAATGTTTTTGAAACAGTGTATATGGAACAATATCCATATATATATATATATATATATATATATATATATATATATATATATATGAATGGGTAAATTGGACATTAGGCCTACAGCCTTGACCATCCGTTAGTTGTAACTTCCCTAAATAAATTAATTATAATTAACTCATTAAGAATTGGTTACCTAAGAGGTGTTTGGTCAGACGGGGGAAAGTGATTTAATGAGCTTAATGGGTACAGCAACCATAGATAAGCCTACCTTTGGTTAAGGCGTACCTATGGTTTTCAAGTTGTGAATTTTCCCCACACAACCGTAAATCACCGCAAAATTGAGTAGTAATTGCGGTAGTTAAGACTTGTTTTTGTTTTTGAAATAATTCTTAAATGATCACTTTATTTTAATTGAGATTTGACACTTCGTTCCTTGTTAAACAAAATTTTAACAAAATCGGTTGAGTCGATTAAAAAAAAATCCTTTAAAACAAATAACTGTATTTGCGTTTTTATTGTTTTTTTTAGTCATAATTCTCGACGGATATTATTGGGGAGACGGCAACTAATTCCTTTTATTTCCGTTCTTTGAAGTAACATAATTTGATTGCAATCGCTCCGCACGTTTCAGCTGAACTCCACATAAACAACATTCAGTTCATTAAAAAAAAAAAAAAACACAAATCTCAAAACATCATTGTTTCGACTCATCTCATAGCTTTCTCTAAACTATTTATGTCGGAAACTAAATTGATAAAATGATTCACAGCTCCGACGGGATGCTGTAAAGAGGTGATTTGAAGGGCGTGACGTAACAGATATTGGAACCGATGGATTTGCATCGGCTCGTCAAGAAAATCCTGACGTCACTCACTATAAATCCACAGAACCTGTGACTCTACCGTGAAATCACAAATGCGATGGAGAGATTTCTTAATTAATAGCCGTTGATTTTAGAGACGCTTTTGATAGATTCGCAATTCAATGATTGTTAAACGAGATGTACTTTTTACTTTCCCGCATATATACGTAAGAGAGAAAGTTGTGAAGTGCGAGAAAATCGATGTCAGCAGTCGCGAAAATATCCGTTGTCACGTTTGCCAACATCCAGCCTAAACAAGTGGATTTCTTTAAAAATTTGGTAAGTACAGTAGATATATTTCGACCATAATTCGAGTTCACTATTTTTTAGGCAACTCAAAATTTCAAGTATCTGAGTTTGAAAGAAAATTACATTTTTTTCCCCTTCTAAAACAAAAATATTAACCTAATAAAATAAGTAGGTTTGGAAATTATCCGAAAATAAAACTGTTGTAAAAAGGATAATATCTCATTATCTACTGGACCGATTTTGATAAAATGTTAAGATTAATGACTTAAATCAGTGAACTAAAACAGTTTTTAGTATACTTAATTTAGTATTCTGTACGACTTTAATATTATTGCCAAACTGCACACTGAAATCCGAGTACAGAAAGAAATACTGAAATATACTAGTTTTTATCATTAACTAGGTTATCGTTTGACCTACTTCCTAAATGAAGATAGTGTTAAGTGTGTAGTTAAAGGGACAAAATATTTTGTCCCTTGTAAATTGGTTATTAAGTCAACGGTTCCCGATGTATTGAGGATTCAAATGTTAAACAGCAACTATTTTGAATATGTTCAAAATTTATCCAAATTTAATATTATAAACTAAAAATATCACAAAGACTTAGTTATTAATTTCATTTCTTTCGCTTTAACATATTATACAAGGCTTATTTTAATTCCTCTACATAGTATATATATGTTTGGTAACATTCCTTGCAGAATTTAACCAAATTTAATGTAAAACCGTTGGAATTTCAATTTTTTATTGCAGTTTAAAATTATAATCTAAAAATATTATCAAAACTTTAGAAGGCTTATTTTATTTCGATTATTTGTGTTTTGAAACATTCTTTTTACATTTTATCCAACTATAATGTTAGGATTTCAAATTTTTATTGCGTTTTAATATCATAAACTGCAAATATTATCAAAGCCTTAGTTGTTAATTTTATTTCTCTCGCTGTATTATATTATATCAGACTTATTTTAATTCCTTTACATGTGTGGTGGTATAATTCTTTTCACAATTTATCCAACTATAATGTAATACTGTTAGGATTCAAATTTGTATTACGATTTAATATTATAAACTACAAATAATATCAAAGCCTTGGTTATTAATTTCATTTCTCTTGACTTTATTATATTATAGCAGACTTATTTTAGTATAGAGACATCAAAATACGAGGAAAAACCGCCTAGCAGGCCGGTACTAGGAACTTGGACGCCGTATATTATTATATATTTTAATAAGGGCCTAAACTTGTTTCGCTCGAGAAATAACCAAGTAAGTGGTATTTCATTAAAATTTAAATTATCCCTAAACTCTAATTATTTTACTTGCGATTTAACGCACGGATTTGAGTCGTTAATATTCACATTTCACTAAAATATCAACGAAATCGGTATAGTAGATATTGAGAAATTGCATCTTTCATAACGAACCATAACAGATATTTTGAGTAATACACAAGTGGACGTAAAATGAGTAGCAAATTTAATCCAAAGGATTCAAGGAACCGCACGATCATGCACACCTATGACACTTAATACAACCTCGTCTATATTTTCAATAACTTCTCTGAGAATGAAACGAAAACATCTGCAGAGCTTGAGCTCTTTGTTTTGTCCGTTGAATGCCCTACAACAAAAGCGATCGGCTTGGGAAAATCAAACCATGAAGGTTAAAACGAATTAGAGAAAGTTACGACTGTCCGACTCGGTGACTTTACTCGTACCTAGACATGATTGTGCAATCATTATTGCGCAATATACGCTAATTATACGAGTTTGACATTGAAGGCAGCAACTTTCTTGATCTGTTTGCAATGAGATTGTTGTATAACTGCATTATAATTAAAAATGCACATTAACTTTCACACATATGCATAACGACAATATAATTGTATATACTGTATGTGTGTGATTGATAATCACAAGACTATGCAACTAATAGTGTATGATTTATTATTAGTTGTACTGTGGTAGATTTGTCTTGGATATTTCAATAAAACCTAATCTAAACTAACAATATTCGTAAACCACACCTCACGAGGTGAAGTAATGAAATGTATCTTTTTACAGGTTGTTCCTTACATTGAGACTGTTTTTATTCCTTGTTGTTTGACCTTTGAACTGGCAGCTTGGTTCGGTTCCCGTGGTGGCAAAAGAGATAGTTAATACGGTTACACTGAGCGGGAACGGAAAGGAAGAAGGGTCAGGAAACTGCTCCTGTCAGGAATATTCATAGTGTGTTAACCAATTTTATATATTCGGTGTATAGGTTACTTGAAGTCAACAAAGTCTACAATGCAAAGAAGCTCCAAGCCCAGAGCAGTGGTCTAGTGTAGATAGGATTTGCGTAAACTAAGCAAATGTGAAGGTCAAAAGCACGGAATACGTAGTGAATTGAAAATATAAAGAAACAGCACTTTCAACAAAGGATGTCAACTGATAAGAGCGGCAGAGATGGTTGATTTACACGCATGCGTAGTAGTAGTCTAGCCTAATGTCTACTTGGAGATTTCCCGCCCTTGGAAATGAAACTACGACTATTTTGTGCAACAGCCGTCGCGCAAAGCTGCTAGTGATTCACAATAATATCAAGTGCCCTGATGTTACGTTGAAGTCAATTCGGATATTTCATTTCACTCCCACAGAGCCTTAAATGGAAGTGTATGCCAGGTTCTTGGCCGTCCTCAT